>OY856410.1:1047764334-1048174334 GCA_963693085.1 Alisma plantago-aquatica
ATATGAAATCATTGGGATGGTCTCGGGTTTCACTACCACTACACATGCAAACACATCCAAACATCAAACATCCAGGTACGATTTAAACATCCAAATTGAGCTGTTGCAAAACCCCCCATACGGGCATCAGGCTTGCATAAGCATCACCTTAGGTATCAGATGTCTCGTCACCATCAAGATCACTCACTTACGGCTATGAAGATACAGATTTCCAATTGAAGTTGGGGCCCTCCCTGAGGGATGTTTAGGCCACAGAAGCATCATCGTGGGCTAGATGGCCCGTCCCCTCACAGATCATACACTTACGACCTCAAGGAATCCTATCAGAAGTTCTCATCAAGGAGTCAACCATGCTAATCGATAAGAAAGAAGGTGATTAATCGACAAGCAAACATCAACGATTCACAATGAAGATGCAGATATCCAACTAAAGTTGGGGGCCTCACTAAGGGATGTTTAGGCCATAGAAGCGTCACTGTAGACTAGATGGATCGTCCCCTCACGGATCATACACTTTCGACCTCAAGGAATCCTATTCTATTTCTAGTTTGGGAGTCAACCTCGTTAATCGACATTCAATCCTATATATTGAAGTTCTCGCAACATAGGAAAGATCAAGATAAAAGCAAGTAGGTAATCAACCTACAAACATTAACAATTAACAGTGAAATGAAAATTTATATACATTGCCATGGATTATATACATTGCCATGGAATGTTTAACAAGAGAACATGCTTGCATGGGAAACAAGGCTAGTCCTCGCACCCTAGTGAAAAGGAACTACTTGCTCATGATGCGAGAAATGAGAAGAACAAGAGAGAGGGAAGATTCTGTCATGAGCATGATGCAGAAGGTAGTTGTAGCTCGGTGAAGATGATGTGGTCTTCTATGTCGTGTCGGAGCATATCTGAAGGTAAAGGAGGAAGAACCACTAAGGCAGATCAGGCAGATCTTCTTCTCCACCTTCTTTCTCATCTTGACCTCCTTGCTCGCAGCAAGAGGTGCAGTAGTCGAAGTGATGGTAGTGTGGATGTATGTGGATGGATCTAGATCGAATCTTGCATTTTGGCAGCCTGGCGGCGTCCTCAATCTGATGCCCCAAATGAGGACCTTTGTGGTTCTATTTATAGGCACTGGTCTGGTCCTCACATTTTTGGCATGGGTGCTCTACACACCGTTTGGAGCAAACGGTCTGCTTGAACAGTTTGGAAACTGAGAGGATCCTAACGGTCCTGAGATCGGGAGCCACCAAACGGTCTTGGGGACCGATGGCCTCCAAATAGTCTTGAGATGCAAATGGTCTTGGAGACTGATGGGTTTGGAATTCACGTCCAAACGGTCTTGGAGACTGATTAGACTGACCAAACGGTCTTGGGTTGATACTAGTTCTTCACAGTTTTGGATACTCTAGCATTCTTCTCCTCCAATTGTTCTCGCGGTCGTGTGCCGCCAAACGGTCTTGAGGATTGCTTGTCATCAAATAGTCTTTGGCATCCATACGTCCAAATGGTCTTGGCTCCAAATGATCTTGGTTCCAAACGATCTTGCTTCTGCGGTCTTACATGATTGTGTCCAAATAGTATTCATTGTCCAAATGGACTTCTACGTCTTAACGATTTGGAGATGCAAACGGTCTTGAAGACCAATGAGTTCCAATTAGTCTTGAGACCGATTACTGCTTAACGGTCTGTGCCTCTCGCTATCTCGTGGTCTACTAGTCTAGCGGTCTTCAGATTGTGCGCCACCAAACGGTCTTGGTATCCTTTCGGTTTGGAGACCCTTTGCTTTCTTGCGGTCTCGAGACCCTTTGATCAAGACCGGTTGATCAGGATCAAGGCTGAGAGGATCTTGAGTGAAGGTTTGTTCCAGTTTATGGTTGAACCTCATCATGATCTGCACAAAATCAATATAAATTGAGTTAATAATCTTGATAATTGAATCAATTAAGAAACCTTGCATTTTGTAAGATTGAGTAGATGAAAGTGAGAGAATTGAGTTAAATTGGGTGCAAAATGGCGACTGAAAATCATGATAAATATGGATTCATCAGAATACCCCGAACTTAAACGTTGCTCGTCCTCGAGTAACACAAAATCTGAAACAGTCGCCAAATGAATACTTTTAGGTTGTGTGATTGCCTCCCCTTCACATCATGATTGTTTCCTATCTGCTTAGTATGATTAAGCATCCCAAATTAATGAGACCACTGAACACATCTTACCATATCTTCATTCCTGATTTTGTTTTCCAACATCACTTCCTCCTCACTTTTTCCTACAACAAGCATTTCTTAAGAGTTTCGTAAGAGTCCAGAGATACCCACAGAACAACAAGTGTGCACTTGATCTGACACTGTTGTTTTTCAAGATAGTGGAGGCATTCATTTTGCCTTTAGGTAGAAAGGGGAGTGAAGGGTGGTGTGGAAGGAAGAAATAAATATCTCCTCTTTTCGACTGGAGATTTTTATTATATGATTTGCAATTTCATTTATTGCTTTATTTTTTTTGTGAATCTCTCCTCTATTCGACTCAAGATTTCATTTATCTGTGTGTGCTTTGGCGTCTTTTCTTGGTGGTATGCCCCTATTAATTTGCGAGGGGTATGGAAGAAGAAGATATAGAGGTAAGTGTCGTGCCACCCTGAACCTAGGGTTTGACACTATTTTGGCTATTTTCATTTCTTTTTTATGGATGGAGGGGTACGAAGATGATAGAAGAAGTGTAGAAGAGAGTTCAGATCAGAATGCAACTTGATTTACAATTCAGTACACCGGTTTGTTCCCTTTATGGTAATCTACTCAAATAATGACTTGATGAGGATTTGGTGGGGGTTCCATGTTGTTGTTCCACTAGTCAGTTAGGAAGCACGACATGTTTGATCCCTATCAGTTCGATAGATACTAGCCATTTTTGCATAAGAATCATGATGTTAGGGTTCATAAGCTTCATAAGATGATTTCAAGCATAGGCTAGTTTTCATAAAAAGGTCATTTTGAGGATCTTCTTCGGATAAGGATGGTATAATGATTCGAAATGCATAAAAGCGTTAAAAATTCATCTAGTTTCTATATAATTTCTTTGAAAACTTAAAAATTTTGAAAATTTGATCAAAATGCGGCGGTGAAATCTTTAAGTCTGAGATAGATGGGTGTAGGTGGAAAGTAAAGAACGTACCACCCACCCTCCACCCCGAACTTAGAAATTGGCTCATATTGAGCAAACTCTAAATCTGATATGGAGGGGAAAATTCATGCCTGTTGGGCCACTAGATGTGGTTGCGTTCCAATCAGCGCGCGTCCCCCATATGAAAATCTCAAAAATGAGGACTCATCAGAACTAAAGATGGCATCTCGCGATGTGATTTTTATTTATTGCAAAATTATCTAAAAAAGAAAAAAAACAAAATATAAGAAACATTCTAATTTGAAATTTAAAGTAAAAATGAATTTATTGATCGGATTGCCTCCGGACAAGCGCCTTTGTTTAATGTCGATGACTCGACTGAATCCTTCAATTTTATAGTGGATGTTTTGGGTTGGTGAGATCCAGCATTGCTTCAGTGCCCATGTCAACTGAGGCGAAATATCTCTTCAAGCGTTGAGCATTTGCCATAAATTCTCCTGACTTTTCACTCCATAAAGAGAAAGCTCCATGTGGGGAGATTCTCTTGACAATGTAAGGTCCAGACTAGTGAGAATAGAGTTTTCTTGGGAATAACTTTAGTCTTGAGTTGAACAATATAACTTGGTCTCTGACTTGTATGCCCTTTCTTTTTCGATGACCGTCGTGCCAAAGTTTTGTGCGTTCTTTATAGATTCACGCATTCTCATAAGCTGTCATCTAGAGTTCTTCTAGCTCATGGAGTTACAGAATCCTAGTTTGGCCTACTTTCTTCATATAAAAATTAAGTTGTTTTGTAGCCCACCATGCTTTGTGTTTGAGTTCAATAGGCAGGTAGCAAGACTTTCCATATATTAATTGAAATGGTGCACTTCCAAGGGGAGTTTTAAAAGCAGTTCGATAGGCCCACAATGCGTCATTGATTTTCACTGACCAATCTTTTTGGTTGTGGCCTACTGTCTTTTCTAAAATATCCTTGAGTTGATGGTTAGAAACATGTACCTGTCCACTTGTTTGTGGATGGTAGGGTGAGGCTACTTTGTGTGTTACACTATATTTCCTCAACAATGCTTCAAAGCTTTTTTCAAGAAAATGAGATCCTCCTTTGGATATCACAGTTCGTGGGACTCCAAATTGGGAAAAAATAATATCTTTGAACATCTTGATGACGGGTTAGGAATCACTAGTGATGGTCGGTATGGCGTCGACCCATTTCAAGACGTAATCTATCGTGACTAGGATGTAGGAAAATCTATGAGAAGATGGGAATGGACCCATGTAGTCCACCCCCAAACATCAAATATCTTGACTTCTTGCCATAGCTTAAGTGGCATCTCATCTCTCTTTGTAATGTTTCTAGTTCTCTAACACTTATCACATGATAGAAAAAAGTTGTAAGAATCTTTGGATATGGTAGGCCAAAGGAAACCACATTCCAAAACTTCCAAAGTTGTTTTCTTAGAACTCATATGGCCTCCAACTGGGTCTGAGGGACATTGCTCTAAAATGAGTTGGGCTTCTTCGTCAGCAATACAATGTCTGTTAAGACCATCAACACAGAGCTTGAAAAGGTACGAATCATCCCAGTGATACTATTTCACATCATGCTTGAATTTCTTCAGTACATTTCCAGTGCATTCAGGTTGGATGGCACCAGTGGTGAGGTAGTCCACATAGTCTGAGTACCAAGGTGTAGATTCTAAAACTTTCATTGTTTGGTCATCCAGAAGAGAATCATTAATTTGTATCTTCTCAGTTTCCAGGGGTGGATGCACTTAGGTGGTCTGCTACAACATTCTCTATACCCTTCTTATCTCTTATCTCTAGATCAAATTCTTTTAAGAGGAGAATCCATCTAATTAACCTGGGTTTAGCATCTTTCTTTGCTAGAAGGTAACAAATAGTGACATGGTCTGTGTAGACAATGACTTTTGAACCAATGAGGTAAGATATGAATTTGTCAAAGGCATACACTACTACAAGGAATTCTTTCTCAGTAGTTGCATAGTTCCTCTGAGCTTCATCGAGGGTCTTCGATGCATAGCAGATCAAATAATGTTTCTTCTCTATATATTGCCCTAAAATAGCACCCACAGCGTAATCACTGGCATTGAACATAATTTCAAATGGATGATCCCAATCAGGAGCTCTAATGATGGGTGTTGTTGTGAGAGCATGTTTTAGGTTATTAAAACTTTTGACACATTCTTCGTCAAAATGGAACTCAAAGTCCTTTATCAACAAATTTGTCATTGGCTTGGTTATCTTGGAGAAGTCCTTTATAAACCGTCTATAAAAACCCACACGACCTAGGAATGCACGAACCTCCCTTACACTTGTTGGGATGGTGAGTTTGGAAATCACTTCAATTTTTGCTCTGTCTACTCGATACATCGGTTGCTGACTCTCTAACCAAGGACAATGCCTTCTTTTACCATAAAGTGACACTTCTCCCAATTCAAAACAAGATGTGCTTCCTCACACCGTTTAAGGACAACAGAGAGGTACTTCAGGAAAGAGTCGTATGAATCTCCGTATATAGAAAAATCATCCATAAAAACTTCCATGATTGTCTCAGTTAGACCACTGAATATAGATGCCATGCAATGCTGAAAGGTTGCAGGCGCATTGCAAAGACCGAACGACATCATTCTGAATGCATATGTTCCAAATAGGCAAGTAAAAGTTGTTTTCTCTTGATCGTCTGGATATATTGGAATTTGATAGAATCCAGAGTAACCATCAAGATAGCAGAAATATTCTTGATGAGCCAACCGTTCTAAGATTTGATCAAGAAAAGGCATTGGGAAAATTTCCTTTCGTGCCACCTTATTCAACTTCCTGTAATCAATACACATCCTCCACCTGATGACTGTTCGAGTGGGGATGAGTTCATTGTCTTCATTTAATATCACTGTAGTTCCAACCTTCTTCAGGACAAAGTGCACAGGATTTACCCATGGTGAATGGGAGATCGGATAGATAATTCATGTCTTGATAACCATGGTGAATCGGAGATCGGATAGATAATTCATGTCTTGAGAGAATTTATAACTTCAAGGCAGGCAACTTCTTTCATATTTAGATTAAGATTCCTTTGGTGTTCAACCATTGGCTTGCAATATTCCATCATGGGGATTTTGTGCATGCACAGTGCTTGTCTGACCCCGGTGAGATCATGCATCTTGTAGACTATGGATTTTCTTGTTTCTTTTAATTCTGTCAATAGTTTATCTTCTTGTTCGGGCGTTAGATCAGAATTTATGATGACTGGGTAGACTTTGAGGTCATCTATAAACACATACTTCAATCCCTCGGGTAGGGGTTTCATTTCAGGAGCTTGTGGTTTTTCACATGGTTCTTCAGGGACATCCACAGCTTTGAGTTCCTCAATTTTGGCTCCAGGATCTTCTTCAGTAGTATCAAGGTGGAGAACACAACTTTTCATTTGTTCATCAATTGAACTATGTGCATTTTGATTAGTAAGGGCCACTCCTAAGGAATTGTCTTGTTCATAATCCTCTTGCAAGTGGAGTGACATCTGCTCTATGCACTCAATCAAGTAGATTTCTTCTGGCATGCTTGGTCTTCTCATACTTTCAAAAACTTTAAACTCGAGGGTTTCTTTTCCTTGTCTGAGAAGCAAGGTTCCTACTTCAACATGAATTAGAGCTCTTATAGTGGCGAGGAATGCACATCCAAAGATGAGAGGGTATCTAGTGTCTTCTTTTATGTCCATGATGACAAAGTCACAAGGAACATAAGAATCTTTTCTTATGTTGACAGGGACATCCTCAATGATTCCTAAGGGTAGAGTCACAGTGTTATCTGTAAGCTATATGGCCATTCCGGTTGGGAGAAGTTCAGTAAATCCTAGCCTTTTGCAAAGGCTGAGTGGCATGATATAGATGCTAGTACTGAGATCAACCAATCCTTTCTTATAGGAAGAATCGCCAATATGACAATAGATCCCAAAAGATCCTCGATCTTTTTACTTCTTTGGCATCTTACTTTGGATGATGTCTGAAGTGGTTGTCTCTAACTAGACTATTTCGTATTCTTCAATTATATATTTCCTTGTGAGAAGTGACTTGAAGTACTTCGTCCAGGCTGGTATCTCAACCAGCGAATCTTGAAAAGGTGTATCAACATGAAGCTTTTACATGGCTTCCTTGAACTTATTGAAATGAGTATCAAGCTTAGTTTGTCTTAAACGGGCTGGGAAAGGGGAACGAGGTTTGTACACTAGTACATCCGGCTCTAGTATTTCTTTCTCTGTATCATTAGGTTTTTTAGAACTCTCCTTATCAATCTTATTAGTAGTTGCTGACTCTTTTGGTTGAGACTCAGGTGTTTTAGAATCTTGAACAATCATCAGTTCATCCTCGTCAGTAATAAGCATAGGTGTCTTTACAGGAGGATCAGAATAATCTTTCCCAGACCTGGTGGTGACAACCTTTAGTTGCTCAGGGTGTTTAGGGTTATTCACTGGTTGGCCATCAAGGGCTCCAGCAGGTGGTTTCATGCTAGTTGCAAGTTGAGCTAGTTGAGGTTCAATAGCTTTTTGATGGGCTTGTTGGTTAGTTATTATGGTTTGATGTGACTATAACATCTTTTCAATGACTGTTAGCTTGTCATATGTAGTGATAGGACCAGCTTGTTGCCCTTGTTGTGGGTTCTGGTATGGGACTCGATTGGAATTCTGGAATTGAGAATTTTTCTGATAATTATTGTAGTTCCTATTCTGAAAGTTACCCCTGTAATTCCCTTGATTTCTAAAATTTTGTTGTTGGTTATACTGGAATCCTTGTGGGCCTCATTGTTGATTGTTTCAACCAAGTTGTCACGTGTTTTCTTGTAACATCCCTAACCTAGGTTATACTTTAACCCTAGGCATTTTGATTAAGAAAGATGATTATATTTTTTATCTCATATTGTGAAAAGTAATTAGGCCTCAAGAGGAACTTATGTTGCAATTCTAGTCCTTTTTGAACATTGTTGAAATCAATGTTCGCTTGTTTTGGACTAAAGTGAAAATTACCCAAGTTGAGGGGTTCAAGTGCAAATTGTGCATGATAATATGTTCCTCATGTGTTGAAGCATCATGAGAGTGAAAATGATGTTGATGTATGGCTTATGGAAGCCTGAATACCAAGAAAGAGCTGATAAAGCAATGTATGTGCATGAAAATCTAGTTTTGGTGTAATGTGCAAATTACCCAAAACTTATGGTGCAATATGTAAATTACCACTTCAATAAAGTCCCTAATGTTTCTTGGCATCATGTAGAGCAAAGCAAATGGGAGGGGCGCCTCATTTGAATTAAGTTGGAGGAGAGAGAATCTTGATATTAAAATAATCAAGATTAATGCCTAATTGAAACCCGAATTCGATTTAGGGAAAAAATAAATATATTAATTAAAGGGCCTTCAAACAAAATTAAAATGGTTGGATTCAGATGTGTGTGGACATCCTTGAGCCTTGCAAGGACCATGAAAATATCCAAGGGAGTGGATAACTTACTCATAATTTTATAAGAAAAAGAAATATCCACTCACATATGGATATTAGTATAATATGATTTGAGTTGCTTAATTTTCTTTTCTTTAAATCATGGATAATTGAGAGGAATATGAGGAAAACAATATAGACTCGTCCCTAAGGAAGTTGAGAGGGAAGAGGCGGCCATATTTTGGGATTAAATGAATTTTTATAAAACATATTCTCTGTCATTGAATTTTTATAAAAAGACTCTTTACAAGCCAAACGAAAGGCATTTTCGACCCCACTTCTTTTCCTTGCTTGGAGGAAGACCAAGGGATCTTGGTAGGGTCAAGAGGATGACCCCCAACCTATTGGTAAGCTTCTTGACCTTGGTTCACCATGATTTCATGGTGGAAATCATAAATCAATGCATGATTTCTTCCTATTTCGATCCCCTCTTCAATTCTAACCATTCATTTTCACTCAAACCTTGAGGATGAGCCTTGGAGTGGTGAACGTAGTTGCATCCACCATTGTTGCCGTGAACATAGAGCTTTGGAGCTCAATTAGAGGCGGGTTTTATAACTTGAACCCTTGATTTTGTTATTGCATTCAATTCCTTATCAAATAATGATCATTTTCATATTTACAATAATTGATTTGGTCGATTGGTGCAATCACCATGGAAATCATAGAAGATTTCGTGTGTTTAGTGCTTGATAATGATGACATCGTCACAATCACACACCTCCCCAAATATCCAAGGCAAACGTTTTGCATCTTGCCGGTCCAAACGGTGTCACCAAACTATTTGGTGTTTTGAGACCCAAACCGTTTGAGGGAGTTGACCGTTTGAGAGGGTTGACCATTTGAGGTCATAACCCTAATACATGTGGAATGATAATCTAAAGGTTACAATTGATTAAATCAATGCATGGTTAATCACCAAGTAGCAAACCCTAATCGGGTAAATTGATAATTTGTAATTGATTGTGTTGAGTTTTTGGGTTGATTGATCCAAACAGTTTCAAGACCATTTGGGGATCACCCAAATGGTCTCAAGACCGTTTGGAGGTCACCCAATACCTTTTGGAGGTCTAGGGTTGATTATGGTTAAGCAATTGAAGATCCAAAGACATTAAGTTGAAGTGTAATCAATTGCTGATTTGGTGATCAATCCAATTATCCAAACCCTAATTCGTTGGCTTGGATTTTGATGTGGACATGGAAAATTGGTCTCAAGACTGTTAGGTGGTCATCCAAACAACCTCAAGACCATTTGAGGTCAGGTCATGTTCAAGTTTTGATGATGGTTCAATGGTTTCAAAATAATTAATCTTACATTGATTAATGTTGAAGGATCATCGATTCCAAACCCTAAGTGATGACCAATTGAGGGTCAATTGAGGGACAAATCAGTTGAAGGTTGACCTATTTAACTCAATTGAAGTATGATTATAGGTCCAATTGATGATTTGTTACATGAATTCAATGATTGAAGGAATCAACATTGGAAACCCTAATCCAATTTGATTGGTTGAGACCATATTTGGTCTATGCGGTTTTGAGGAGGTTTGGACCAAACGGTCTCAAGACAGTTTGAGTCCAAACGGTCTCAAGATCGTTTGGGACCAAATGGTGTCAAGATCGTTTGGGACCAAATGGTCTCAAGACCGTTTGGGACCAAACGATCCCAAACTGTTTGAGGCTCAATCGATCTCATGAGTACTTTAGCAAACGGTTTCAAGTACTTGCTTTAGCAAACAGTCTCAAGTACCACATTTACCAAACAATTTCAAACCATTTGAACTTTGAAATATCAATACCATTTGGGGCTCCAGTAGTCAAAGTTGATTGAGGATTCAATTGGTTAAACCACTTGGACACCTATTGTAATTGAAGATTCAATTGATCAATTCAATTGGATACCTTATGTAATGGAGGTCCAATGTGATTGAATCTCTTGAGAATTAAGTTGATGAATGTTCCATTGATCCAATGATGATTTTTAATGATAATCAATGAAGGTACAAAGGTTGAAACCCTAATAGTACCTAAGTGATTAGTGCCAATTAAGGGATGAACCCTAATTGCTTATAGGATCAATGACTTGGTACACTACGTTAATCATAGTTGTATGTACTTGATTTAAGGGTTCATGTGACCTAATCAAGTTGAGAGGATGAAAGAATGGAATTCATACATGAATGTGTTTCATGTGGTGATTAAGGGTATGATCCTTAAGTAAAGAGATCACGAAACCCTATTCATGAATACAAACCCTAATTGACAGGGTTATTGATTTCTAAACATAATTGAGGGCAATTCTAAATGAAACCCTAATCAAGGGTGAGGATGTAACCCTACTTTAGGGTAATGATATGTATAACTCTAATTTAGGGTAATGAGATACAAAACCCTAATTTGGATGAATAGTGAAATTCTAATGATGGACAATTGAATGAAATCCTATTAGAGATGATTAATAGACCCAAATTGTGGGTGACTATAATGGAAACCCTAGTTGAGGGTGATTCCATGTGAAACCCTAGTTGAGGGTGATTCCATGAGAAACCCTAGTTGAGGGTGATTCCATGAGAAACCCTGACTAAGAATTAACACCACATGATGCTCTAATGCTATGTCGTGATGAGAGTCCCTAAGAAGGGTGAAGGCATGTGAGACTCTAATGTGGAGTCCTAAATACATAAAGCCCTAATCCTGGGCAATATGACAATGAATCATAATCCTAATATTAAGTAAGGGTATAAGGAAACCCTAATGATGAGATAGAAGGAATGACCTTATAAAGGTGAAACATTTGAAGTGGTTGATTTTAAGCAACCTAATTGTAAGTAATGTTTCTAGCATTAAATAAGTCCATATCATTAAAGATAGTTGGACAATTATAATGTGTGGCCTATGCATTATATGCTAAAGGTGAGAGTTTAGTGATGAAATGTATTAAGAGGTTGGCTAACTCAAGAGAGTCTGAAATGGTGAGAAGATTGATATATCAAGATATGATAGCTATCACATTCAACACTTCAGGGTTTATATACTTTAATGTACTCCAAATCCAATATAATTGGGTAAGAAACATATGAAGTGTGTTATGCAACTATTACAATGAAATGTAATGAGTTGTTGCACTTTGATGAGTGTTAATTAATGAACCTTGAAAATGTGGTTAAGCCCAAATGATGAGTATGATATAGTCATACCATGATGAGGATGAGAAATGAACTCATACCTTGAATTGATGATCATTAATGTTATAGGATGAGAGTAATGATCTTGAATAATCATTTATGATATCTTTGAATGCCCCAGAGGTATGGAATAATGAATTAAGGGTTGGATAGATTATATAATCATGAAACCCTAATTAATGAGAAATGGGGAACCCTAACCCTAATTTGGGTAAAGGGAATGAGAAGCCCTATTTGATAGTAAACCATAATTCCTGGGAAAGGAATAATGATGTTGTTATTGTATCACATGATGTGATGAATATCTTGTATGACTGTTATCATGTCTAATAACCATACAGATATTATGAGATGATGAACATAGCCAGGTTTGAGCTGTGACATTTATATATAATAAATGTTGATTGGCCTTATGTTCCCTAATGTTGTTGTTACTTAGTAAAAGTAGCAATGTGCATGGATTATATGAGTCATATGAGTAAGTTGTTGCCTAGAAGGAGGTGACAAGATATTTTATAGCCTTGAGAGCCATGTGTGATGCTTATGTAACAAGTATCATGAATGCCATGGTCAGATGACCTGAAGGTGATAGTTACCTAATAGATGGTAATGATGCTCAATGATGAGTGAAGGGTTTGAATACCCAGAACCATATGATTATGGTGATGAGATTGTGAAGGGATGACAATTCCCAATATTGAAATGAGGGACTGAGTTCCCAAGGTCTTTGAAAGACTGATAAGTATCTGATGAAAGTAGTACATGTCTCTTTATAGCATTGTTGTAATAAGTCTTGTTTGAGAACTTGGCTGATGCTAAAAGAATATGAAAATGTACTTAATTAATCAAGTGAAATCTATTCATGTAGAGCCCAGACCATAGATCCATCATCATCAGTAATAAGGTGATGGTGAAACGGGTGCCTGCGGCAAAACCCGGAACACATATTTTGAATATATGGGGGTAAATGGGTGAAAAATATCCTTACATCCGGTGAAGATATTGAGGGAAGGTACACATCAAACCTCTCAATCCTTCATGTGTCGGGATGGATGCATCATGAATCTCCCGATGGTTGGAATAGATGTAAGATTAATCTCCCAATGATATTTAATGTCTGGTCGAGGAGATAAACATTAAATCTCTCGATGGCCGATGAGAGTGCAGTTGACGCTGTAACTCTATAGCGAAGTTCCAGTATACCCTGGAAAGCTATTTTGAGCAGTTAACACAGTCCTACTTATTGTCCCGCATTGACCGGGATGTGAGAGGTCATGGTAATCTGGCTCTTCCATTGACCTATGTATGGTACCGATTTTGACTTCACATTGGTCGGTTGGAGTATGAGCGGTATACCTCATCTCCTCAGGGAATAAGTGTGTTTGTAAAATGAAATCATCCGTATAACATGTTTGCTTAAGGATTGAATACAGAAATTCATCGGCTGATGTTACCTTTCTATTATATATATGTAGTTCATTGATGTTATCCATTTCTATTGTATTCATTACAAGTAGATGGATGAACTATGATTCTACCAAGTGTAAATGCAAGGTTTTCCTTGGGAAAGGAGATTACTTCACTTTGTTCATACAGTGATTTATCTGCTATTAAATATATATAAATCCTTCTGCTCAGTTTATCTTAATAAACAACTATAACAATGTTTTGGTGGAGTGTTATAAGTCTCGCTGGGGCAATTTACAATTGTCTCACCCCCATGGGATCCAACTTTTTAGGTGGACGCGGAAAAAGAAGCAGAATTCCTTTTGCAAGGAAAGGATAGCAGCAATAACATCAGGGACATCAATGAGATCTCAAGTGGAGATATTGTCTGCCAGGTTATGTAGCTAGAAAGTCCTATGTGTCGTCTCTGTACTCTCGGGTCCTCGGAGTTTATAAATTAGTGTTTTAATGAATCGTTGAGATTTTGGCTTGATGCATGGAGATTCATATGTTGTCTGTATATGATGTTTATAAGGTAGCTGATGTTGTAATCTATGAGAAGTGATGGTACAGGTTATGTACATTTGAACTAGAATGTAAATGTTATACAATGGTTCTTGATAGAAAATATTTCCTATGTGTGGATCTCTTTGTAAAAAGTTTTGATTCTTAGTGATTTTTAGTAATCCGCTGTAAATGATTCGCTTCCGCTTAAGTAAATCTTGTTTTTGTAAGTTGGATGCTACAAATTAGTGGTATTAGAGCTCTAGGTTCGTTGAGTCTATAGAGACATGGGACTAAGGAAGTAGAGTCTGTTTTGGTGTCATCCAGTGTATCTGATAGTGTCTTCTTCTCATATAAGAGAAGAAGAACTTAAAGATGATTGGGTCACATGAGGAGGTTGCTGCAGAAAGAAGTAATGTTGCACCAAGAAGAGGTGCATGGGAATAGGCAAGAGAGAGACAATTGCCTGAGAATCCCCTAGCAGATCCAACTATAATAAGAAAATTCTTCTTTAAGTATTACTGTTGGAGAATTTAGGGCAACAATAATGTATATAGTGGATCAAACAGTGGCAGTGTAACCTAGATTACTAGCCCCAATAATGATGTTTTAGATATCAACAAGATTTGTAATTAACATCAACAGGTTGAAGCAAAAGGAAATGATGAATTTCTAGACTTAAATTGAGTCTATGCTCAACCTTAGCCTGTTGAATCAACCTTTGAGGCAGAGTTAGCCCGAGGCAGTGAATAATTCATGATTTATGACAGGTTAGACAAGAAAATGTCATTCAAATATGTCATTTTATGAATTCCTAGATTAACTGAGAAAGGAATTGATTGAACTTTCCTTGATAGTCCTATGAGGACTTATGTTATGCACAGTAAAATATTACAAATGTTTTATGTTATTCTTACCTCTATAAGAAAAGATGAGGTATAGAAGAGATGCCTGGACAAAATTCAGGGATGTTAAACCTTATGCTTGTGATAATATGAAAAGAAGAAGTATGACAGCATATAAAGTGCATACCACTTAATCTCAGTATTTATATACCCTAGGCAGGTATAAAACTATTGATGATAAAGTGGGTATGGAAACTCTTAGATTGTTGTCTTTTTGATTGCTCTGATCAAGTAGTCAATCTGAAACAATCTAATGAGTATCATGAAATCAGGAATATGGAATGAATAAATGTGTCATATCCTAAGCATAAGAAAGAGAAGTCTGAGATATTCTCAGATGAGCATGTTGTATGGGGAACTAAAAGTGTACTCCTCATAAGATAAGAACAAGAATAAGGGAGATGAACCTTGTTCAATAATGCTGCAAGCATAATAAAGATCTTTCCCATAATGAGGAAATGGGAAATGTGATGAGATCATGAAATGATCATAAACATGCTAGATAATAATAAAGAAAGGGATAATGGCATGCACTCATCCTTATAAATTCCTATGCTAATTGCAAGGAACCTAGGATGAGACAAAGAGTAAATGGTTCATGAATAGTTGAAAAAACATGAATTAATAAGAGGAATATGAATCCTTGTTTTCTTTCCTTTCAGGGACATGTCAATCAAGTGGGTCTTTGGACACTTGATGTGCATAAGATAAATATGTTCATGTGATGGATACTTAGAAAAGTATCAGTTTATCTTGGATTTTGGTTCCAAGATGAGGACATATGTAACAATTAATGTTCCAAGATGAAAGAAAGAGAAATATATGATGTGTTTTCAACACATATGATAGATACCAAGGTGAAAGATTCTGGTATCTGAGAAATATCAGATGGTTTAGGTTGGTTACCTGGAGTGGTCAACTATGAAATTAGTCTGATTAAATAAAATGATATGAACATCATATGTTAGGGGTTTATGCTCTGCATAAACATGATAATAATAAAGAATGTATGATGTTTCTCTAAACAAGGAAAGTGTTTCTTGACACAAGATTGAGTCCACAGTTTATGATGAAAAACAGTTGAGCATGTGCCTTGTGTGTTGATTCTATGAGAATCCTGTATGGAAACACTTTATGCTAATCAAAGTTTTATGGTGTCTCCATAATAAGGAGATTATATGTGAAGACTAGATAGTATGATGAATAAAATACATCTGTCTTCCTTTACCTGGATTTCGGGGACGAAATCCTTATTAGGGGTTTATAATTTGTAACATCCCTGACCTGGGTTATACTTTAACCCTAGGTGTTTTGATTAATAAAGATGATTATATGCTTAATCTCATCTTGTAAAAAGTAATTAGGCCTCAAGAGGAACTTATGTTGCAATTCTAGTCCTTTTTGAACATTGTTGAAATCAATGTTTGCTTGTTTTGGACTAAAGTGAAAATTACCCAAGTTGAGGGGTTTAAGTGCCAATTGTGCATGATAATATGTTCCTCATGTGTTGAATCATCATGAGAGTGAAAATGATGCTGAAGTATGGCTTATGGAAGCCTAAATACCAAGAAAGAGTTTATAAAGTAATGTATGTGCATGAAAACCTAGTTTTGGTGTAATGTGCAAATTACCCAAAACCTAGGGTGAAATATGTAAATTACCACTTCAATAAGGTCCCTAATGTTTCTTGGCATCATTTAGAGCAAATAAAATGAGAGGGGCGCCTCATTTGAATTAAGTTGGAGGAGTGAGAATCTTGATATTAAAATAATTAAGATTAATGCCTAATTGAAACCCTAATTCGATTTAGGGCAAAAATAAATGTATTAATTAAAGGGCCTTCAACCAAAATTAAAATGGTTGGATTCAGATGTGTGTGGATATCCTTGAGCCTTGCAAGGACCACAAAAATATCCAAGGGAGTGGATAACTCAATTTTATAAGAAAAAGAAATATACACTCACATATGGATATTAGTATAATATGATTTGAGGTGCTTAATTTGCTTTTCTTTAAATCATGGATAATTGAGAGTAATATGAGTCAAACAAGATAGCCTCATCCCTAAGGAAGTTGAGGGGGAAGAGGCAGCCATATTTTGGGATTAAATGAATTTTTATAAAACATATTCTCTCTCATTGAATTTTTATAAAAATACTCTTTACAAGCCAAATGAAAGGTTTTTTCAACCCCACTTCTTTTCCTTGCTTTCAAGACGACCAAGGGAGCCTTGGAGGGTCAGGAGGACGACCCCCAACCTGTTGGTAAGCTTCTTGACCTTGGTTCACCACGATTTCATGGTGGAAATCATAAATCAATGCATGATTTCTTCCTATTTCGATCCCTTCTTCAATTCTAACCATTCCTTTTCACTCAAACCTTGAGGACGAGCCTTGGAATGGTGAAAGGAGTTGCATCCACCATTTTTGCCGTGAACATGGAGATTTGGAGCTAATTTTGAGGTGGGTTTTATAACTTGAACCCTTGATTTTGTTATTGCATTAAATTCCTTATCAAATAATGATCATTTTCATATTTACAATAATTGATTTGGTTGATTAGTGCATTCACCATAGAAATCACAGAAGATTTCATGAGTTTAGAGCTTGATGATTATGACCTCATCATAAGCACACACCTCCCCAAATATCCAAGGCAAAAGGTTTGCAACTTGCTGGTCCAAACAGTTTCACCAAACCATTTGGAGACCAAACAGTTTCAAAACCTTTTGGTGTTTTGAGACCCAAACCATTTTAGGGAGTCGACCATTTGATAGGGTTGACTGTTTGAGGTCAAAACACTAATAAATGTGGAATGATAATATAAAGGTTCCAATTGATTAAATCAATGCATGGTTAATCACCAAGTAGCAAACCCTAATCGGGTTAATTGCTGATTGAATCTCTTGAGAATTAAGATGATGAATGTTCCATTGATCCAATGATGATTAGTAATGATAATCAATGAAGGTACAAAGGTTGAAACCCTAATAGTACCTAAGTGATTAGTGCCAATTAAGGGATGAACCCTAATTTCTTATAGGATCAATGACTTGGTACACTATGTTAATCATAGTTGAATGTACTTGATTGAAGGGTTGATGTGACCCAATCAAGTTGAGAGGATGAAAAATTGGAATTCATACATGAATGTGATTCATGTGGTGATTAAGGGTATGATCCTTAAGTAAAGAGATCATGAAACCCTATTCATGAATACAAACCCTAATTGACAGGGTTATTGATTTCTAACCCTAATTGAGGGCAATTCTAAATGAAACCCTAATCAAGGGTGAGGATGTAACCCTACTTCAGGGTAATATGTATAACTTTAATTTAGGGTAATGAGATACAAAACCCTAATTTGGATGAATAGTGAATCTCTAATTATGGACAATTGAAGGAAATCCTATTAGAGATGATTAATAGACCCAAATTGTGGGTGACTATGGTGGAAACCCTAGTTGAGGGTGATTCCATGTGAAACCCTAGTTGAGGGTGATTCCATGAGAAACCCTAGTTGAGTGTGATTCCATGAGAAACCCTGACTAAGAATTAACACCACATGATTCTCTAATGATATGTTGTGATGAGAGGCCCTAAGAAGGGTGAAGGCATGTGAGACTCTAATGTGGAGTCTTAAATACATAAAGCCCTAATCCTGGGCAGTATGACAATGAATCATAATCCTAATATTCAGTAAGGGTATAAGGAAACCCTAATGACGAGATAGAAGGAATTAACTTATAAAGGTGAAACATTTCAAGTGGTTGATTATAAGCAACCTAATTATAAGTAATGTTCTAGCATTAGATAAGTCCATATCATTAAAGATAGTTGGGCAATTTTAATGTGTGGCCTATGCATTATATGCTAAAGGTGAGAGTTTAGTGATGAAATGTATTAAGAGGAGAATACCTTAATATAAGATAAGTTGGCTAACTCAAGAGAGTCTGAAATAATGAGAAGAGTGATATATCAAGATATGATAGCTATCACATTCAACACTTCAGGGTTTATATACCTTGATGTACTCCAAATCCAATATAATTGAGTAAGAAACCTATGAAATGTGTTATGCAATTATTATAATGAAATGTAATGAGTTGTTGCACTTTGATGAGTGTTAATTAATGAACCTTGAGAATGGGGTTAAGACCAAATGATGAGTATGATGTAGTCATACCATGATGAGGATGAGAAATGAACTCATACCTTGAATTGATGATCATTAATGATATAGGATGAGAGTAATGATCTTGAATAATCATTTATGATATCTTTGAATGCCCCAGAGGTATGGAATAATGAATTAAGGGTTGGATAGATTATATAATCATGAAACCCTAATTAATGAGAAATGGGGAACCCTAACCCTAATTTGGGCAAAGGGAATGAGAAGCCCTATTTGATAGTAAACCCTAATTCCTGGGAAAGGAATAATGATGTTTCTATTGTATCACATGATGTGATGCATATCTTGTATGACTGTTATCATGTCTAATAACCATACAGATATTATGAGATGATGAACATAGCCAGGTTTGAGCTGTGACATTTATATATAATAAATGTTGATTGGCCTTATGTGCCCTAATGTTGTTGTTACTTAGTAAAAGTAGCAATGTGCATGGATTATATGAGTCATATGAGTAAGTTGTTGCCTAGAAGGAGGTGACAAGAAATTTTATGGCCTCTAGAGCCATGTGTGATGGTTGTGTAACAAGTATCATGAATGCCTTGGTCAGATGACCTGAACGTGATAGTTACCTAATAGATGGTAATGATGCTCAATGATGAGTGAAGGGTTTGAATACCCAGAACCATATGCTTATGGTGATGGGATTGTGAAGGGATGACAATTCCCAGTATTGAAATGAGGGAATGAGTTCCCAAGGTCTTTGAAAGACTGATAAGTATCTGATGAAAGTAGTACATGTCTCTTTATAGCATTGTTGTAATAAGTCTTGTTTGAGAACTTGGCTGATGCTAAAAGAATATGAAAATGTACTTAATTAATCAAGTGAAATCTATTCATGTAGAGCCCTGACCATAGATCCATCATCGTCAGTAATAAGGTGATGGTGAAACGGGTGCCCACGGCAAAACCCAGAACGCATATTTTGAATATGTGGGGGCAAATGGGTGAAAAATATCCTTACGTACAGTGAAGACATTGAGGGAAGGGAAGGTAAACATCAAACCTTTCAATCCTTCATGTGTCGGTATGGATGCATCATGAATCTCCTGATGGTTGGTATAGATGTAACATTAATCTCCCAATGATATTTAATGTCGGGTCGAGGAGATAAACATTAAATTTCTCGATGGCTGATGAGAGTGCAGTTGACGTTGTAACTCTATTTTGAGTTGTTAACACAGTCTTGCTTGTTGTCCCGCACTGACTGGGATGTGAGAGGTCATGGGAATCCGGCTCTTCCATTGACCTATGTATGGTACTGATTTTGACTTCACAGTGGTCGGTTGGAGTATGAGTGGTATACCTCATCTCCTCAGGGCATAAGTGTGTTTGTAAAATGAAATCAGCCGTATTGCATGTTTACTTAAGGATTGAATATGGAAATTCATTGGCTGATGTTACATTTCTGTTATATATCTGTAGTTCATTGATGTTATTCATATCTATTGTATTCATTACAAGTAGATGGATGAACTATGATTCTACCATGGGTAGATGCAAGGTTTTCCTTGGGAAAGGATATTACTTCACTTTGTTCATACAGTTATTTATCTGTTGTTAAATATATATAAATCCTTCTGCTCAGTTTATCTTAATAAATAGCTATAACAATGTTTTGGCGGAGAGTGATATCTCCCGCTGGGGAAATTTACAATTGTCTCACCCTCGTGGGATCCAACTTTTTAGGTGGACATGGATAAAGAAGCAGAAATCCTTTTGCAAGGAAAGGACACCATCAATAACATCAGGGACAACAGTGAGATCTCAAGTGGAGATACTTTCTGTCAGGTTATGTAGTTAGAAAGTCCTATGTGTCGTCTATGTACTCTCGGGTCCTCAGAGTTTATAAGTTAATATTTTAATGAATCGTTGAGATTTTGGCTTGATGCCTCCAGATTCATATGTTGTCTATATATGATGTTTATAAGGTAGCTGATGTTGCAATCTCTGAGAAGAGATAGTACATGTTATGTACGTTTGAACTAGAATGTAAATGTTATACAATGGTTCTTGATAGAAAAAATTTCCTATGTGTGGATCTCTTTGCAAAAAGTTTTAATTTTTAGTGATTTTCAGTAATCCGCTGCAAATGATTCACTTCCGCTTAAGTAAATCTTATTTTTGTAAGTTGGATGCTACATTTCTACTCCTGAAGGATTTCCATATTGAAAACCAGGATGGTTCCTGTTCTGATTCGGATTATAATATCCTTGTCCTGGGATAGTGTTGATGGCATTAAGATTTTCCATTTGACTATTATCTCTTTGACCATACGCATTGCTTAAAACAACATCATAGAGAACATTACATGCTAATGTAGAATGATCAGTGCCTTTACATGCTTCACAAAATAGTGAAGCTGACTTGATTTGTTCTTGTTGTCGAGGGGGTGAGTGTCTTCTTTCATAAGAAGCAAGAGACGATTCTATATGATCTTGCTTGGCAACTAAGGGTTTGAGGGTTTCAGTGATAGGCTTGTACTCTAGAATAACTTTAGCCATAGCTACCTTCAACACTCCTTTGCCCACAGATCTACCCCAATTAGCTTGGTTTTTAGCTCCAAGGGTGACAACCTTCCATGCGCTGTCATAACTCTAACACATGAAGTTTTCTCCAGATGAGGAGTCTAAGAACCTATTGATATCATCATCCACACCCCTATAGAAGATCTCGATAAGCTGATTCTTAGGAATGCCATGGTGTGGACACTTACGTAGAAGCTCTTTGTATCTTTCCCATACTTCAACAAGGGTTTCTCCAAGGGCTTGAGTGAACATTGTTATTCGACCCCTAATTTCATAGGTGAGAGAAGGAGGGTAGAATTTTTCCAGAAAAACATTTTGAAGTTGTTCCCAAGTAGTGATGGGTTCGCATTGCAAGGGGTTGTAACAACTTATAGCCCTATCAAAAAGAGAATACTTAAAGAGACAGAGTCGAATGGCATCATCTGAGACTCCATTTTTTTTTATCATGGCACATAGATCGATAAACCTTAGAAGATGTTCCTGGCTATCTTCTCCTTATTTAACATTGAATGGGCTATTTTGAAGCAAGGTAATCCAGTGTGCTCATATCTCAAAGTTGGGAGCACTGATGGGAGGAGGTTGTACTGAGTGATGAACGTCATTAGCTTTAGGAATGGAGAATTGTCTAAGGTCCTTCTACAATTCTGCTACTTGTACTGCTGCTTGAGCTGCTCGAATCTCTATTTCAACTATAGCTTTATCTTCTTGCATAAGCCTATCTCTTTGTGCGTTAAGGGCTTGAGCTACCCTTAGGGATATTTCCTCCTCTTGATCCATTCTAGCTTGGTTTTCTCTATTTTGATGACGAAAGGTTCTGTCTATCTCAGGATCAAATCTAGCAGAGAGTCTGGGACTATTCAAACAGTGCATACACTAGTCTTTGGTGGTACCTGAGATGAAAAATAAAGTTCAAAAGTGAGATTGACGAAGTAGAAAGGAATTCAAGTGAATGATCAATAGTTATCAAAAGGAAAAGCAAAATCCTAGATTAGCCTCAAAAGAACTAGATTTAACTAACTGGTTTCATTTTCCCCGGCAACGACACCCAAATTTGACATGGAATATTAACACACTAAAAACTCACTCAGGTTTGAAATCCCTGAGCTTATACCAAAACCTTGTGCAATAATACCTCCCATAGGCGGACGGGTCTTATCGCAGTATAGTTGAGGATCGAATCCCAAGGGAAAACGTTTTTGAGAATAGTTGCTAGTCTAGTCTAGCTCAAGTAAGGCTAATATTTAGAACAAAGGTTGACTTGAGTTTGATTAAACTAATTTCAAGAAAGTAAAGATAAAAATTAAAGTTGAATCTAGATTAATGATATGGAATCATTGGGATGGTCCCTAGTTTCACCTCCACTACACATGCAAACACATCCAAACATCAAACATCCAGGAAAGATTTAACCATCCAAATGGAGCTACTACAAACCCCCCATACAGGCATTAGGCTTGCGTAAGCATCACCTTAGGTATTAGATGTCTCATCACCATCCAGATCACTCACTTACGGCTCCAAAGATACAAATATCCAACTGAAGCACGGGCCCTCCCTGAGGGATGTTTAGGCCACAGAAGCGTCACCGTGGGCTAGATGGCTCATCCCCTCACGGATCATACACTTACGACCTCAAGGAATCCTATCAGAAGTTCTCGTCAAGGATTCAATCGGGCTAATCAACAAGCAAGCATGTGATTAATCTGCAAGCAAACATCGACGATTAATAACGAAGATACAAATATCCAACTGAAGTTGGGACCCTCCCTGAGGGATGTTTAGAAAACAGAAGTGTCATTGTAGGCTAGATAGCTTTTCCCCTCATGGATCATACACTTACGACCTCAAGGAATCCCTTTCTATTTCTAGTTTGGGAGCCAACCTTGTTAATAAACATTCAATCCTACATATTGAAGTTCTTGCAACATAGGAAAGATCAAGATAAAAGCAAGTAGGTAATCAACCTACAAACATTAATGATTAACAATGAAATGAAAATTTATATACATTGCCAGGGAATGTTTAACAAGATAACATGCTTGCATGGGTAGCGAGGATGGTCCCCACACCCCAGTGAAAAGGAACTACTCGCTCATGATGTGAGAAATGAGAAGAATAAGAGAGAGGGAGGATTCCACCATGAGCATGATGCAGAAGGTAGTTGCAGCTCGGTGAAGATGATGTAGTCTTCTACATCATGTCGGAGTAGATCATAAGGTGAAGGAGGAAGAACCACCAAGGCAGACTGGGCATATCTTCTTCTCCACCTTCTTTCTCATCTTGACCTCCTTGCTCGCAGTAAGAGGTGCAGTAGGTGAAGTGATACTAGCGTAGATGTATGTGGATGGATCTGGATCAAATCTTACATTTGGGAAGCCTGGTGGCGTCCTCAATCTGATGCCCCAAATGAGGACCTTTGTGGTTCTATTTATAGTTACTGGTCCGGTCCTCATGTTTTTGGCGTGAGTGCTCTTCACACGGTTTGGAACAAACAGTCTGCTTGAACGGTTTGGAGACTGAGAGACTCCAAATGGTCTTGAGATCGGGTGCCACCAAACGGTCTTGAGATGCAAATGGTCTTGGAGACCAATGGGTTTGGAATTCATGTCCAAACGGTCTTGGAGACTGATTAGACTGACTAAACGGTCTTGGGTTGATACTAGTTCTTCACAGTTTTGGATACCCTAGCGTTCTTCTCCTCCAAACGGTCTCGCGATTGTACGCCACTGAACTGTCTTGAGGATCACTTGTCATCAAACGGTCTTTGGCATCCCTCCATCCAAATTGTCTTCATCGTCTAAACGGTCTTAGATCCAAATGATTTTGGTTCCAAATGATCTTGCTTCTGTGGTCTTGTGTGATTGCATCCAAACGGTCTTTGTCATCCAAACGGTTTTCTGTGTCTTAATGGTTTGGAGATGCAAAAAGTCTTGAAGGCCGATGAGTTCCGATCAGTCTTGAGACCGATTACTGCTTAACAGTTTGTGCCTCTCGTAGTCTCTCTCGTCTGAATGGTCTCGCGATCTGCTGGTGTAATGGTCTTGAGACCGTGCACCGCCAAACAGTCTTGGTATCCATTCGGTTTGGAGACCGTTTGCTTCCTTGTGGGACCGTTTGATCAAGACTGGTTGATTAGGATCAAGGCTGAGAGGATCTTGAGTGAAGGTCAGTTCCCATTGATGGTTGAACCTCATCATGATATGCTCAAAATCAATATAAATCCAGTTAATAATCTTGATAATTGAATCAATTAAGAAACCTTGCATTTTGTAAGATTCAGTAGATGAAAATGAGGGAATTGAGTTGAATAGGGCCCAGAACGGCGACTAAAAATCATGATAAATATGGATTCATCAGTCTCACGCACCTTGCTTGAGTAGGATTATCCAACTAATATGGCAATAGATCAAGCAGTTCTTATCTCCTAGACCAGCACAAAATTTTCCTCTACGTAGGGATGTGGTTGTGGTGGTAGGGGAGGCATATATTCATCTGTATGAAGGGGGTCCAAGTGTTCCCAATGTGGCAAGAAGGGATACTACAAAGAGACATGCTACAAGTTCCATGTCTATCATCATTAGTCCCCCTCTACAAGCCACTTCTCTATTAAATAATGTTTTTACCAACACACTCATCAAGACAAGTAACAAATATTACAACCTTCTTCTTTAATTTTGGGCATCCCAACAAGCATCTTCCTCTATCACCTCTTATGCTCAGAAGTTAGGAGAATCAAGTTCTTCTATAGCATGCATTTCTCAATCAAACCATACACGTTCATCTTCTTGGGTTCTTGACTCAAGTCCAACAAATCATGTCACACGTATCACCTCATTTAGATGATAGTACCATTACTTTATATAAGGGAAATCAATCATGTACATTGCGTATTATTAATAGCTTTGTTTCTTATGACTTCTTATGATGTGATTGAGAATGATATGTTAGGTTCAAAATGTCCTCTTATTAGTTACATCCTATCTCTAACATTATCAAAATTTGACTCTACATTCTTTAGGATATGTTTATCATTTTCATAGGATACCCCTACGAATAAGAAAAGGTGACATGCAACTTATGAATGCTTGGAGATGTGTACCACTAGTTTGAATATTTGTCACACATCTACCGTCTTCAATTAGTAAATGACAATGGTGTATTTGAGATGTCATGGAAATGACAAAGCTTCCAAGAATCAATCTAGTGAGTGATGTTTATATATTACTAAGTTTAAATTTTTTGGTTATGACTAATGAAATCTTTTCTAGTGTCCATATTCTTGATGGATGTGCTTAAATATGTGAACTATGCATCAACACATGTTTAACTTTTTGTAAATATTTATAGGATGCAAAAAATGTGTGGATGGGACTACATGGAACATGGTTAGAGTAATAGAGTGTTTATTTGTAGAACTAACACTTGTTACCCATTTATGTACTTTGGATCATATCTCAACCATTTTATGTCCAATAGTGTAATTCTCGCAAGGGTTTATTCTACCTTTGTATGGGTATTAGTGCACTACCATATGTCGGTATGCTTGTCGAGATCTTCTTACTTCTACTTTTCACCCAACTATAACAAACTTTGGAATATGCGACATACAAAAATGCTAGTGTTGAACGCAAACTATTCCAATTTTTCTCTATTTTAGCATATCTAAAAAAGGTGTAAATATTTTGTCAAAAGGTGTGGCAGATAAAGGTTTTTTAGGATTTTTTAAGATTTCTAGTTGGCATTGAAAATGGCATTATATAATCATCGAGTAGGTGTAAAAGTACGACAAATAATTACCAAACCCAACAAGTCATAAATGCTGAGAAATGGATCTGAGGTGTGAAACTTGATACCAAGACCTCCAAATATGCATAAACCATCAAAAGCGACATCACTTGAAATCCAAATTGTTATATATATATGATATTGTATAACCCAAACTATCAATTTTTTTATTACTTCATAAATATTTTTGAGATAGTTGTTTGCTTCCCAATAAGCATTGTTACACTCACATTACAAAAGTACAGACTTTTAGAGTGCATCATTGTTTGCTTCCCGATAAACATCATGACATTCACGTTAAAATATACATATATTTCAGTGTACATCATTGTAATATGATATATATTTTACTACAATCTGTTCTTCACAGTGCCCCTCTTAGGGACAGAAATCAGATGGTGCAAAGATGTATGAGTCATTCCATGTCTTCCTTGAGAACAATTATCGATTGTAAATGTACTGGAGCTCATCTTATGCTATTTACAGACAACCAATGCCACATTTAGAGTAGAAGTGAGAACAATAAAATCCATGATAAGTAATATTATTTTATTTTGGATTATTATGTATTCCCCTTTTGTCATACAACATCAATGAATAACTCCAGGTAGCGTCTTGTGTTTGTGATCTGGTAAAACCTGAGAAGTTGGTCACCATCCCCAGTGAATCTTTGTAGAGGATGTAGTAGCCAATCCCATTCTAGTTTTGGTTATTCCAAGAGTACTCAAGAACCTACATACAAGGGTTATTACCACAAAATAGAAATCAGATGCTAGGCCACCCAGGTACATAATCAATCAATTACCATAGACAAACATAACAATTATTACATGTGCATTCAATTACCATCCCTCTCACCTTGACTTGAGAATAGAGTAACCCTTGAGTTGTACATAGGTAAAGGAGTGAGAGAAAAAAATAAGAGAAAAAATATTTTTCAATTGTAGGAACTTTCTCTGGTTTGTCTTCATACTCTTCCTCAAAGCAAAGCATCTGATTACCCTGCAAACCGCTTGATGAATGCATATTCATCAATCTTTTTACATATTTTTCTATGTCTTCTCATTTGATATTATATCTTTTTGCACTAATTTCTGGGACAAATCACAATTTACTCACTACTTGATTAACTTTTATAAATACTTATCAACTTTCTCTCATTTTGTAGGGTTTTTCTCCAAAACCAATTTTTGACCTAGTGAGCCTTCGAGACAGCCATCTCACACCTAGATGGTCGGCTCACCCCCAGAGATCCCCATGTTTAGAGCCAAATGTCCACTTTGGCCTTGACTCAACTAGCTACTTCAAACACTCCAGACAAGCATCTCGCTTCATTGAGACGACCAACCCATGGACCCAGATGAGTACCCACAAGCCCAGATAGCTAGGTCGGGTTGACCTAGAATCAAATCAGTTGGAAAAGGGTGCCACAACCAATTTAGGGTTTCAACCTTTTGATTACACACACAACAATGTGAGGAGGGCATCCCACATCATCGAGACGACCTTCTCGAACATTTCTTGGAGCCCAAGGTTGCAACCAAACAGCACTATCACCACCCTCTTTAGGGTTTTGATCTGATCCTTCTAGATCCACACCAAGTCAATGCCAGACGACCGTCTCACCTAGCATGACAGCCATTTCATGGTGCACGATCAGTGTTTTCCAGCAACCACCATTCATTTGTTTCTCTCTTCCATTTCAGGGTTTCCACCCCTCCTTCCCCTATATAAGGAAATGGGACTCCACTAAGAAAAGGATCCTCAGGTTTTGTACTAGAATTTCATATTGAAACTCTGTTACTTTCAATTCTTAGTGTAATCTTTACATATCACAATGCAATTTTAGGTCTTCATCTCTGGATCTTGTGTCATTTCTCATTCTTCATTTCTTATTTTTCTCTGGGAATGGACGATTAAGAGACCAAGCCATTTAAATGTCACCACCTTTTCTCTCCTTAGAGATTCTAGTCTTGTGGTCTATGGCTTCATTCTTTTCTTCTCTTTCTTCCCCTCATATGTCTAGTGAGTAGTGTCCTTATCCAGGCAAGGAGAATAGCCCCTTGTCCATTGTGTTGATTGGATTAAGTTTAAATGATCTTTTATACGAATAACTTTTGGTTTAGAAAATCATTGATTTAATCGAAGTGACTATTGATTTTCATCGTGAGTTAATTTCGGTAGATGCGATCGTGGAAACTAGAGTTTAGAATGACTAAACCAGTTGCATGGGGATTTTGATGTGACCATGGAAAAATTCCCATCAGGATGATGAACTATGAAGCGTGAGTGCTAGGACTAATGAGCCTAGGTGTAATTTGTCTTTTTCATTTTGTTTAATTATGATTCACATACTCACTTCTATCTTTAATGATCGTGTATTCTTTTATCTTGTCTTCACTTTGGCTAAGGTGGTGAAAACCCCTACGCCTCAATTCTTTCACCCATTTGATTTCAATCATTTCTATAGTGCTTGTTTGAAATTCTACTCTTCTAATTTCAACATCTTACTTATTGTTTAGATAATTTTGTGTGCTAACGATCTTCTTTCTTTACTTAATTATCTTAGAATAATCTTTTATTTTCTTTGTCTTAGTGTAATCTTTTACTTTTTTTCACTTAATTTCTTATTCTTGCATAATCAGAGAACGCCTAATCAGAATTTAGTTTTTGTTCCTCATTCAAAAATACCAAAAAGAAACAATTACAAAAATCAATCAAGATAAAAGAAAACCATCTTAAAACGTTGTCATGTGGGATTGACCCTCCTATACTAGCCTTTACTGGAAAATAAAAAAGGATTAAACTCTAGGATAATCATTCTAGTGAATTAGTATGCTCTTTGATGCGTACTAATTTTGGTGACATTGCTAGGGATAACAGATCATTTTCTCAAACCCTAAATTTTTTTATGCATTTTGAGTAACATTCTGGAAGTGCTATATCTCTTTCTGTTGAGCTTCCATTCTAGTAGTACATTTTTTTTGGACTCAATTATCTATTAATTATAATAGTGCATGCATTGCCTGCCTAACACTGATTCTGCATCACCAGTTTTTGACCCCGAGCCAGAGAGAATGCTCCATCTTTTGAATAGACAAAATAGACTTAGGATGGATGAGGAAGAGGCTAATTGTAGGATTGAGCTGGGACTTGCCGCTCAAAGAGTGCTAATGATGGATAAACACATGGCCCAAGAAGCCAATGTACACACAACCTATACAGTTGAGAAAGAGGCCCTTAAATTCGCTCAAAGGGAGGCTAAGAGAAAAAAATAACTAAAATATTTTTCCACACCAAAAACCAGATATGCAAAACACCTAGTCATGCCACCCGAGATCACAAACCCCAAATTTGAGATCCACACTCAATGGATCACCATGCTCTAGGCCAACCCATTTTCTAGGAATAAGGATGAGCATTGCTAAGATCACCTTCAGTGGTTCACTAACCATTTCTCCCTACATAAAATCTTAGGCATTTCTGAAGACGCCATTAGACTTAGATGGTTTAAATACTCTCTTTTAGGGAAAACCAATAGTTGGTACAAGGCCATGGAGAGTGAAGAACTGGTCATCACTTCAGATTCCTTAAAATCCAAGTTCTTGGATAAATATTTCCCCCCTTCCCTCTCCTACGTAATCAAGGGTCAAATCACTCTCTTTTCAATGGTCCTGGGAGATAGTCTAGCAGAGGCTTGGGAAAGATTTAGGGAACTCCTTCAATGTTTCCCTCATCATGACATTTCAAAATCTCAACTCTTTGAGATATTTTTCTAAGGTGTTGATGATGAAACCAAGAAATTCCTTGATCCCTCATCTGGAGGAAACTTCATGTTTCAAAACCTGAGCAGCACAAGGGAGGTTGTCAAACGAGCCTTTGAGACCCAAACTAGACTAGAAACAAGTGGGGTCCTCAAAGTTGCTAAGGCTGTAGTAAATTGAGATATACATACCATTCCTGAAGCCCTTAAATTGATCTCCTAGAAACATGATCGCTTAGAGTCCGCATTCAATGGTTATGAGAGGTAACCCCGGCAAGTCAGAACTGTAGAATCTCTTTGTGGAATTAGCAAAGGGTATGATCATGCTATCCTCCAATGTCAACACCTCTACAATATTAATATACAACTCGGTATGGATCAACAAGTGGATGACCTTAACTCAATCCGTAGTATCTCGGGGCTGGTTTACTACAATCCAAACCAAGCCAGAAACCATCCCGAATTTCAATATGCAAATGCTTCAGGAGTGGAAAACTCTTCTCACATTTCCCCTTCACAAAGATCCCCACACCCCCAAGCCAACTACCATCCTCCACCAGGCTTCACATACCACAACAAATAAAGGAATTTTGGGAACCAAAGGAATTAAAGGGCTAATTTTTATAATTATGGGCCTTATCATGGGCAATAGTTTTAGAACCTTAATCAACCACCACCTCAGCCTCAACCATATAAGAATTCCCCCACACACTCAAAATGATGATAGGGTGTCTCCCTTAGAACGCATAATTCTTATACAGCAGGCTCATCAGAAGTCTACAGATGCTCAGTTGGCTTGCTTATTACCTTTCAGAAACCCCCTACAAGTACCTTTGCTGGATAACCTGAGAACAACCCAAAACATCCCAAACAACTTAAGGTTGTCTCCACACATTTAGGGAAGACTCATATGCCTCCCCTAAGAAACATGTAGTTGTACCCTTAAACTTTGAGGATGATGATACAATGGTCATTGAAACTCCCCCTTCACCAACTCCTACCATTCCCACTCCTACCATCCCTACTCTTGTGGTCCCACATGTGGAAATTGATGAGGTAGAAATTCCAATTTACAAACCTTATCCACCTTACCAGGTCAACCTAAAGCAAACTAGGCTTGATACTCATTTTGTGAAGTTTAGGGATGCCATGAAAAAGTTGCATGTGGATACTCCTTTTCTTGATACCTTTAGCTGATATGCCTGCTTGGTCTAAGTACATGAAATCCTTATTGACTAGGAAGTACCACACTAGCGACCATGAGACAGTCATGCTTGATAGAACTACCTCTAATAGCATCCAAAGAAAGATTCCTAAGAAGAATAAAGATCCTAGTTCCTTTGGAATTGGTTGCTACCTAGGCAATAATGCTTGTAGGAAAGGCCTTGTAGATTTGGGTGCTAGTATTTCTATCATGCCATATAGTTTTTGTAGGAGGTTATGATTAGTTGATATGCTTCCCACAACCCTAAAAATCCAATTGGCTAACTCATCCATGATGAAACATATGGGTATCATTGAATACATACTTATAAGGGTTGGGAAAGATGCTTATGTCCCATGTGATTTTGTCATCATGGATATAAAGGAAGACTTAAGGTACCCAATCATCTTTGATTGTCCCTTTTTGGCCACCACTCGTGCCTTGATTGATGATGAGGTCAGAACCATCTTCTTGTGCCCAGGAAAACAAGCCCTAAAGTTTAGGGTATCTGAAAGAACACGTGGACCAAACATCCAAGAAGAGGTTTATCTTCTTGATTGTAGAGAAGATGCAATAGTTGAGACAAGAATGGGAGCTAATTGAGGATCCCCTCCAAAATTCCCTTATGGACCCCTATTGAAATTGGTTATGAAGATGAGAAATTGGAGCAATATAGACTTCATCTTGACACCTTTGAGGAGATCCACAATGAAGAGTTTGAGGATCTCAAAATGGTCTTTGTTGCATATGCAACACTTGAACCCCCCAAAGCACCCAAGATGAAACCTCTCCTTTAAGGTCTTAAGTATATCTTCCTTGATGATCAAGAACTTTATCATGTTTTGATTAACTCTGATCTTACCTATGAACATGAAACTAAGCTCATGACTGAGTTTGCAAGAGGAAACTTTAGGATATAAAATGGATGATTTGATAGGGATCGATCAAGACATTTGCATGCATAAAATTCCTATGATAGAAAAGTACAAACCTTCTCGAGACCCTCAAAGGAAACTAAATTAAAACATGAAGGAGATTGTTCATCTAGAGGTTATGAAGGTTTTCATTTTAGGAATATTCCATCTCTGACTCTCCCTCAGTTAGTCTAGTCTAGGTCGATCCCAAGAAAGGGGGTACCACAATTGTGAAAAATAACAATGATGAGCTTATTCCCACCCGTACTATCACAAGGTGGAGGATGTGTATTGTCTATAGAAAATTGAATAAGGCCACTAGTAAATATTATTTCGCCCTTCCCTTTTTGGATCAACTACTATAGCACCCCACCCATCAAGAATATTTTTGTTATCTTGATGGCTATTCATGTTTCTATCTGATTCCCATTCATCCAGACAACCAGGAGAAAATGACCTTTTTTTGCCTATTTGGCACTTATGCATTCAGAAGAATGCCATTTGGGTTATTCAATGTCCCTACCACCTTTCAGTGGTGCATGGATGCTATCTTTGTTGGGTTAACTGAGACAATTACAGAGGTGTTTACGGATGATTTCACCATCTATGGAGACAATTGCCTCCATCATTAATCTCTTATTTTTGAAAAATGTGAGGAATAATGCTTGATCCTCAATAGGGAGAAATGTCACTTAATGGTGACAGAAGGGATTGTGTTAGGCCATGGGGTGATCAACTATGACATTGAAGTTGATAGAGACAAGATTCAATTTATCTCCAAACTTCCACCCCTTCTTATGTCAAGGAAGTTTGTCCTTCCCTGAGCATGCATGTTTTTATCGGCATTTCATCCATGACTTTTCTAAAATCACCAAACCCTTAACCAATCTCCTCCAAAAAGACACCCCTTTTGTGTTTGAAAAAGCTTGCATGGGCAGTTTTCTTTGTTTGAAAGATGCTCTCACTTCTACCCCTATCATTACGACCCTGATTGGTCTTTGCCTTTTGAGTTAATGTGCAATGCGAGTGACTATGTTGTTGGTGCTATTCTGGGACAACATGTTGATAAAAAGCACCATGTAATTTAGTATGCAACCAAAATTCTTGATGAAACCTTGTGGAATTACACAACTACTAAAAAAGAAATGCTTGTCATTGTATATGCCTTTGAAAAATTCTACTCATATTTGGTAGGGTTCAAAGTCATTCTTTACACGGACCATGCAGACATTAGATACTTGATGACTAAAAAGAATACCAATTCCCACCTTCTTCATTGGGTTCTTTTACTTCAAGAGTTTGATCTAGAAATCCTAGACAAAAAGGGTTGTCAGAACTTTGTTGCTCACCATCTTAGTCACCTAGATTTTTTCTATGATGATGGCATCCCCATTAATGAATATCTTCCTCATGATAAATTATTAAAGATGGAATCTCAATATCTTGTCTTTGTTGATTATGTCATTTTTTTAGTTGTGGGTGTGTTGCACCCTAAATATAAGGGACATTCTAAGGCTAAATGTTTACATAATGTAAAACAATACTATTGAGATGACCCTTAAAATTTTTAGATTGTTCTCCGATGGCCTTTACGGCATGTGTGTCACTAAGGAAGAGGCTCATGACATTCTTGAGAAATACCATTATGGCCCCACTGGGGGGCACATGAGCACTCGGAAAACTGCTAGGAACGTCTTACAATCTGGTTTTTTCTATCTTACTCTATTAAAAGATTCATATCATTTTGTCTTTCATTGTGATGAATGTCAAAGAATCAGTAATATATCTAAGAGAGATTAAATGTCCATGATTTCTTAGAAGGAGGTTGAAATCTTCCACTTGTAGTGGGTAGATTATATGGCCCTATTTCCTTCTTATTCTGGGTACAATTATATCTTGGTGGTTATTGACTACGTTTCCAAATGGGTGAAGCCATACCCACCAAAACTTGTGATTCCAAACATGTGAAGACACTTTTGAAAGACATTATTTTCCCTCGATTTGGGGAACCTCGTACTGTAGTTTCTGATGGAGGTTCCAATTTTTTAGAAAATAGTTTTGAGTCCTTTTTAAAATGGTATGGAGTACATCACAATTTTTCCACTCCTTACCACCCCTAGACTAGTTGTCAAGGTGAGGTGTCAAATAGGCAAATCAATTCCATCCTAAAAAAATAGTCAATCACACTAGGACCGATTGGGCATTAAGACTCATTGATGCCTTGTGAGCATACAAAAATGCATACAAAATCCTCATAGGCATCACTCCATTCAAATTGTTTTATGGAAAATCATGTCATCTGCCCATAAAATTAGAACATAAGGCCAATTGGGCCATCAAAACTCTTAATTTTGACTTATCTACTATACGTGAAAAACTCTATCTACTAATGCAATAGTTAGATGAGATATGGATGATGGACTATAGAAATGATAGAATTTACAAAGACAAAACCAAATTATGGCATCATGGTTAAATTAGGAAAAAGATTTTAGGGAGGACGACCAAGTTTTAAAATATAATTCCAAGTTGAGGCTTTTTCTAGGTAAACTTAAATCCAGATGGTACAAGACCTATCTTGTCAAGCGTGCCTACTCTCATGGCACTTTTCGTTTTTGGGATAAAGTATTAGGGGAGTTTAAGGTGAATGTATATAGGGTTAACTAGTACATTACCATTCAGGACTTTCTATCTTTTGATGCACATCAACTCTCCTTACCCGAAGATCTTGACTTGTAAGAACCTCCACCTCCCCCTCCCCTCTCCAGACTGAAATGGCTCCATGACCCAACTCTGTCAGGCCTTCGACATAACACTAGGCACTTACTGGGAGGCAACCCAATCATTTAAATTTTGTAATTTTCTTATGTATTTGTATTTTCCAACACTTGTGTTTCAATTTCAAATTATTTATTACTTAAAAAAAGAGGTTGGTGACCCAACATGATGTTCTTTGGATGAAGGTTAGCCCCCACCATGCCAGAAGACTGTCTGAGGAGGGTGAGAAGGTTGTCTCATCAATCTAAGGAATTTTTCAAATTTGCTGCAATTTGAATTTTGACACTTCAAGCGAAGCCATTACGCCTCCAGATAGCTATTTGGCTCGAACGAGACAGTCATCTCAATCTCAAAAGGCACATTTATTAGAAGATAATGTTTCACAGTTGTTCACGGCTGTTAAAAATTTGAAATACCCCTTTGACCACTCAAAATTTTAAACTGCCATTTGGTGTATTCCAGACAGATGTCTCACTTCTCCATTTGGCCTTTAAAATGAGCAACTCGGGGTGGGGGGATATCCACACCTCCAAGCCTTTTTCAACCCGCCCGCGAGTGCAAGATATTTCAGCCCAGCCGACAGTCTCCTTTTCTTCCCCTCTACCACGTTCACTGTGCAACCAGCTTGAGACTGTCATCTCATCAGTCCTAACTGCTCTTTGACTAGCACCCAACAACACCTACTCCCGCCTGAAGTCTTCCTGAGCCAAATTTCCAGATGGTCATTCTACCTTGATCAAGTGCCCATCATGTCGCCCATTGATGACCACCTCACACTTCTTCACCACCATCATCATGTTTGTTCACTAGCCACCCAGATCAGGAAGCTCGTCTCCCCACTGAGACAACCATCTCGCTAGCACTAACCATTGTCAGTCAACATCCCAACGACACCACGATTCTCATTGTCTGACAGGCACTTCATCTCCAATAGACGGGCGCTTCATCTCCACCAGACGACCATTTCATCTTCACCAAATGATCTTTTGGTCACCTCCAAGTGACCATTTTGAGCCCACCGAAACAACCATTCATCATGTTTGAGGGAGGGTCACACCGTAGTTTCCATTAGTGCTTCTGTAAGGGCAAGCAACCCACTAAGAAGTCAGTTTCTCATGAGTTGGCTCGCCGATCTACTGCAGGTAGCGGTATCTAGTTCTGGGACCTTATTGGCGAGTCCTCTCATGATGTGGCCGAAGAAATGCAACATAACATCGATGAGCTCGACTTCATCCTAGATGCCGAGAGAGGACAATTTGCATCTCACATCGATTCAGACTCAACTGTGCCACATCCATCCCACATAGCCCCTACCCCGAAGAACTATGCTCGGTTTGTCACTACCGTACACTACGCCAGATTCAAGGAGTCTATTGTAATTGGTGTTTGTCTTTATCATTGGGCCTATAGAGTCATCCTTGACACAATTGACATTCAGGAGGCTGTAGACAACATCTTTTAGAAAAATCATATTCTCCTTTTCCTATATCGTGTCACTAATGTGTATAGTGATCTCACGTTAGAGTTCATCAACACATACCACTAGTACCACAATTTGTGTGACAGTTCAAGCTGCAATTCTCGAGGATCTAGAGAAGACTTTGAAATCTCTACTAGTAGCTGACATCCATGATACTTGATGGAGGCGACAATTACTGGCTCACTCGATGCATGAAGTGCCACCATGACATCCTCCAACAACTACAATGTGGAAAAGTTTGGGACCGACATCACTGGACTTCCACCCACACTTCCCAACTGCTTGAAGGCATCTAGCATCCACAACCCAATGGCTCACTATCTTCAACAAATAGTGGCTCGCACCTTCTTCGGCAGGGAAGGTACCCAAGCCTCTATGACTCTTTCTGACCTCTACCACCTTGTGGTGTCTTCTGCATGACAAGTCATACAACTGAGGCAGCATAATGATTGATCATTTGAAATACCAGGCCACCCACTCCACCTCTTTCTCTTACTACATTGACCATGTAGTCAGCTATATTGTACTTTTTTTGGGCTACACTCATATCCCATTCCAGTTGTTGACCCTGAAGCATCACTTGATTGACCTTGCATACTTGAAGGGGTTCAAGTTCCTCCATCCAGGTGCCAATGGATTCTATGACTTGCTTTTTAAAGACTCCTATGTCGTCCTTGAGCTTCCACTCCATGCTAGGTTTGTAGTTTCCAAGCAAGTTTTTGACTTAATAGATCTACTGACTTATATTGTGAGCTTCCTTCTGGAGCATCCCAACTAGGATGAAATCCCCGAGCCCACGACCCATAGGAGGAGTGTCTCCTTTGAGGCACATGATGATGAGACTGGATCACTTCCTCCTTCTAGACACTACACTTGGAGCCATAGGACCACTAAAGAAGGCCTCGAGGAGCCTTATGGCTTTTACAAGGTTAGAGATCAGTTGGAGGAAATCCAATGCGGGCAACAGTGCCAAGATCATCAACTCAACCATATGTACAATATGCAGTGCTCCTATGAGTCATGGAATGTTCATCAAGGCCACTACGATGCCATCCAAACTCAATATGAGGAGTATGGGGCCTATCAGGCCTACAGTGCCACCAACTCCCCCAATTGGGGAAACTACTACTACAAACCTCCATCATCTTCACACTTTCCACTACCAGAGTGATTTTCTTCTCTCCATCTTTGATTTAGGTTTTTCTTAGGAAGAGTAAAAGTCTAAGTCCGAAGTGTATATGGTACAATTATATCTCACCCCCTATATTTTCCCATATTTGCTTTATTTTTCCTTTTTATTTTTTTTGCATATTTTTGCTTTAGTTCATGGCCTTTATCTAGTTGACCATCCCTTTTTGTCTTCCTTTTTATGGTGAACCCCTTTTTGTCTTCCTAAGTTGTAAAAAGGCCTTTATCTAGTCATCCCATTGTGTAGACATCTATCATTGTATCCCAAATTGAGTTTAGTAAAACTTTTTGCAAAATATATTACAAATTTCCATGTATGAAACCACGTTGTCAACTAGGACCCCTAAATAACATCAATCATTGGAATATTTGACAAGTCATAAGGAATCGATCAGAACCAAGCATAATTTTCCATAAATTTAAACAAATGGATTATCTTGTTATAAAACTTATATGATGTGATTTATAGTAATAGTCCAACTAGAGCAATGACACTCTCTGGAAAAAAAATTATGAAAAGAAAAAAAATGTTAAAGTTATAAGAAAAAGAACATCTCTTCCTAATCTCTATTTTTCTTCTAAAAAAAGAGAAGCAAAGAATCACCATTGGATAAAAACGAAGTTTGGGGTGGCACACTTCCAAAATAAAAAATCCATACCCCACAAAGGGGTATACCATCAAAAGATGCCAAAAGAGAACATGAAAAAAATTGTGACCAATGTATCCAAAACTCCAAACATTTATATCCCAAGTCAAATAGAGGTGGGAACAATATTTTTTCTCACACCCCCTTTTTTCCTATTCTTGTGCAACAACTTACAAAAAAATAAAATTTGAGAGTGTCAAAGAGAAAGTAAGGTGAAGCCTATTTTTCTACAAAATCTCATTTTAGAAGGAAATGTGATAATTGTTTTATAGGGAATATATAAATTTATGCTATGTGGTTCTAGGAGATTGGGTCACTTGGCTAAAATTTGGAGGTAAGGATTATAATGATGTTACAAGGGTGAGGAATGACATTCTAGAGTATAAATTGGGCTTTATTTGTAATTTAATTTGCTCCGGCCGAGAAAAGATTTAAGTCTGGGGAATTTTGATGAATGCATATTCATCTATCTTTTTGTATAATTTTCTTGGTCTTTTCATTTGATCATATCTCTTTTTCAATAATTATTAGGACAAATTGCAATTTATTCACCTTTTAATTTACTTTAGCAAATACTTATCTACTTTCTCACTTTTTGTAAGGGTTTTCTCCAAAATTGATTTTTAACCTACCAAGCCTGCAAGATGGACGTCTCACTAAGTCCAAATGGTCACCTCATCCCCAGAGATCTCCATGTTTAGAGCCAAATTATCACTTTGTCTTCAGCTCAACCAGCTATTTTAAAGACTTCTTACAGGCATCTCATTTCACTGAGACGGTCATCTTGTAGACCCAGAAGAGAACCCCACGAGCCCAGACATCTAGGTCGGATTGACCTAGAATAAAATCAGTTCATAAAGGGTGCCGCTACCAATTTAGGGTTCCAACCCTTTCAGTACATGCACAACAACACGATATGAGCATCCCCATCATCAAGGCATCTGTCTCAAACACTGCTTTGAGCCCAAGATTACAACCAGACGACACAACCACCAGGCTATTTAGGGTTTTGATCTAATCCTTATAGATCCACGCCAAGCCATTGCCAGACAATCATTTTACTTAGCAAGACGACCATTTTTCTATGCACAATCAGTGTTCTCCAGCAACCACCACTCCTTTGTTTCTCTCCCCCATTTCACATTTTCTACCCCTCCTTCCCCTATAAAAGGAGGGGGGACTCCACTAAGAAAAGGGTCCTCAGTTTTTGTACTAGCATTTCACATTGAAACTATGTAACTTTGAATTCATAGTGTAATCATTACATATTGCAATAAAATTTTAGTTCATTTCTATATCTTATGTTGTTTCTCATTCTTCATTTCTTATTTTTCCCTAGGAACAGAAGATAAAGGGATCAAGCCATTTAACTGTCACCATCTTAGATCTCCGTAGAGATTGTAGAATTGTGGTCTATGGCTTCATTCCTTTCTTCTCTTGCTTCCCCTCTTATGGCTAGTGAGTAGTCTCCTTATCGAGGCAAGGGGAATAGCCCTTTGGCCATTGTCTTAATCAGATTAAGTTTATATGATTTTTTATACAGATGACTTTTGGTTTAGAAAATCAACAATTTAAGAAAAGTGATTAATCATTTTCATCGAGAGTTACTTTTGACAGATGCAAATGTAGAAACTGGAGTTTAGAATGACTAAACTAGTTGCACTGGGATTTGGGTGCGACCATGGAAAAATTCCCCATTAGGATGATGAACTATGAAGCGTGAGTGCCAGGACCAATGGGCTCATGTGGCATTTTGCTTATGAATGGTTCAAATACCCACTTTTATCTTTAATTATCATGTAATCTTTGATCTTATCTTCACTTTGGATAAGGTGGTAAAAACCTATAATCCTTAATGTGTTCTCCCATTTGATTTCAATCATTTCTTCAATGCTTGTTTTCAATTTGCCTATTTTAATTTCAGCACTTTATTTATTGTTTAGATAATATTGTGTGCTAATAATCTTCTTTTGTTACTTCCTTGTCTTAGAATAATATTTTCTTTTCTTTTCCTTAGTGTAATCATTTACCTTCTTTTCACTTAATTTCTTGTTCTAGCATAATCAAACAAGCCCAAATGGAATTTACTTTCCGTTCTTTATTAAAAAAAACCAAAAAGAAACAATTTCAAAAACCAATCGGGATAAAAGAAAATCATCTTTAAAATGTTGTCTTGTGGTATCAACCCTTCTATACAAGCCTTAATTGGAAATTAAAAAAGGATTAAACTCTATGATAACCATTGTGAATTGGTTTCCTCTTTGACATGTATCATTGTTGTTACCTCCTCTTATAGGATAAGAAGTGAACCACTACATAATGTTGTGCACCTTGTATATTAATTAATTTGGTGCTCAACAACTATAAACCTAAATAGATCTGACTACTAATATATACGTTCAAAACCTTCACACATAATAGTTGCAAGTTCTATAATTTGGAACCAAATCATCACATGTATCAACTCATCTTCAATTCTACAATTACATAGCTATGATGCTCAGTCTCTTCCAAATTAGGAATTGTATACATCCACAAAGGCCAGGAGTAAAAAATTTGGTTTACTGATTATAGATCACTTCACACACTTGTTACATGTTGTTTGGTTTATTTTAATCTCTTTCACTTTGTTTCACTAAATGGTGTATGTGGAATGCCCTACATAAAGTTGAGCTCTTCACCCCTATACTCATCACCTCATCTCTTTATTGTCAACAAACTACCAATCCTATCGTAGAGTTTGACTTCATCATGGAACTCATGTTCCTCACGGCTTCCATGCTAACCATCCACTGTGACAGCAAGTCTTCCACTTCTACTAAAGGCTTACCTAACTGAGTTCAAGGACCAAAATGATATCTTTTGTCACTTAGTATATCGATAGCTGTTGACTTATTTCAGCTATGTAGTATATATAAAAAGTTTGACTTGTGCGAGCTTGCAGTTCACACTTAGAATTGGCTACTAAAATAGGTATGTCAGTAACTTCATCCTACTGAGGTAACATCCGTGTTGGTGATTATCTGGACATCACTGGTAGTAGCTTTGAATGGAAAAGACTGACCCACAATATAGTTGTTGCTCTACCAGTCCCCCCCCCCAATTTATGGACATCATCTGTCAATCCCACTTAGAGCCTTTTACAGACAAAATTGTAACATTTTATCCACCACCCACATTTGTGATGAGTACTGTAATGACCCCGCCTCCCGGTAACCCCCAATTAAGGGAGACCAAAAGGTTAGAGCCGTTATCCAATAACCCAGATCAAAGGTTCGACAAATAATCAACAAAAATTATTAAATTCTACCAACTATACTGAAAAGCTGTAATAAATAAAAAAATTTTACCAACCTTTGAAAAGTTGGGAATATACTAAACTTCTAACCACAGCTGGACTACTCTAACTAGTTCCTCCTTGTTCTTTAATTCTTGAATTCACAATGTGTTGCTTTACTGATTGTACTTTTGAGATTTGTACCAAAATCATCGACAAATAAAACAACGGTCAACCGAAGATGGTATGTGGGGGAAACAAATAATGTGCAACTATGTTAACAACGTAATCATTCAATTAATCATTTAACAACCAAGATTATTTTTTAAGCCATACTACTCAATCCTTACCTATCCCCTAACTCTGTGCTATCCCTGTAGTGGACTTGTATGCTACCTCTCTTTTAGGTAGATTCTTACCCCCATGGTCCTACCTTACAGGTAGACAATACATAGGGTAATAGAGTCACATGGCACTACCCGAAGGTAGCCCAATATCTAACTCAATGTGACATGACGGACCTACCCCATTAGTAGCCATGTACTAAGTCATCCAATGACCTGATGGACCTACCCCATAGGTATCCATGTACTAGGTCAACTATTAAGCCACTGAGGGGACCGAGATCTGAGCTGGTAGGCACATATCTTATGTGATAGTCATAGCCACATTATAGTTTGCATGAATTAAATTCATCCAACAGTTTATTTCAAGTCATCGATGAAAACTTCAGAAAACCTCGGAAAACTAACTCGAAATATTCATAAGCGTAACCACATACCTATCAGACTAATTTGAGACAACATAATCCAATAAATAAATCCAAATCAGCAAGCAAGCACATTATGAGATCCTAAAATATGCATACAATTTCCTTTTATTATGCAGGTCATCAAGATCTATTAAACCTAGCTCGCTTCCTAGGGTTTCCCATTCACTTTTAGGGTTTCTATTGAAATTAGGGTTTCCCTCCACCTTTTACTATTTTAAACCCTAATTACTCATAAACCCTAATTATTCATCTATTCTTCACAAAAGATATTAAGGTTATCCTTTAACAACATTTAACCTTATTTTTTGATTAAAGGCGTCATTATCCATCAATTAATCTAATTAAACTTCTTTTACATTAAAACTACCATTTTTATCCTTTTAATCCATGACAAGATCATTACGCTCATTTATCATCAATTTGTAGTTCATTATGGCCTAATTCACATACAAACTCTATTTTTCATTAATTTCACTTTTATTCATTAGAAAACCCTAATTTCCATATTAAGGGTATTTATCCACAATTAAGAACTTCTATGCTCGAAATAGCTTAGAATTATCTTATTTCAACTTTAATCATGAAATCGATCAATTAAAGACATTAATAGTCTCATTCACTAATATTAGGATTTCAAGGCTCACTAAAGCATATTTATGTGCATGAAACTCCAAATTAAACCAATTACGTGCAAAGTGCATCCTTTTTGTTCCTAATGTTCCTTTTTATTATTAATAGGCTAATATCAACTTTAATCATCCATTAAACCCACCTAAGTACATTAATCATTTCAAAATAGGGTTTCTTAATCATTAAAGCATTAAAGTAGATAACTTCCTTTACTTTTCAAATTTCAAGAGGAATTTGCCTCTAAATATATTTTTATTGGATTCCTCTCGTTTTTCTGAGAAATTTTCATGTATAATGCGCATCTATCTGAGCTATGGTTAATGAGATATAAATTTTGCAAATTAACTTACTTTGGGCCAATGGGGGGTACCACGTAGCCTCTACTCATGCATCATTGCAAGCAGCTTGGAAAACATTTCGAATTTATGAAGATACCCTCGATTAAGTTGTTGGCGCTTCTTACCCCAGAGGGGTAACATGGTCCAACACCACCCTTGCACCTTCTTCCTCACGCAAACCCAAGGCTCTCGCCCTAGCCATCGACCTGCAGAGCTTCACGACTTCCTTCCACCACCTCTAGGCTCAGATCTCATCGGAACCTCCTTCCCTGCCTCCATCCTCCCCTACCGCAGTCAACCAGGCTGCAAAGCACAGCTAAGATGGCTAGTTCCAAGAGCACCATGCATGTGCATTCTGCGGGTTGAAAGCCCACTTGCAGGTGATGTGCGAGGAATAGAGTGAGGGGATGGTGATTGATCACCCCTTGGTTATCATAGGAGCGTCCTTCTTCTATCAAGAGTGCATACAACACCTCATTGCTTCCCAAAAAAGGAATACACTCTCCTTGTTAGGGTTTGACATGTGAGAAGCAAGGAGAAGGGAGAGAGGGGTGCCTGGGATCTTTCTAGACTCGGCCAGAGCTCAACTCTTTATATAGGGGTGGTTGCCCATACCCTAAGACGCTTGCTCATGAAGAAACAAAGCTCTTTCCTACTAGGAATCTGATTCCTTCATGGAGAAGAAATTCTTCTCTCACCTATTTACCTTCTTTATATTCTTTATTTCATGGATAATTAGCAATATGAAAATCCTCTCTCTTATTCTCTTTATTCATGCCTTTTAATTTATTGGTCACGATGATAAGTTTTCCTTTTAATAGAAAATACTCCCTTTTTATCAATATCACAAAATTCATTAATTATGCATTACATTATCCTATTATTTTGTAATTTTGGTATTTTATCTTTCTTTCCTCTTTATTGGGACTCCTTGGATCCAAAGAAACTCCAAGATTTCAAAATTACTTTTTAAGGATACTTATTATCCTTCTAGATGTATCTATATGCATTATTTCTTATTATCATGTTTATTTCTTATGAAAATATCTCTTTTTGAGGATTTCTCTGTTATTTTCATCACTGGTATTCCTTTTATCATTAGGAATCCTTGGGATATGAAATTCCACCAAGGATAACTCAATTATACCTCTTTTCACTTGTTTTCCACATTTTACCATTATTTTCAATTTCTTTCTTAATAAAGAAATCCTTAATTATTCTTTTCTTTTTTTATTGCACTCTCTATGTAACTTTGGACTCCTTGGAACCCAAGGAATCCAAGAGGCACGAAATCCCTCTTTGGATTTACCTTTTAGAGGTTTTGACATTTTTCTTTTCCTCAAATATTCAATTATTTATTTACTAATTAAATTTTCTTGTTATTTGGGCCCAATAGCCAATAAAGCCCACAACACAATCATCACGGCTATTGTAAATGAAATCCATTTATTCCAAACAAATTATATCATTATTTGTTTAAATATCCTTAATATGAGACATTACATTTCTCACCAAATGAACCCAAAAATTGGAGTTGTAACATCCTTCCCCTCTTATAAGAATTTTGTCCTCAAAATTCCATCAAACAAAAAATTCCATCAAACAATTCACGATAAGACTTTTCCATGTCCATCATTGGCCCCTATATGGCTTTACCTTATTCATGGCGCTTCCAAAGAACCTTTATCATCACATATTCTTTTCTCTAAGTTCTTTCACCTTGGAATCTATAAATTTCACAGGTGACTCAGGCCATTTCAGCCTCCCTTGGGGCTCACTAGGTTCATTGCTCAGCTCATGGTTGGGGTACCTCACATAGTGCTCTAAATTGGACACTTGGAACTCATCACACATTTCTTTATCCTGAGGGGTAAGGTCAACCTTCTCCACCAATCCATCTCAATGGACCCATGTATCGGGGACTCATCTTTCTTAGCTATAGCTCAGAGGGGTCATATTTTCATGTCACATATTCTCCCACAGTGAACTGTATGTCAGTCTACTTTGCATCCACTCACGACTCCTGTCGTCTCTATGCTCCTTTCAACTATTGCACGATCAAAGCGACTTAATCTACACACACTGTGGCCCTTTTTTAACCATTATGTGGTCCTTTCACCAACAACACCTTACTGAAGTGGTGGCTGACACAACCTCCCTTACAGAGCTTCTTTAAATCCCGATACTGGATATGGTGGTTATCATCACATCTTTCATAGGACAAGAGCTATCTCTATATTTCTCCTGAATGAGCACACATGCTCTCATCAGACCCTTTAGTCTGGATCATACTATCCATTAGTTAGGGGTGATAAACTTTACTAACATCGAGTTCTTCATGTACCTACTTCCACCTTTTGGAAGTGAACCTTTAGGTCATACCCAAGCATTTTTTTGAACTTGCATCATGGTGTAGTTGAACCATTTCTCTATCTTATGTAGTTCAACAAAATCTATCTCTTGACAGTACTCCTTTCTTTCTCATGTCATCTAGGTAAGGCGATCTACCATAACCCACATTGTATCTTGGCCTTCCTTGGTCGAGGGGAGACTTATCACAACATCCATAGTTATGGACTCCCATTCCCTCTCAGGAACTCTTTATCCTCTATATCAATGCACTGGGTTACCGGTGCTCATCCTTCACCTTTTATCATGCATGGCAACATACCACATGCAGCCTCATCTTAAGCATCCAAAGTACTATTGCCACTCTTCTTAGTACAGTGTATGGTGATCTTAAATCATGATCTCTTGTATTCTCATGATTCCTTAAGATCAATTCCTCAGAAACCCTAAAAAATCTAGTCGGGATTTCATCACCTTCCTTTCCAAAGAAGTGCATATGAGGTTCTACATCCATCCTCTTATTGCATCATAGTCTAGATTGGCTAACCAAATAACTACTAACTTGTTCAATAGATCTCGTTAAATCTGATTGTTAGCCAAACACATCTCCTTTCTAAACTTAGGGTTAGCCTAACAACCTCTCCTAGCCTCTTGCCGTACTAGGCAACTATATCTCAACCATAGCATCCATTATCACTTCACATTCTTAGGTATTAGGTAATGTTGATGACATACACCTTCAAGTATTCCACTTATTATCTCATCTTGTCTCTAAGTCTATCTTCATCGAGAAAACTCTGAGCTCATCCTCTTGGTTTTTAAACTCAACCTTGTATGCCTCATAGGTCATGATAAAAGCATCCTCATAAGATGACTACCTCATTTCTCTTAATGTTTGTAAATCATCCAGGTATCGTTTACTCCACCAGGGTACGTTATCATCTTTGTCCTTATATCTCGTAGCAATATCCCAACTCACATCACCTTTATCTTGGTGTATGGCATGCGTATTATCCTATCTCTCACTCCCATAATAAGAGGAAATAAGCATTTGGCGGCTGTCTAAACACAAAGTTCTTCCCGTTCCAAGAGTAGAGATATTACATCCCACATTGCCAGTACACCTTCAAATCTAAGTTCAAATGTGAAACTTATGTCTCTGCATCACAATCATCTTGATATCAAAGTTACTTCCATGGAAAATTGGTTTCGAACCTTCTTGGGTCACCACACAATCCTTGGTCATCTACTCTAGGTCTATAGGGTGCCGACACGTTTAGGGTCATCCCTCTTCCCTCATGCATCCAGAGAGTGCCCTTCTCATCTGCCCTTTCGGTCCCATGAGTTCATGAAGGTGATCAATCTCCTAACCCATGGCCGTCAGACAATGATAGATGTTACCTCCCGACCCTATGGTCATGTGCAACTAGGGAATTTGGCAACTCCTACTTCCATCGGTCTTATCCCTACCTGCCCCTAGGATAGACTTAGGATTCTCTTATAGTACATTTTCAACTTAGAACCTTACCCAAGCCTTCATCATCTCTCTCTCAACATTCAAGGGCTGACTTCCCTCCTTTCATAGGGGTCATGGTGACCTTCCTACCTTGGTCAGGCCCCATACCGGTTACCTCTATGGTAATACATTCACATGCACTTAGAGATGTTTATCTATGGGTCTACAGGTTCATTGTCATAGCATGTAATTTTCACTTATCTTCTCAAGATCCTATGAGACCTCTTTAGGTTTCCTCAAAAACCCAAAAAACTAGTATACACCCTACCAAAGGGTCCCTCTCCCAGGATGGGAGGAACCACATCTTGACAACAAGGTCACAAACGCCCTTAGGCCTAGGGTTTACATCCACATGCTTAACCCTAGCAAGCAATTAAGGCACAAGCAGACAACTTACTAAACCAGGCTAAGTCATACAGGTTCTTATTACTCAACATCATATCAAGATCATACCCTCCCATGTCATTTACTTAGCTGGGAGGGGTTCGCCAAACATTCCCTAAACTTAAGGGGTTTTCCTTTTCTCTCAACATAAGAAGTACCATGCTCACATCTATAGAAACTCAACTCTCATCATGAGCATTAGGTACACCACTTCCCCTCTTAGGTCTAGGAGCCCTCAGTTCACTTTTGGGTGTCCAACTGCATGCTCAACCTCTCAACCACGAATCAAGCATGTATAAGGCATAACATGCCCTTCATGTCATCCTTCCACTTGAGCAACACTTCTGAGTTGAGTCCTCCCCAAGGACAACCAACAAAGGTACAAGGCCTCACAACCTATTACTAAACCATCCCAAGTCTAAGGAACTCTGCTTCCCTTCACAGAAGGTAAACACCTATACCATAGGCACATAGGTACCAAAAGCATCATCCTCTCTCTAGGGTTTGGTTCCTCTAAAGGCAACCAAGATATCATCAGCCTCCAGGGATCATGCATGAGGCAACCACTACCATCCACTTAAGTCGCATCATCCTCGACTCCCCACTGTTCCTCATGTCTCGGGGTTTTAGGCTTCAAACCTTCTTGCTTTGGGTCCTGCTCTCTCTCTCTAGAGCCAACCCTATAAACAACCTTACAACGAGAGGTTCTCTCTCTAAGAGGGATCAAGCTCACAAGCATACCCCTACATGGTGAAGCCTATAACATTTGCTCGAGGTCATCCATAGCTCTCATAAGCTATCCTTCATACTCTCCTGACTAGGATTTCAACCTATTGCTCGCACTACTGACGCATTCTGGGTGCCTATTATGACATACTCATATAAGCTCATGGGGTTTCCATAGGTTCTTCTCTAACCTCATCAATGAAGGAGCTATCCTTCACTCTAACATGCTCGACCCTTCCCAGGGTTGGGTCCCCAAAGGTACTCGATCATCCAACTTCTCATGGCTCATATGGCATCTAAGGCATGTCTATCCAAACACATGGTCTAACTCATCATACCGTCTCTCTCTCTAACCTTCACTTAGGTTTAGGGTTAACATCATCCTCAAAGGATGTGCCAGGTCTCTACCTATAATGGAGATCTCTATCTCCAAGAGTAACTCTCTTTATTTATCCTCCTGGCAAGGAGGTCTAGCCTCAGGTCTCTTCTGAGGGCTTGACAACATAAGTCATACGACCTAAGCATGTATCTATCCTTTAGTTTATGCTTAATCTATTAAGCTTATGTCCATGACATCTTATTTACATGCTTTTCATTAATTTGGTGGAGGATTCCTTAAACCTTATCAACCTTACCCATACCTCAAGAGGGTGAGGAGAAGAGAGAAAACCCTAATCCTTAAGGTCCTTAATAGAATTTGAGTTGATAAGGGATGAACAAGATGAGGGAGTCCTAAAGGTATGTTATATTGAATCATACCCTAAGACTTTGGCCAGACAGTCACATGGATCTGGGAGTCCTCGTATTTCGACTAGCAGTGCGGAGGAAAATATTTCCAGCCCCCGGTCATGATCCTTTTCTAGACACCTCTGTCTTTCAGATAATCATCTAATAACTCCCTTGGGTTCTATATAATTTGTAAAATTTAATCATTATTAAAGATTAAGTGAGGAACATTCACTTTGATACCAAATGTAACGACCCCGCCTCCCGGTAACCCCCAATTAAGGGAGACTGAAAGGTCAGAGCCGTTATCCAATAACCCGGATCAAAGGTTCGACAAATAATCATATTAAATTCTACAAACTATACTGAAAAGCTGTAATAAATAAAAAAATTTACATACCTTTGAAAATTTTGGAATATACTAAACTTCTAACCACAGCTGGACTACTCTAACTAGTTCCTCCTTTTTCTTTAATTCTTGAATTCACAATGCGTCGCTTTACTGTTTGCACTTATAAGATTTGTACCTAAATCGCCGACAAATAAAACGAAAGTCAGCCAAAGCTGGAATGTGGGGGAAACAAATAATGTGCAACTATGTTAACATCGTAATCATTCAATTAATCATTTAACAACCAAGATTATGTTTTAAGCCATACTACTCACTCCTTACCTATCCCCTAACTCTGTGCTATCCCTACAGTGGACTTGTATGCTACCTCTCTTTTAGGTAGATTCTTACCCCCATGGTCCTACCTTACAGGTAGCCAATACATAGGGTAATAGAATATAATGGCACTACCCAAAGGTAGCCCAATATCTAACTCAATGTGACTTAATGGACCTACCCCATTGGTAGCCATGTACTAAGTCATCTAATGACCTGATGGACCTACCCCATAGGTAGCCATGTACTAGGTCAACTATTAAGCCACAGAGGGGACCAGGATCTGAGCTGGTAGGCACATATCTTATGTGATAGTCATAGCCAAATTATAGTTTGCATGAACTAAATTCATCCAACAGTTTATTTCAAGTCATCGATGAAAACTTCAGAAAACCTCAAAAAACTAACTCGAGATATTCATAAGCGTAACCACATACCTGTCAGGCTGATTTGAGACAACATAATCCAATCAATAAATCCAAATAAGCAAGCAAGCACATTATGAGATCCTAAAATATGCATACAATTTCCTTTTATTACGTAGGTCATCAAGATCTATTAAACCTAGCTCACTTCCTAGGGTTTCTAGTTCACTTTTAGGGTTTCCATTGCAATTAGGGTTTCCCTCCACCTTTTACTATTTTAAACCCTAATTATTCATCTATTCTTCACAAAAGATATTAAGGTTATCCTTTAACAACATTTAACCTTATTTTTGGATTAAATACATCATTATCCATCAATTAAGCTCATTAAACTTCTTTTATATTAAAACTACCATTTTTATCCTTTTAATCCATGACAAGATCATTATGCTCATTTATCATCAACTCATAGTCCATTATGGTGTAATTCACATACAAACTCTATTTGTCATCAATTTCAATTTTATCCATTAGAAAACCCTAATTTCCATATTAAGGGTATTTATCCACAATTATTAGGAACTTCTATGCTCGAAATAGCTTAGAATAATCTTATTTCAACTTTAATCATGAAACCGATCAATTAAAGCCATTAATAGTCTCATTCACTAATATTAGGGTTTCAAGGCTCATTAAAGCATATTTATGCGCATGAAACTCTAAATTAAACCAATTACATGCAAAGTGCATCCTTTTTGTTCCTAATGTTCCTTTTTATTATTAAGAGACTAATATCAACTTTAATCATCCATTAAACCCAACTAAGTACATTAATCATTTCATAATAGGGTTTCTTAATCATTAAAGCATTAAAGTTGATAACTTCCATTACTTTTCAAATTGCAAGAGGAATTAGCCTCTAAATATATTTTTATTGGATTCCTCTCATTTTTCTCAGAAATTTTCATGTATAATGCGCATATATCCGAGCTATGGTTAATGATATATAAATTTTGTAAATTAACTTACTTTGGGCCAATGGGGGGCTGCCATGTAGCCTCTACTCATGCATCGTTGCAAGCAACTTGGAAAACATTTCGAATTTATGAAGATACCCTCGATTAAGTTGTTGGCACTTCTTACCCTAGCGGGGTAAAATAGTCCAACACCACCCTTGCACCTTCTTCCTCGTGCAAACCAAAGGTTGTCTCCCTAACCATCGACCTACAGAGCTTCGCGGCTGCCTTTCACCACCTCAAGGCTCAGATCTCATCAGAACCTCCTTCCCTGCCTCTGTCCTCCCCTACCGCACTCAACCAGGCTACAAAGAACAGCTAAGACGGCTAGTTCCAAGAGCACCATGTATGTGCTTTCTGCGGGTTGATAGCCCACGCAGGCGATGTACGAGGACAAGAGTAAGGGGATGGTGATTGATCACCCCTTGGTTATCGTAGGAGCATCCTTCTTCTATCAAGAGTGCATACAACCCCTCATCTTGGAAAAGGAATACACTCTCCTTGTTAGGGTTTGACATGTGAGAAGCAAGAAGAAGGGAGAGAGGGGTGCGTGGGATCTTTCTGGATTCAGCTAGAGCTCAACTCTTTATATAGGGGTGGTTTCCCACACCCTAAGACGCTTGCTCATGAAGAAACAAAGCTCTTTCCTACTAGGAATCTGATTCCTTCATGGAGAAGAAATTCTTCTCTCTCCTATTTACCTTCTTGATATTATTTATTGCATGGATAATTAGAAATATGAAAATCCTCTCTCTTATTCTCTTTATTCATGCCTTTTAATTTATTGACCACGAAGATAAGTTTCCCTTTTAATAGAAAATACTCCCTTTTTAGCAATATCACAAAATTCATTAATTATGCATTACATTATCCTCTTATTTTATAATTTTGGTATTTTGTCTTTATTTCCTCTTTATTGGGACTCCTTGGATCCCAAGAAACTCCAAGATTTCGAAATTACTTTTTAAGGATACTTATTATCCTTCTAGATGCATCTATATGTATTATTTCTCATTATCATGTTTATTTCTTATGAAAATATCTCTTTTTGAGGATTTCTCTTTATTTCTCTTTTATTTTCCTCACTGGTATTCCTTTTATCATTAGGAGTCATTGGGATACGAAATTCCATCAAGGATAACTCAATTATACCTCTTTTCACTTATTTTCCACATTTTACCATTATTTTCAATTTCTTTCTTAATAAAGAAATACTTAATTGTTCTTTTCTTTTCTTATTGCACTCTCTATGCAACTTTGGACTACTTGGAACCCAATTAACCCAAGAGGCACGAAATCCCTCTTTAGATTTGCCTTCTAGAGGTTTCCACATTTTTCTTTTCCTCAAATATTCAATTATTCATTTACTAATTGAATTTTCTTGTTATTTCGGCCCAATAGCCAATAAAGCCCACAACACAAAATTTAATCTATTTATTCCAAACAAATTAGATCATTACTTTTTCAAATATCATTAATATGAGAAATTACATTTCTCACCAAATGAACCCAAAAATTGGGGTTGTAACAAGTACTAGGTTGATGTACTGGTGGCTATTGATCATATATTGAATTCCCCCTTTCCTTTAGCACTGAACTATACAATGAAGAGTAATTTTCCAAAAAAGTCAAACACGTGTCTACATCTTGATCTATTAATCTATCAAGATTCTTACCCTTTGTATTCTACATGATTAGTACATGCCTTGATCTCTAAAATTCTGAGAAATATGGCCTTGACGAGGTCAAAGTACTCCCTAGGTGCATTGTGCAATCCTCCATTGTTTCTTGCTAGACCATTATTGGGTTGGCAGAAATGGGACGGTGTAACTACAATGGATCTCGAGTGGCAACGTCAATGGTTATATGAGCATTTTATCTCAAAACTTACTCCACATGCTAGATCATTATTTAATAGTGCAGTGTCGAGCATTGATGTGTTTATCTCATATCCTTGGTGGTAGAGGTTCCCATGCCACCCCACTTGTAGACATCATAGTAAATGGTAAAGAATTGAGAGTTTATCAACAGAAGGCACACTTCCTATGCAAAATGGTGATTTTCCATTGACATTGTCATCTAGATTACTTACCTATTGTTCCTGAAGAATCACTACCACCATAGAAGGTGGAATGGGCAGAGGTCTAGTCATCACCAAACCCCTAGGCTACAAAGGCATAGAGGGAAACAACTGCTACCAGAAAGATCGTTATCACCTCCATTGGTTCCTCTATAGAAAAATATGAGATAAACAATGTCAAATACATGATCCATGTCAAAGATAAATTTTGGGGGATAAGAGGATGAGTCAGGTCCTTGAGCTTACGTATTGAATGACAGGGTCTCTATTGCATTCCCAAGGCCCTTTGAACTTTGACATGAACAAAACCCTTTGCCACATCAACTTTTAGTGGTTTTACGTAGGCCCGCTCAATGGTGTAGCACACAACCATCACAAGAACCTGACCGAGATCAAGATCTTATCTTGTTGACATTATACCTCTACAGTATGAGAAGTAACATCATTATGAGATGTGTAAGTTGCAACCTATCTACAACAACATGTTGAAGAGTGTTGAGCGTGAATGTTGTTACACTCATTGAAAATGATGAAAGAGTCATATCAGTAAGTATTAAGTGCCTAATAGGACAATGGAGTAAGTTGTTGGTCAAAACTATACCTTTGGAGATGTTGATTGCATAGTGACACCTTTTCCACTAGCCATATTGTCATGTGTTGCATGGGTCCGATTGAAGATTCCCTAAAAGTAAAGTGTGATTCAAAAAACTAAATTATGGAAGCTTGTATTAAGCCTTTCTGACAGTAATTGAATTGGAAAGATGAAGTAATGACCCTTATTAACAATCAATTCACGTGCCTAACCTGTTACAAATTTGAGATTAGCCATCAGTGATATTATCATGAGAGAGAACACTAGTCTAACAAGAATGACCAACAAGAAGAAGCCATTAAATTAAGTTAACCTCATAAGAAAAATGGTTTATTAGTTATACACGAGATTAGTGATGGAATAAATTTTCACATCAATAATTCCAGTAGATGTTAATGGCACATTTCACCCCATTCTATTGTACAAACATGCATATATAAATTTATCCTAGGTTGGAAACTTTTGACCTTTTGGAAGCCACTATGTATTCTTCATGAGCTATATGATCAGATAAGAAATCATCTTTTTTTCTAACACATTGTAGATCAATAGTGGATATCAATTATAGTAATCCAATTTTTTTGTGTGGCAAATGATGATAACTACAATAATTACACAATTCTTACGTGCATAAATTAGCTCAACACTAACTACTAAAAAAGTATAGAAAAAATAAATTAGCATCAAACCGGATTGAATGTAGAATATATACATCATAAGGAGACACATTGTTTAACTGAAACAATATGACCAAAGAAGCTACCTTGTCAGCACTAGGTATCATTCTTGGAGAGAATTCATCATCGAGACAAATAATCCAAACACATACATCCACATGATTCTACTTATTATTAATACTTCACCTAGAAAGAATCCAAGTACAAGTGGCACTTTGTAATAGGATGAGGTGATAAACATATAAGAATTTTTAATTGTACTAAAGTTTGTAACCATGACAAAGTATACTAGATAAGATCCAAATCGTAACTGATATAAATAGAAAAAAAACTCTACATTTGAATATTATCAAAATAAAAGCACCATTCAAAGATGTAAAGGTTTGTATTTGTATGAAAAAAAAGAAAATTGCAAATGAATTTCCTTTTTCTAATGTGTTAATTATGTTGCAGATCAGTTATGGAATATAAGATTCTTTGAAATAAGAAGAAATTGATTAAATAAGGAACATGCAGTTTTTTACAAGAAAGAATAATCCTTTTGTCGAAATTTGGATGTCCAAGAGGAAAGACCCATAGTGTGCTCTCCAGTGACACCTTATTTCTATAGTGGAACAAGTGACATTGTCTATTAAATTATTGCATCAAAAAATAAATTGATATCATTATATGTACTTGGATAAAAATTTCAATTTCAACCTAAAGTTAGGTTATAGATCTTTGAAGATCTCCTTGTGAAATGGTGCCCAAAGTTGAGAGAGACTACACAAATGATTATTGATAACAATCTATTATCTAGTTGCACAATAACATTCATACTAGATGTGAAACTATAAATACAATACCCATAAACTCCTAAGGGTGGGCCAATGAGCTATCCCAAAATCAAAAGTGAGATCATCTTTTGTGTAGATACAATATATTCTATTTTTCATTAATAGAAAGAGGCTTGAATCTGAATTTTGGACATATTGATGCAAGTGGATCTATGATCCCATAAAGAAAAAAGGAGATAGATTCATATGACCACATGATAGATATTTCTATTTAAACAAATGATCCCTATTGATGTAATTGTAAACACAAAGAGATTTTCATCACCTTGGAGTAAGTTTCCATGGTTCTTCGCAAAGCATTCCCTAAATACCGTTGTTGGTAAGGTATTCCTAGAGAGCCAATCATATGATGATTGATATGGCATATAAAATAAAGGATTTGACTAGTAATAATTACAAAGGAAAACTTCCAATTCATCATGGTTTCACTCAGTTATGAGATAATGAGGAAACATTGTGATTGTCTAAAGAGTGACAATACTTAATGATGTATGTCTTCAAATATGTGACTTGAAGAATTGGATCATATGAATGCTAAGAGTATGTACTTCATATTATGTCCCTAGTTAGTTGTTATTGCAGAAGGCAGATATACACCAGTAACACATAAGATTGGAGTGTGAATTGGTTAATGAAAGTGTCTCATTAGTCATGATATGGCATATCAAACCAAGCACACATATACATGCTATGGAATAGTGTATCAGACAGACCCACCTTGAGAGTGGAACATGGAGACCATCAATGGTGGTCATAGTCATCTCTCACAGTGAAGGTGGTGATTGTGGTACATAGACATGGAGTCACTATGCTAATCACATTTCATTGGGTATACTTTGACATCAACAAACATAATCCTGAAATATGGGTTTCTATAAAGGGGGTGATTGGGTAGCTTTGACACATGGGGACTGACTGTGAGTGATGTAAATGGGATTTTCCTCTCCTAATAGAGTTTGATATCTTTGCTACTTGGTAAGTGAGACTGAGAAACGCATGTGCATGCACATATTAATCAATATATGCTATTGAGGTAGAGGATGACAATTCCATTCCTCGAGTTCATTTTTGATATCAAAGACAAAGGAATTATACAATAACTACAACACCTTACTCATATTGTACGTTGAAGTTGTTGTCCAACTTTCCATTGACTTGGGTAGCACTGATGTGTGACTAGGCACTGCTCTGTGTTATTATAACATAAGATAGTTATGGACATTTACAGTCAGTGTGATATGGGACCTATAGGGTCACACACAAAGGAACACATCTAGGAGAGGAGTTTAATATTGAATGATGACCGGATTGATTACTAAAGTGCTTGGGTATTCAATTCAAGAAACAAATCAGTTGACTGGATTTCCAACCAATCAACTCACCCAGTGAGATGACAGCTTGGAGTGACAGGATGATTGGAACTTAATTGGATGATGTTCTGCATATATAAAGCACTAACCAATCGGCTCACTTGGTGAACCAATTGGCTCGGGTGAACGGATGACCTGTTCACCTAGTGAACAGATCTGCTCAGTTGGGCCGAAAGAAGGTTCTAGTAGATTTCCTAAATTTGTGAGAAAGATAGTCATGTCACATGTTCAATTTGATATGGACAAGGAATTAATGTTTGCATTAATTAGAAATGAATTTACCAAATTCATGTGCAATTAGAAAACATGTGAAATGACTAGTTCAGACCATGAACCAATTCGATCGCATGTGAGACAACCATTTCAATTACAAAATGACCGTTTCAAATTGTGTAGGTTGCAAAAAGTCAAGATGTTCTCGTCCCTTCCACTCTCACTTCAATTTGGAACCCTGATTCGAATCCCACATATAAAATAAGGGGTTTTGGCGGCTTCCTAATAAACATAATTGAGATTCAGTTACTCTGACAATTGTTGTCCTCTCTAGTTGTGGTAACCTGGAGAGCACAAGACAGTCTTACCCAACTAGAGAGGGATAGCAAGGGAGACAACAACTAAGGATCATTGTTGTGGGAGAGTAAGTTGGTGACCAGTACACTAACGGGAGAGACAAATCCTCTCTATCCGTTCTACAAGAATGATAGGAGTTATACTTGGTCCATGTGGACTATGCTAGAGGCAGGAGTCCTTTGGCTGATGCTAGGGGGACAAAATTAGTTTGTAGTCTGTGGTGAGACTATAGGAGCTACTACAAAATTTGTTCGAGTCTGTTATCCATAGTGAAGACCAGGTGTTGTATAGGCACCGTCCAAGAGAAACTAGAAGATAGTTGTACTATGATGAGTTGTAGTCACTCGACTTACTCTAGGACTAGGTATAAACTTGTTAAAATATCTTTCCTATTTCATAGTAGTTGACGCGATCTTGTTGTTATGGGAAAATAGATAAATAAAATTTTGTGTCTACTGCTTTATTATGTGCCTATATTTCCCAACAATGGCATCAGAGTCACATCAAATTATTATGTTTTGTGATAATTGACATGATTGGATTTTGACTTTATCATTTATTTATTGAATAGGATGTAAATAATGGTCTCATATACATATCTGATCAAAGACCACATAATCACAAACTTATATATATATATATATATATATATATATATATATATATATATATATATATATATATATGTATATATATATATATATATATGAAATTTAGATGTTTCACCCTAAAAGAAGTTTTGTTGGTGGATGTGTAGCATGGTTACGTCCAATAACTCAATATTTATGTATGGTTGGATGGTTTGGTTTTATTCCTTTTGTCTCGATTGCATACTGGGCCTCTACCTCCTTTTTCCCAATGTAATGTTAATTCTTTTCTACCTTTGTTCCCCTCGAATGTAACTAGAGGTTACTTTTTAGAATGTAATAATGTAAGAAATATGATAGTTTCCTTTCTTGCAATGATGAAGATGACGATCAACGTTAGGCAAGTTGATCATCTCACATGAATGAGTTGACTGATTGGAGGATCAGGTAGGATAGACTATAGGAGAAAGTCGATCTCCTGGTGGATCCAACCTATAAAGAGTTGGACCTGATAGGGGATCTACTCTGTAATAAAATTTGAGGAATAAAATATCCGTTTTAGACACACTCAAAAGGTATGCTAGAATAGGTGTAAAATTTTCAAATCTCACATGATGGTACACAAAAGGCCAAGGTAAAGTAGTGGATAAAAGTTTTGTGACCATAATCACTTTTTCAAAAGTATATCATCATCATCTACCACATAGGGTTTACATAAATATTACATCAAACCCTAATTCCTAGGAAAGGAATAATGATGTTGCTATTGTATCACATGATGTGATGAATATCTTGTATGACTGTTATCATGTCTAATAACCATATGGATATTATGTGATGATGAACATAGTCAGTTTGAGCTGTGACATTTATATATAATAAATGTTGATTGGCCTTATGTGCCCTAATGTTGTTGTTGCTTAGTAAAAGTAGCAATGTGCATGGATTATATGAGTCATATGAGTAAGTTGTTGCCTAGAAGGAGGTGACAAGATATTTTATGGTCTTGAGAGCCATGTGTGATGCTTGTGTAACAAGTATCATGAATGCCTTGGTTAGATGACCTGAAGGTGATAGTTACCTAATAGATGGTAATGATGCTCAATGATGAGTGAAGGGTTTGAATAACCAGAACCATTTGATTATGGTGATGAGATTGTGAAGGGATGACAATTCCTAGTATTGAAATGAGGGACTGAGTTCCCAAGGTCTTTGAAAGACTGATAAGTATCTGATGAAAGTAGTACATGTCTCTTTATAGCATTGTTGTAATAAGTCTTGTTTGAGAACTTGGCTGATGCTAAAAGAATATGAAAATGTACTTAATTAATCAAGTGAAATCTATTCATGTAGATCCCTGACCATAGATCCATCATCGTCAGTAATAAGGTGATGGTGGAATGGCTGCCCACGGCAAAACCTGGAACACATATTTTGAATATGTGGGGGTAAATGGGCGAAAAATATCCTTACGTCCGGTGAAGAGATTGAGGGAAGGTAAACATCAAACCTCTCAATCCTTCATGTGTCGGGATGGATGCATCATGAATCTCCCAATGGTTGGGATAGATGTAACATTAATCCCCCAATGATATTTAATGTCGGGTCGAGGAGATAAACATTAAATCTCTCGATGGCCGATGAGAGTGCAGTTGACGCTGTATCTCTATAGCGAAGTTCCAGTATACCCTAGAAAGCTATTTTGAGCAGTTAACACAATCTTGCTTGTTGTCCCGCACTGACCGGGATGTGAGAGGTCATGGGAATCTGGCTCTTCCATTGACCTATGTATGGTACCGATTTCGACTTCGCAGTGGTCGGTTGGAGTATGAGTGGTATACTTCATCTCCTCAGGGCATAAGTGTGTTTGTAAAATGAAATCAACCATATAGCATGTTAGCTTAAGGATTGAATTCGGAAATTCATTGGCTGATGTTACATTTTTGTTATATATCTGTAGTTCATTGATGATATTCATATTTGTTTTATTCATTACAAGTAGATGGATGAACTATGATTTTACCATGTGTAGATGCAAGGTTTTTCTTGGGAAAGGAGATTACTTCAGTTTGTTCATACAGTGATTTATCTGCTGTTAAATATATATAAATCCATTTGCTCAATTTATCTTAATAAACAACTATAACAATGTTTTGGCGGAGAGTTATATCTCCCGCTGGGGCAATTTACAATTGTCTCACCCTGGTGGGATCCAACTTTTTAGGTGGACGCAGACAAAGAAGTAGAAATCTTTTTGTAAGCAAAGGATAGCAGCAATAACATCAGGGTCAGCAGTGAGATCTCAAGTGGAGATACTATCTGTCAGGTTATGTAGTTAGAAAGTCCTATGTGTCGTCTCTGTACTCTCGGGTCCATGGAGTTTATAAGTTAGTGTTTTAATGAATCGTTGAGATTTTGGCTTGATGCCTCGAGATTCGTATGTTGTCTGTATATGATGTTTATAAGGCAACTGATGTTGTAATCTCTGAGAAGAGATGGTAGAGGTTATGTATGTTTGAACTAGAATGTAAATGTTATACAATGGTTCTTGATAGAAAAGATTTCCTATGTGTGGATCTCTTTGCAAAAAGTTTTAATTTTTAGTGATTTTCAGTAATCAGCTGCAAATGATTCGCTTCCTCTTAAGTAAATCTTGTTTTTGTAAGTTGGATGCTACAAATTAGTGGTATCAGAGATCTACGTTTGTTGAGTTTACATAGACATAGGACTAAGGCATTAGAGTCTGTTCTGGTGTCATCTAGTGTATCTGATAGTTTCTTCTGCTCGTATAAGAGAAGAAGAACTTAAAGATGACTGGGTCACATGAGGAGGTTGCTGCAGAAAGCAACAATGTTGCACCAAGAAGAGGTGCATGGGAACAGGCAAGAGAGAGATAATTGCCTGAGAATCCCCTAGCTGATCCAACTATAATAAGAAAATTCTTCTTTAAATATTACTGTTGGAGAATTTAGGGCAATAGTAATGTATATAGTGGATCAAACAATGGCAGTGTAACCTAGATTACTAGCCCAAATAATGATCTTTTAGATATCAACATGATTTGTAATTAGCATCAGCAGGTTGAAGCAAAGGGAAATGATGAATTTCTGGACTTAAATTGAGTCATTGCTCAACCTTAGCCTGTTGAATCAACCTTTGAGGTAGAGTTAGCCTGAGGCAGTGAATAATTCATGATTTATGACAGGTTAGACAAGAAAATGTCATTCAAATATGTCATTTTATGAATTCCTGGATTAACTGAGAAAGGAATTGATTGAACTTTCCTTGTTAGTCCTATGAGGACTTATGTTATGCATAGTAAAACATTAAAAATGTTTTATGTTATTCTTACCTCTATAAGAAAAGATGAGGTATAGAAGAGATGCCTGGATAAAATTCAGGGATGTTAAACTTTATGCTTGTGATAATATGAAAAGAAGAAGCATGATAGCATATAAAGTGCATACCACTTAATCTCAGTATTTATATACCGTGGCCAGGTATACAACTATTGATGATAAAGTGGGTATGGAAACTCTTAGATTGTTGTCTTTTTTATTGCTCTGATCAAGTAGTCAATCTGAGACAATCTAATGAGTATCATGAAATCAGGAATATGGAATGAATAAATGTGTCATATCCTAAGCATAAGAAAGAGAAGTCTGAGATAATCTCAGATGAGCATGTTGTATGGGGAACTAAAAGTGTACTCCTCATAAGATAAGAACAAGAATAAGGGAGATGAACCTTGTTCAATAATGTTGCAAGCATAATAAAGATCTTTCCCATAATGAGGAAATGGGAAATGTGATGAGACCATGAAATGATCATAAACATGCTAGATAATAATAAAGAAAGAGATAATGACATGCAATCATCCTTATAAATTCCTATGCTAAAAGAAAGGAACCAAGGATGAGACAAAGAGTAAATGGTTCATGAATAGTTGAAAGTACATGAATTAATAAGAGGAATATGAATCCATGTTTTCTTTCCTTTCAGGGACATGGCAATCAAGTGGGTCTTAGGACACTTGATGTGCATAAGATAAATATGTTCATGTGATCAATTTATCTTGGACTTTGGCTCCAAGATGAGGACATATGTAACAATTAATGTTCCAAGATGAAAGGAAGAGAAATATATGATGTGTTTTCAACACATATGATAGATACCAAGGTGAAAGATTCTGGTATCTGAGAAATATCAGATGGTTTAGGTTGGTTACCTGGAGTGGTCAACTATGAAATTAGTCTGATTATATAAAATGATATGAACATCATATGTTAGGGGTTTATGCTCTGCATAACCATGATAGTAATAAAGAATGTATGATGTTTCTCTGAACAAGAAAAGTGTTTCTTGGCACAAGATTGAGTCCACAGTTTATGATGAAAAATCCTGGAGCATGTGCCTTGTGTGTTGATTCTATGAGAATCCTGTATGAAAACACTTTATGTTGATCAAAGTTTTATGGTGTCTCCATAATAAGGAGATGATATGTGAAGACTAGATAGTATGATGAATAAAACACATCTGTCTTCCTTTACTTGGATTTCGGGGACAAAATCCTTGTTAGGGGTTTATAATTTGTAACATCCCTGACCTGGGTTAAACTTTAACCCTAGGTGGTTTGATTAAGAATGATTATTATATGCTTAATCTCATCTTGTGAAAAGTAATTAGGCCTTAAGAGGAACTTATGTTGCAATTCTAGTCCTTTTTGAACATTGTTGAAATCAATGTTTGCTTGTTTTGGACTAAAGTGCAAATTACCCAAGTTGAGGGGTTTAAGTGCAAATTGTGCATGATAATATGTTCCTCACGTGTTGAAGCATCATGAGAGTGAAAATGATGTTGAAGTATGGCTTATGAAAGCCTGAATACCACGAAAGAGCTGATAAAGCAATGTATGTGCATGAAAACCTAGTTTTGATGTAATGTGCAAATCACCCAAAACCTAGAGTGCAATATGTAAATTACCACTTCAATAAGGTCCCTAATGTTTGGAATTATTTAGAGAAAGGAAAATGAGAGGGGAACCTCATTTGAATTAAGTTGGAGGAGAGAGAATCTTGATATTAAAATAATCAAGATTAATGCCCAATTGAAACCCAAATTCGATTTAGGGCAAAAATAAATGTATTAATTAAAGGGATTTCAACCAAAAAATGGTTGGATTCAGATGTGTGTGGACATCCTTGATCCTTGCAAGGACCACGAAAATATCCAAGGGAGTGGATAACTCACTCACAATTTTATAAGAAAAAGAAATATCCACTCACATATGGATATTAGTATAATATGATTTGAAGTGCTTAATTTTCTTTTCTTTAAATCATGGATAATTGAGAGGAATATGAGGAAAATAAGATATCCTCATCCCTAAGGAAGTTGAGGGGGAAGAGGCGGCCATATTTTGGGATTAAATGATTTTTTGTAAAACATATTCTCTCTCTTTGAATTTTTATAAAAAGACTCTTTACAAGCCAAATGAAAGGCTTTTTCGACCCCACTTCTTTTCCTTGCTTGGAGGATGACCAAGGGAGCTTGGGAGGGTCAGGAGCGTGACCCCCAACCTGTTGGTAATCTTCTTGACCTTGGTTCACGACGATTTCATGGTGGATATCATAAATCAATGCATGATATCTTCCTATTTCGATCCCCTCTTCAATTCTAACCATTCCTTTTCACTCAAACCTTGAGGACGAGCCTTGGAATGGAGAAAGTAGTTGCATCCACCATTGTTGCTGTGAACATGGAGCTTTGGAGCTCAATTGGAGGTGGGTTTTATATCTTGAACCCTTGATTTTGTTATTGCATTCAATTCCTTATCAAATAATGATCATTTTCATATTTACAATAATTGATTTGGTCGATTGGTGCAATCACCATGGAAATAATAGAAGATTTCGTGAGTTTAGAGCTTGATGATGATGACATCATCACAGGCACACACATCCCCAAATATCCAAGGCAAATGGTTTGCAACTTGCTGGTCCAAACGGTTTCACCAAACTGGTTGGAGACCAAACGGTTTCAAAATCGTTTGGTGTTTTGAGACCCAAACCGTTTGAGGGAGTTGACCATTTGAGAGGGTTGACCATTTGAGGTCAGAACCCTAATATATGTGGAATGATAATCTAAAGGTTCCAATTGATTAAATCAATGCATGGTTAATCACCAAGTAGCAAACCCTAATCGGGTTAATTGCTGATTTGTAATTGATTGTGTTGAGTTTTTGTGTTGATTGACCCAAACGGTTTCAAGACCATTTGGAGATCACACAAATGGTCTCAAGACCTTTTAGAGGTCACCCAAGACCTTTTGGAGGTCTAGGGTTGATTATGGTTAAGAAATTGAAGATCCAAAGACACTAAGTTGAAGTGTAATCAATTGCTAATTTGGTGATCAATCCAATTATCCAAACCCTAATTGGTTGACTTGGATTTTGATGTGGACATGGGAAACGGTCTCAAGACCATTTGGTGGCCATACAAATGACCTCAAGACCATTTTAGGTCAGGTCATGTTCAATTTGGATGATGGTTCAATGGTTTCAAAATAATTAATCTTACATTGATTAATGTTAAAGGATCATCGATACCAAACCCTAATTCAATTGATTCAAACCATAAGTGATGACCCATTGAGGGTCAATTGAGGGACAAATCAGTTGAAGGTTTACCTATTTAACTCAATTGAAGTATGATTATAGGTCCAATTGATGATTGGTTACATGAATTCAATGATTGAAGGAATCAACATTGGAAACCCTAATCCAATTTGATTGGTTGAGACCATATTTGGTCCATGCAGTTTTGAGGAGGTTTGGACCAAATGGTCTCAAGACCGTTTGAGTCCAAATGGTATCAAGATTGTTTGGGACCAAATGGTCTCAATATCATTTGGGACCAAACGATCCCAGACCGTTTGAGGCTCAATCGATCTCATGAGTACTTTAGCAAACGGTTTCAAGTACTTGCTTTAGCAAACGGTCTCAAGCACCACCTTTACCAAATGGTTTCAAACCATTTAAACATTGAAAGATCAAGACCGTTTGGGGCTCAAGTAGTCAAAGTTGATTGAGGATTCAATTGGTTAAACCACTTGGACACCTATTGTAATTGAAGATTCAATTGATCAATTCAATTGGATACCTTACGTAATGGAGGTCCAATGTGATTGAATCTCGTGAGAATTAAGATGATGAATGTTCCATTGATCCAATGATAATTAGTAATGATAATCAATGAAGGTACAAAGGTTGAAACCCTAATAGTACCCAAGTGATTAGTGCCAATTAAGGGATGAACCCCAATTGCTTATAGGATCAATGACATGGTACACTATGTTAATCATAGTTGTATGTACTTGATTGAAGGGTTGATGTGACCTAATCAAGTTGAGAGGATGAAAGAATGGAATTCATACATGAATGTGAATCATGTGATGATTAAGGGTATGATCCTTAAGTAAAGATATCATGAAACCCTATTCATGAATACAAACCCTAATTGACAGGGTTATTGATTTCTAACCCTAATTGAGGGCAATTCTAAATGAAATCCTAATCAAGGGTGAGGATGTAAACCTACTTTAGGGTAATGATATGTATAACTCTAATTTAGGGTAATGAGATACAAAACCCTAATTTGGATGAATAGTGAATCTCTAATTATGGACAATTGAATGAAATCCTATTAGAGATGATTAATAGACCCAAATTGTGGGTGACTATGGTGGAAACCCTAGTTGAGGGTGATTCCACGTGAAACCCTAGTTGAGGGTGATTCCATGAGAAACCCTAGTTGAGGGTGATTCCATGAGAAACCCTGACTAAGAATTAACACCACATGATGCTCTAATGCTATGTTGTGATGAGAGGCCCTAAGAAGGGTGAAGGCAAGTGAGACTCTAATGTGGAGTCCTAAATACATAAATCCCTAATCCTGGGCAATATGACAATGAATCATAATCCTAATATTAAGTAAGGGTATAAGGAAACCCTAATAATGAGATAGAAGGAATGACCTTATAAAGGTGAAACATTTCAAGTGGTTGATTATAAGCAACCTAATTGCAAGTAATGTTTTTAGCATTAGATAAGTCCATATCATTAAATATAGTTGGACAATTCTAATGTGTGGCCTATGCATTATATGATAAAGGTGAGAGTTTAGTGATGAAATGTATTAAGAAGAGAATAACTTAATACAAGATAAGTTGGCTAACTCAAGAGAGTCTGAAATGATGAGAAGAGTGATATATCAAGATATGATAACTATCACATTCAACACTTCAGGGTTTATATACCTTGATGTACTCCAAATCCAATATAATTGGGTAAGAAACATATGAAGTGTGTTATGCAACTATTACAATGAAATGTAATGAGTTGTTGCACTTTGATGAGTGTTAATTAACGAACCTTGAGAATGGGGTTAAGCCCAAATGATGAGTATGATGTAGTCGTACCATGATGAGGATGAGAAATGAACTCATACCTTGAATTGATGATCATTAATGTTATAGGATGAGAGTAATGATCTTGAATAATCATTTATGATATCTTTGAATGCCCCAGGGGTATGGAATAATGAATTAAGGGCTAGATAGATTATATAATCATGAAACCCTAATTAATGAGTAATGGAGAACCCTAACCCTAATTTGGGTAAAGGGAATGAGAAGCCCTATTTGATAGTAAACCCTAATTCCTGGGAAAGGAATAATGATGTTGCTATTGTATCACATGATGTGATGAATATCTTGTATGATTGTTATCATGTCTAATAACCATACAGATATTATGAGATGATGAACATAGCCAGGTTTGAGCTGTGGCATTTATATATAATAAATGTTGATTAGCCTTATGTGCCCTAATTGTTGTTGTTGCTAAGTAAAAGTAGCAATGTGCATGGATAGTGTAATGGGTTCTTACACATATAGATTGTTTTGGTCCTAGAAACTCTACACTTATTAGAAAAGCTACATAAAAGGTAAGGGTATGAGGATGAGAAGAAAACTTTTGATCATTTTCGTATTGAGTTTCTAGCTTTTATGGATACTTTATATGTATAAAGTTAGTCTTATACTAATCATCAAGCAGCAAATCAGACAAAACTCTAGAAACACGTGACTAGGAGTTTCAGGCATTTAAGAAGACAAGTGGATGGCATGTTGTTCCTTTTCCCACCTCTATAAACTAAGTAGTTGTGAATACATATAGAAAATCAACTAACAACTAAATGAACCAATTTACAAATATAAGAATCGTCTTGGTTCTCATGGATTTTCACTATATCATGGAATAGATTATATAACAAACATTTCCCTTATTGTTGATATATACATTTTGTTTTCTTTTAGCTATCATAGATACTCACAATTTGTCTTTTTATATGGTTGTAAGGAGAAATGTCCTACATGGTGAACTTACATAGACGATATAAATGCAACCTAAACTAGTTTGAAGAATTCTTTTAGAACATGCACATTGTGTTTGGAGATCCATCCATGGGACTAGGCAAGATCCTACAGACTATTTTCATTACTTTCATCAAGTTATATAACATGTAGGATATATAGGACAATCATTATCCCTCAATATTTGTTAAGAATTCAATTAATGACATGACATTCTTCTATCCCGTTTTGATGAGAAGATCATCAATGATGATAACACTTTTTGAATCACTATGCTCTATAAGTTCTTGGAAAACCATTTTTTGATGAAAGATATGCCTAGAAGGAGGTGACAAGATATTTTATGGCCTTGAGAGCCATGTGTGATGCTTGTGTAACAAGTGTCATGAATGCCTTGGACAGATGACCTGAAGGTGATAGTTACCTAATAGATGGTAATGATGCTCAATGATGAGTGAAGGGTTGGAATACCCAGAACCATATGATTATGGTGATGAGATTGTGAAGGGATGACAATTCCCAGTATTGAAATGAGGGACTGAGTTCCCAAGGTCTTTGAAAGACTGATAAGTATATGATGAAAGTAGTACATGTCTCTTTATAGCATTGTTGTAATAAGTCTTGTTTGAGAACTTGGCTGATGCTAAAAGAATATGAAAATGTACTTAATTAATCAAGTGAAATCTATTCATGTAGATCCCTGACCATAGATCCATCATCGTCACTAATAAGGTGATGGTGAAACGGGTGCATGCGGCAAAACCCAGAACACATATTTTGAATATGTGGGGGTAAATGGGCGAAAAATATCCTTACGTCCGGTGAAGAGATTGAGGGAAGGTAAACATCAAACCTCTCAATCCTTCATGTGTCAGGATGGATGCATCATGAATATCCCGATGGTTGGGATAGATGTAACATTAATTTCCCAATAACTCTATAGCAAAGTTCTAGTATACCCTGGAAAGCTATTTTGAGCAGTTAACACAGTCCTGCTCGTTGTCCCGCACTGACCGGGATGTGAGAGGTCATGGGAATCCGTCTCTTCCATTGACCTATGTATGGTACCGATTTCAACTTCACATTGATCAGTTGGAGTATGAGCAGTATACCTCATCTCCTCAGGGCATAAGTGTGCTTGTAAAATGAAATCAGCCGTATAGCATGATTGCTTAAGGATTGAATATGAAAATTCATTGGTTGATGTTACATTTCTGTTATATATCTGTAGTTCATTGATGTTATTCATATCTGTTGTATTCATTACAAGTAGAAGGATGAACTATTGATTCTACCATGTGTAGATGCAATGTTTTCCATGGGAAAGGAGATTACTTCACTTTGTTCATACAGTGATTTATCTACTGTTAAATATATATAAATCCTTCTGCTCAGTTTATCTTAATAACCAACTATAACAATATTTTGGCGGAGAGTTATATCTCCCTCTGGGGAAATTTACAATTGTCAAACCCCCATGGGATCCAACTTTTTAGGTGGACGCGGACAAAGAAGCAGAAATCCTTTTGCAAGGAAAGGACAACAAAAATAACATCAGGGATAGTAGTGAGATCTCAAGTGGAGATACTGTCTGTCAGGTTATATAGTTAGAAAGTCCTATGTGTAGTCTCTGTACTCTCGGGTCCTCGGAGTTTATAAGTTAGTGTTTTAATGAATCGTTGAGATTTTGGCTTGATGCCTTGAGATTCGTATGTTGTCTGTATATGATGTTTATAAGGCAGCTGATGTTGTAATCTCTGAGAAGAGATGATATAGGTTATGTACGTTTGAACTAGAATGTAAATTTTATACAATGGTTCTTGATAAAAACATTTCCTATGTGTGGATCCCTTTGCAAAAAAAAATAATTTTTAGTGATTTTTAGTAATCCACTACAACTAATTCGCTTCCTCTTAAGTAAATCTTGTTTTTGTAAGTTGGATGCTACAGCTAACTTTGATCTAACTTAGATCAAGTCAGATCAAAGTAAAATAATTTTAGTTATTTTAGGGTTGACATGAGTCTGGTTGCTATAGTTTCATGTTATATTTCTAAATTTAAAGAAATAGGATTTTTTCAGAGAAATTTGATATGTTTTTCTCAAATTAGGTTTCATTTCAGTCAATATAGGACAAATAAGTCAAAGTTAGGTCTTCTTGGGTCATGTTATGTAATATTAAGTTTGACTTAAGCCGTCTCAGTGACAACTAGATAGATACATCAAAATAGGACAATTTTAGTCTAAGTATATTATGCAAGGAGTGATATGGGTCCAAGTTATGATTGATTAAGATTTAATGTAACTAATGCAAATGTACATATTAGTTTTTATATTTGAATGTAGTTGATTAGTTATATGTAAAATAAAACTACGTATGAATGAAAACATAACAATATGAAAAATGCCTTGAAACTCATAGGCTCCCTCCTAGCACCTTGGTTCCCAAGAGCTCCCTTGAAGGGAAGGTGCAACCTAAACTACTGAGTACTCTTAATCGAATACACAATCTTGACAATAAATGGAACATTAACTAATAAAAAGGTAGATTTCAATAAAGATGCAACCTATATGATTGTTGCATTTCTTCTCATTGAAAATTTAAATATCAACCTTTTTTTAAGTAAGTGCGTAAAGGTGTATAAAGGGATGTATTATGTTTTAACATGATATGAATGTTGTTCGAATATAAAACACATATTATATAGCATTCATATAGTCATTTATATATAATAGACAATTTGAATGATACTAAAATCCTCAAAAATGTGTGTAAGGCCTCTTAGGATGAAATTAAGTCATCTGAAGGCAAAATAAACTTGGATTTGGGTCTAAAATTTGCCAAATTAGATTAAGTTAGGCTATTGAAAGGTTGAAGTAGATCTAATTTATTCCAAATCAGGTTCGATTAGGGGAATCAGGTAATTGTTGGTCAAACAATTCTGATTTGGGGGAAATAGGTCTATTCAGTAAATTAGGTTTGATTTTTCCAAATTATGTCTCATTTATGTGTATATAGGGTAGAATAGGGGAGTCAATCTATGTTTAGTTCATCTCACACCAAATCAGGTTTGACTATGCCCGAATTAAGGAAAATTGGGTCAAGTCACCTCTAACTTTGATCAAATTTGGTCAAAGTTGAAAATTTTTGGTGTAATTTAGTTATTTTAGGGTTGAGCTAAGTTTGATTTAGGCCAAAGAAGACAAGAAAATTGAGGTCAAATTTGGGAATAACATTTCTGAATTGAAAGAAATAGGCTTGAATCAGGGAATGTAGGTTTGCTTTTGCCAAATTAGTCTTATTTCAGTCAATATAGGACAAATTAGGGGAAGTTAAGTCTCCTTAGGTCATTTTATGTCAAATTAAGTCTGATTTTGGTCAACTTAGGAAAATCTAGGTAAAATTAGGTCTAATTTACATCACAATATGTCAATTTAAGGCAAAATTGGTTAGTGTGGATCATGTTAGGTGTGATATAGGTCAGGTTATTATTTTAATATTAAGGGTAACCAATGGAAATGTATGTATTAGTGTATATATTTCAATATAATTCATTATTTGTATGCAAATTTAGACTATATCTTGTATGAAAATAATTCATATGAAAAATGTCTAAAAACACCTAGGCTGTAGCCTAGGCCCCTTTGTTTCCAAGGAACCCAAGTGATGGGAAGGTCTAACCAGACACCAAGAAAAGTACAAACTAATTTTTTTTACAAAATATATCAATAATAAGATGTCTAAATACAAGGTCTCAGGTAGGATTTTGTACAAGAAAAAGAAATTAGAAATCCAAGGTTTATATTATGAACTGGAATAATATCAATCTAGCACAGACTCGCGTTCCAATCTAAAAATTTGTATTTATTTATCTATTGGTTTGTAGTTATTTATTTAGTGATTTGTATTTATTTATCTACTAATTTGTATTTATTTATATATTTATTTGTATTTATTTATCCACTATTTTGTATTTATTTATTTAGTTATTTATATTTATTTAACTACTGATTTGTAATTATTTATTTATTGATTTATTTTTATTTATTTACTAATTTTATTTATTTATCTACTAATTTGTATTTATTTATTTACTAATTTATATTTATTTATCCATTGTTTAGTATTACAATTGAAACATATGGCATACAATGCAACCATTATTTTCTAATTTAGGTTTTATGTGTTAAAAGGGACATGTGACATAACTTGGTCAAGAAATTCAAGGAGAGGAATTAAGATTTTTGAGACATCGAGTATTTGGAAGATTTTGTGCACAATTTTTTTGGCATATTGGTAACTCATGGTTTCCCTCTTTACTATGTGGTTGTCTCTATTTATATCACTTTTTGCATGTATATGAGAAATTAACTATTTTTAGAAAATGATGTTAATTGTGCTATAGGCCATATACACGTTAATTTTTTTTATTGTTTCTAATGTAAAAGGTCCATATTCATAGTTGCAAGAGTTAACAAAAATTCATAAGTAAAATAGAAATTGGTATCACATCAATGAATTTTTCCTCTCAACTTTGTCAATCACTAATATTCTCAATGTTTTTTTAATTTGATCTATAGCACTGAATGTAAATTCATATAGGTAAAGTTCATTTTTTGCAGACTTTATGTAATTGGTGACCACTTGTTATTTTAAATGAAAAGGAACCTAAAAAATGTTGAAACAGTTGCATAAAATTTTGTATTGTAATCATTTTGATCTTGTATGAAAGACTTAGTGTGCTTAGCTATAAATGTGTTCCGAATTGTGCTACAAATACATTTAATATGGGAGAAGGAGAAGAGAACAATGGAAAGGGCATAAATGTCCTTCTAAGGAAAATAATGGCAATATGGAAAAGTGTCAAGCCATGAATCAGTTGGATATTTTTAGAAACATTGATGACATCGAGAAATATATGAATGATGATTGTTTCCCTCTTTCAATTGGGAATTAAAATAAATTGAAAAAGAACTAAGAAAAAACCATGTGATGGGTAAATGGGGCTTGGAAAGAACATCCTGGCATCATTTATTCACAGATTGAGCCCCTAATGTAAGAAAGGAAAAAATACGATAATCTTATATTTAAATTATAAGTGACGACATGGAAAATTTCATATTGATATTAATAATGAGATTGGCGGGCCAATCCACTCAATAGACATCTTATCGCATGCAAATCTTAGATAAATATGATAATTTTCAACCGACAAGTAAACAAGAATACTTAAGTTGTGATCATATTACTAACAAAGGCACATTTATAAATTATTGAATTTACAAAAGAAGTATTTGATCAAATAAAGAAGAATAAACAAACAAATCTACATTCATGATCACATTATCATCTTAATAGAGATAAAAATAAAAATATCAAAATAGGGGAATGCTTTATTTTTATTTTTGAATATGTGTACCTTCAAATAGAAGCCCAATGTTATTTTGTTATAGTAGTCTAAGCCATCAACACGATAGAAGGTGTAGTACATGTATTGTAACAAAAATAGAATTCAATATTGGCCTATCATAAATGTTACAAACAAAATTTCAGTTCATTAATAACAATGTAAAATTAGCAATTTTTTGACCAAAAAAAAACAATAGCAACCTTTCTGGTACATCCATGAATTATTTTATAGAAACAATAAATATATACATATGAAATGGAATCAACAATAATATTGTATCTCAAGTCGAGGTCAGATTCTACTCACTTGTCTTTGCTAGTCAAGTTGTGATCTATTGGTTGATATAGATATCATCATCTCCAGTTAAGGGGAAAGCAAAATTGTCATTAACATGTCAGGAAAAGAGACCAGAACACTAATATGATTTACAAAACATGTGAATGATCAATATCATATGCTGAATAATGCACATACTATGAGTGTTTATTAGCCACATTCCTGAATCTGGTAGCTTCCTTATGTGGCTAAATCATTAAGGAAGATAGGATAAACTGCCTAATATGAAATCTTAAGGTGACGACCATAGAAGATTGTGGAAAACATGATAGGAGATTTGATTGGAGGGGGAGAAATAGGTAGTATGATACATGAGAGAGAGCGACAAAAATTGACAATGGACGAATTGAAAACGGAAGAGGGAGAGAAACCTGGCCACGGAAAGGAGGGGAGAGGAACCAGTGTGGATGTAAAGGAGAGAGAGGAGGACAGACAAAAGAAGGGAATAAAATTCGGTGAGAGAGGGCAAGACATGGGCGGATTCGAGAGAAGAGGAGAATGGCGGACGGAAGATAAGAAAAGGAATTCCGCACGAGAAAGAGAAGACGTTCGAAATTTGAAGCAGAGTTTGCACAGCAAGAACAAGGAGGTTGGCGGGATCCAACGAGGAAACTGGGGCGCCAGAGTGTGCCGGAGAGGCGAGGAAATGTAAGGGGGGTGTGGGGTGCGGTCAAGCGAGAGGAGGGATTCACTTAAGAGGTTAACTTTTACAATAAAATAATTATAAAATATGACAATCAGTTAGGATTCACCGGAAGCGGAAGAGACCGTGCAGCATTATCAAATTAATATGTCGGATAAGAATACCACTGAATATAGCATTTATTGTTGTGTCAACAACATTAAGATATTCATTAATATTCAGTACTAAAATTATGAAGGCCACAAATACTACTCTCATTTTCATTTTGGATGTAAATATTAAATGTATCTTCATCTTAACAAAAAATCTTAGCTACAAAATTTAGTGAGTTAGGTCCTAGGAAATATATGGAAAACTGTTATATCTTTGCATTAACTTGCCTAATATCTATTGTATATTGATAGCAAGAAAGTTGGTTAAGCAAAAATTAACTCAATGCGTCTTATTTAAACCAATTCCATGATCGTAGTGGTATCATTCCAACCGGCTACTCGATATACTATAATTAATGAGGTAAAGTAGGGATAACTTGATTGCTTAATGTTTTGTTCTACACTTCTTACATGTTTGTTTCTGCAATTTGATGTAAAATATATGTTATTTATGTTCCATTCTGCATGTTTACAGATGCTTTCTGTAAGTGGAATAAAAGATACGATGAGTGGTATAAACAACATGATATAATTTTGTCTACACTACATCAGATAGAAAAAACACAATGGTGGAGCAAGTTTGGAGGAGGATATAGAATTGAGCAAGAAGGGGATTACTAGGCAAAGCCACGAATGATTATGGCGTCATTCCACAACTACCCTAAGGGAAAGTGCTATTGAAAGCTGGCATGCAATATTCAAATCATTAACCTCGTAAAGATGATAATAATTATATTATATACATGTAGTTGTTCCATATGTAACTTTCATTCTTTTTACTTATTAAATGGGCAAGGCGAGATGTCTCCCCATGTACTCTTATGTGCTGTAAAAAACACAGTTGACAATAGAAATATAAATATAAATTTTTCTTTCTCAATCAAATTGCACACACATGGGAACGAGGTGTCTGTATTTGTGTTATATGACTAGTTTCATGCATTCAAAAAAAATGACTAGTTTCATAAAAAATCATTTCTATTATCATATATTCATAATAAAAATTACAAGAAAGTTGACAATTAAATTCTACAGTAATGTAGTAAAGGAAATGAATTTTCATGCATCCATGTAATGCCGAAAATGACATTTTCCGACATGCATTTGTATATATTCTCGTATTCCTATAAGAGAAATGATATATAGAGGTTGAACCGGACATCAAACGAGACACCTTTTATCGTTTTGTTTGTGTGGCCGCGTTGTTCACCTAGTCATCCAGCCCCGCCTATCCATCATTCAGGTGTAGAACAAAACATGTTACACTCCTTGCAAAAAAAGATTACATATTTTTGTTAATAATTTTTAAACGGTAATGAATTTTTTGACGAAATAAACATGGTTACACTCCTTACAAAAAGTATGTTACAACAAAACTAAGTTTGACATATTTTGAAAAAATAAAATGTACAATCTAAAAAATGAGAATTAATGCAAACGTAAAAAGTAAAAATAGAGGAGTGAGAAATTTATTTTGCTTGTACTCTCGTACCGTAATGAATTTTTAAATAAAATAAAAATTGATAGGTTACTAACAAAAAATACTTTAAAATAAGACTAATATTAACATAATTTGATAATAAATTTTTTTAATAAAATAATTATAAAATGTGGGATAACATGTTATAACATGTTATAACATAGAATAGCACATGTGTTATAATGTGATTGTGAAAGTCAAAAAAGAAGAGAGGGAAATTTATTTTGTTTATAACTCTCAAACTGTAATGAAATTTTAAGTGAAATAAAAATTCGTGAGTTCCTAACACAATTTTTTAAAAAAATACTAATTTCAACATACTTTGATAATGATGCTTTAATTAAATAAATACAAAACAAAAGATACCATGCTATAACATACGAAAAAAATATTTTTTTCAGTCCAATTATATGTTATCTTAGGTTTAATTTATTTTCTTAAAGGGGGAGAATATATGAAAATAGGAGGAAAGTAGTGTCGTACATTATCTCTGTCTAATTGTATGTTATATCTGGTCTGATTGTATGTTATCTCATGTTTAATTTATTAAAAAAAATGGAAAATAGGAGGGAAGTAGCGTCGTACATTATTTCCAGTCCAAATGTAAGTTATCTCAGGTTCAATTTATTTCCCAAAGAGATAGAGAATTTTAAAAATAGGAGGGAAGTGGTTAGTATGCTATCTCCGGTCTAAATATATACATTATCTCCGGTCCAATTGTACGTTATCTCTTATTTGATATATTTTTAAAGAGAGAGAAAATATCAAAAATAAGAGGGAAGTGGTGTCATATGTTACCTCTAGTCCATATATATATGTTACCAATAGTCCAATTGTAACATGGATAACATGACATAACATGGATAACATAGACAACAACCATAACATGGATAACATAGATAACATGTTATACCATGGATAACATAGATAACATGGCATAACATGGATAGCATGGGATTAAGAGAGCCATTCTCTTCCCCTTTCCCATGCCATTGGAGGAGGTCGAATGCCCGGGAGGGTGGTAAATCAAGACGACAACTGCGATTGGAACCCAGATCCCTTTGTTAGGCGACTCTGTGCTAGACCACTTGAGTAATTCCTTGTCAGCTAACATGAATAACATAGATAACATGACATACCATGGATAACATGGATAACATTGATAACATGAATAATATAGCTAACATAGATAACATGTCATACCACGGATAACATAGATAACATGACATAACATGGATAACATAGAATACATGACATAACATGGATAACATAGATACCATAGATAACATAGATAGCACTGATAACATAGATAACATTGATAAAATATATCTATTTTTTACATGTTGTCCCATATGTTATAAATATTTTGTTAATAAAGATCAATATCTAAATATGTCAACATTAGTTTTATTTTATAAAAAAATTGTTAGTAGCCCAAAAAATTTTATTTCGTTTAAAAATTCATTACAGTTTGATAGTTATAAGGAAAATAAAATCCTCTCTCCTCCTTTCAACTGTTTACAATCACATTATCTCTTTTTTTTAGATTTTACAATTGATTTTTTATAAAATATGTCAAACTAGATATTTTTATAACATATTTTTTGTAAGGCATCTAATGGTGTTAATTTCATCAAAAAATAAGTTATTATTCAAAAGTTATTAACAAAAAGAACTTTGATTTTTTTTCTCTCTCTCATAGTCACTCTCTCTACTCACTCCTTCTCTCTCCTCTCCCTCTCTCCCACATTTTTCTCACTCCTACTCCCCCCCCTCTCCTATCCCTCTCTCCCACATTTTTCTCACTCCTACTCTCCCTGTAACGACCCTGCCTCCCGGTAACCCCCAATTAAGGGAGACCCGAAGGTCAGAGCCATTAACCAATTTACAGGATCAAAGGTTCAGCAAATAATCAATGATAATTATAAAATTCTACTACTAAACTAAATTTTGACAGGAAAAATCAAAACTTTATTTACCTTTTTGAAACTTTGGGAAACTATCTTTCCCTTACTGGAATTCCTCTATCTAATCCTCCTTGTACTTATTTCTTACTTTCCAGATGTGTCACCTTACTGTTTGTGCTTTCAGGGTTATATCTAAAACGCCGACAAACAAAACATTGATCAGCAATTGCTGGTATGTGGGGGATTACAAAAAGTTGTGCAACTATATTAACAATGTAAACAACCAATTATCATTTAACATTCAAATTACATTTTAATCAGTACTACTCAATCCCTTCATATCCCCTTTCTCTGTACTGTCCCTGCAGTGGACATGGAGACTACCTCTCTCACATGGTAGATCTTCATTAAACCCCGCATGATCCTACCTAACAGGTAGATCAATATCAAGGGTTGAGTCGCACGGCACTACCCATAAGTAGTCCGATCTCTAACTCAATGTGACTTGATGGATCTACCCCATTGGTAGCCATTTACTAAGTCATCTAATGACCTGATGGGCCTACCCCATTGGTAGCCTTTTACTAGGTCAACCCATTAAGCTATAGAGGGGACTGGGATCTGAGCTAGTAGGCATAATCATTAGGTGATAGTCATATTCACTTTAGAATTGGCATGAATTAAAACATCCAACAGTTTAATTCAAGTCACGATGGGAAACTGTGACAAAATCACGAAAAACTAATTCGAGTAGTCATAAGCGTAACCACATACCTATTATGTAGGCTTGAATGTAGAATTAACTTAATCAACCAGGAAATCAAGCAAGCACACACACAAGCCCCTGAAAAAGGCATTTAATTCCACTATTATTAATCATGTCATTATGATTCAATAATTCTAAGGGTTTCCTAGGTTATTTGCACTTTTTAGGGTTTTGACCATTATTAGGGTTTTATTACCTTTTTATTGCTTTTACCTTATTTTTATCAAATTATACATCAAACCCTAATTTTCTTAATTTATCATCCATCAAGATTCCTAAGATCAGACTTAGTCCATTAAACCCCTAAACTTGTAATTCTATCATCAAAACAGGTTAATAATTCTCTAAAACAGAAAATAAGTTAACCATACTCGAATTAACTTAATTACAAGACTAATTACCGTTTTTATCAACAATTAGGGTTTTTATCCACAAATTAACCCTTTTTCTATTCTAGAAATATACTTTTACAAAACGAGTCAGATTCAGGGTCTCAAACTATTTTTATTAAATCCCTCATATTTTTTGGTAACTTTTTATGTATTAAGTTTTTCCATCCGAGCTTCCTAACTCCAGATATAATTTTTCTAAGATAAATTCTTTTTATCAAATTATTAACTAATTAGGAAAAACGTGGACCGCACGATCAATGGTCCGGTGGTCCACTTAGGATCCAGCGGCCACGATCACGCGCGCCCCTACCCCGCGCTCAAACTACGAAAAGGACAAGAGTTCCCTTACCTGACTGCTCAACCTGGAGGGGTAAATGGGTAAAAGATCAAGGTAGCCTTCGTCTTCAACCTCGCGTGAGGGTTGTAGCTGCGATGGTCAACTCTTGAGTTGACCTTGGGCTCTAGTCCTCCTGCGAGCGGGCTGAAGGTGTAGGGAGCTTCGTCTCCCGCCGACGAACTCAACCCAAGGCTTGATTGCAAGCGGCAACCGCGTCTGGACCCTCCCTTGCTGGCCGAACTCTGGTGAGCTTCGCGGAGGTGGTGAGGGTGAAGGTCAGGGTAGGCTTGGCAATTGAGGGTACCAACGGACTCCTTGCGTTCAGCCGCGGAGTTTGGACTAGTGATCAGAGACGTTGATGCCCCCTTCCAACTTCCCCTATATATAGGGTTGAGGCAGCGACCTGCCCAGTTGGGCGTTTCCTTATTTGACAATGAAACTCGGGGATATTAGGGTGGAATCTTCGCGATTCCATCTCCTGAGTTCAAAGGAACTGAAATCCATCTGGCATGATCAAAGGATCGCGAGAATTAAGGGTTGTAAAATCAACATGTAAAAGCCAGAGTCCTAGTCCCAGCGGGACTTAGACGATGAGCGATCACCGTTGGATCAATATCCAACGGGCTGGATTGCTCGCGCTCTAAGGAAGGCAAAATTCTTTTTTTTTATTTAATTCAGTAAAATTCCCAAATTGGTTATATCTTGCAAAATTAATATCTCTCAATCCCTAACTCTGATTGGTCTCAAATTTTAAAGGAATGTTCCTTTTAATATTCTCTATCTTTGTATGAAAATTGGGAAGAAAAAAGTAATGTATGAACGAGATTTCTTCTCTCCCAAGATTTCTTATTAAATACTCCCAATTAATTCATATCCTTATTTCTTTTGCCTTTATCTTCTTAATTTGGGTCCCTCGGACCTCAAGGAAACCCAAAGGCACGAATTCCCATATTGGGGAATATTAGTTTAGCATTATCTTCTTTTAATTATCAGTTTCTCATATTTCCCTTTTATTAATCAATTTCTTTTCCTTTTTAATTTTCTTTTTAAGGATTTCTCTTTATCTCTCCTCTATATTCCCATTGGAAGTCCTTTTAGTATTAGGAATCCTTGGGATACGAAAATCCACTAAGGATAACTCAAATATACCTCTTTTCATTTATTTTCCCATTTTAGCATTATTTCTAATTTCTTTCTTAATAAAGAAATACTTAATAGATCTCTTCTTTTCTTATTGCTCTATTTAAGCAACCTTGGACTCCTTGGTACCCAAGGAACCCAAGAGGCACGAAATACCTCCTTGGATTTGCCTTCTAGAGGTTTCTACCTTTTTCTCTCTTTTCTCCACAACTCAATTATTCATTAATTAATGGAATTTTCTTGTTATTGGGCCCAATAGCCAATAAAGCCCACAAATCAAACAACAAGGCTATTTTCAACATAACTCATTTATTCAACACAAAATATATCATCATTTGTCCCAATATTTTTAAAATGAGAAATTACATTTCTCACGAAAGGAACCCAAAATTTGGTGTTGTAACATCCTTCCCCTCGTATGAGAATTTTGCCCTCAAAATTCCATCAAACAAGCGAACAGACAGGATAAGTCTTCTTATGTCCATCAGGGCTCCCATGTGGCTTCACCCTTTCCATGGTGTTTCCCAAGAACCTACATTATCTCATTTTCTTCCATCTGAGTTCTTTCTTACCTTGGTATATCGTACCCTCATAGGTGACTCAGGACTTTTCAGCCTCTCAAAAGTTGAATAGATTCAGGGCTCAACACATGGCTGGGGTACCTCACATAGTTCTCTAGATCGGACTCATGTCACTCATTACACATCACATTATCCTGAGGGGCAAGGCTAGACACAATCATCTCCACCATTCCATCTCAAATGGACCCATATATCGGGGACTCAGCTTTCTTAGCTGTAGCTTAGAGGGGTCGGATTTTCACATCACATATTCTCCCACAGTGAATTGCATGTCAGTCTGCTTTGCATCTGCTCGTGACTCATGTCACCACTGGGCTCTCTCTCAGCCATTGCACAATCAAAGCGACTTCATCTGCACACACTGTGGTTCCTTTCTGACCTTTGCGAGGCCTCCTCCACCAACATCATCTTAATGAAGTGGTGACCGACACAACCTCTCTATAAGACTTCTTACATCCCGATAAATGCTATGGTGGTTAACATCACATCATAAGAACTATTTCTATGTATCATCATGAATGAGCACACATGCTCTCATCAGACCCTCTAGTCTGGATCATACTAACCATTAGTTAGGGGTGATATACTATCATCAAGCTTGTCATGTACCTACCTCCACTTCATGGAAGTGAACCTTGGTAAAATCCAAGAACTTTTGAACTCGCATCATGGTGTAGTTGAACCATCTCTTTTCATATGTAGTTCAACCAGACTGTCCCTTGACAGATCTCTTCCTTTCTCATGTCATCAAGGTAAGGCGATCTACCATAACCCATATTACACCTCGACCCTCCTTGGTCTAGGGAAGACTTACCACACATCCATAGTGATGAAATCCCCTTCCCTCTTGGGGACTCTTTATACTTTTTATCCATGCATCGGGTTACTTGATGTTCATCCTTCACTTCCTGACTTGCATGGATACATGCTACATGCAATATCATATTAAGCATCCCAAGTACTACTATCACTTACTATCTTTGTAGTATTACGGTGGTTGGGACCTTAAACCATGATCTCCTGTATGTCATAATTCCTCAAGATCGATTCCTCGGAAACCCTAAACCATTCTCATCAGGGTTTTATTACCTTCCTATTCAAAGAAGTGTATCTGAGGTTCTATCACCATCCTTTCACTATATCAAGGACTAAACTGGCTAACCAAACAACCATTAACTTGTTCAACATATCTTATTACATCCGAGTGTTAGCCAAAACACATCTTTTTTCCAAACATAGGGTTAGTCGAACAACCTCAACTTCTTCTAGCCTCTAACTAAACTAGGCAGTTAGATCTCAACCAGAGCATTCTTTACCACTTCTTATCCTTAGGTGTTAGGTATGTCGAAGACATGCACCTCCATGTATTATACTTATCATCTCCTCCCAGACTCTAAGTTTGTCTTCATTAAGAAACTCTGAGCTCATCCTCATGGTGATCAAACTCAACCTTGCATATCTTGCAAATTCTAGACAACTCACAGTATCACATCCTCACAAGATGATCTCCTTAATACTCTTAGTGTTAGTATACCATCCATGTACCATTCACTTCACAAGGGTATGTTATCATCTCTTTCATCATACCTCGTAGCAACGTTCCAACTCGCATCATCTTTTATCCTTGGTGTATGGCATGCGTACTGTCCTATCTCTCACTCCCATAACAAGAAGAAATAAGCATTTGGCGGCTGTCCAAATATAGAGTTCTTCCCATTCCAAGAGTAGAGATGGTACAATCCACCTTGCCAGTACACCTTTAAATCTAAATTGAAACATGCAACTCATGTCTCTACCTCACAATCATCATTATATTAAAGCTAATAACTTCCATGGAAAACTGGTCTCGAACCTACTTGGGTTACTACATAATCCTTTGTCATCTCCTCTAGGTCTATAGGGTGCCGGCACTTTTGGGGTCATCCCTCTTCCCTTATGCATCCAGAGAGTGCCCTACTCATCTGCCCTTTGGGCCTCATGAGTTCACGAAGGTGATCAATCTCCTAACCCATGGCCCTCAGATAATGATAACTGTTACCTCCCGACCCAATGGTCATGTGCAACTAGGGAATTAGGCAACTCCTTCTTCCATCGGTCTTATCCCTACCTGACCCTAGGATAGACTTAGGATTCCATTGTAGTACATGTTCATCTTAGAACCTCACCCAATCCTTCCTCATCTCTCATTGCATTCATGACTGACTTTCATCCCTTCATAGGGGTCATGGCAACCTGCCTACCTTGGTCAGGCCCCATACCGGTTACCTCCATGGTAACGCATCCACATGCACTTAGAGATGGTTATCTATGGGTCTAGAGGTTCGTCCTCACACCATGTAGTTTTCACTTAGCTTCACAAGATCCTCTGAAAGCTCTTTAATTTACCTCAGAACCAACAAAACTGGTATACACCCTACCAAAGGATCCCTCTCCCAGGATGGGAGGAAACTACAACTCTTGACAACAAGGTCACAACCGTCCATAGGGTTTACATTCTCATGAGCATGCCTAACCCAGCAGCTACTAAGGTACAAGCAGACCACCTATTAAACCATGCTAGGTCATACTTGTTCTTTTTCTCAGCATTAGACCAACTTAGTGGTGAGGGGTTCATCAAACATACCCTTACCTCGAGGGGTTTCCTTTACCTCTACACATTAAGAGTACCATGCTCGAAACTATAGACACTCAAACCTCATTATGAGCATTGGATACACAGCTTCCCCTCTTAGGCCTAGGAACCCTAGGTTCTCCTTTGGGTATCCAACTGCATGCTCAATCTCTTAACCACGAATCAAGCATGTCCAAGGTATGTCATGTACTCCCATGATCTTTCTACTCGATTAACACTTTGGAGTTGATACCTCTTCCAGGACAACTAACTAGGTATAAAGCCTCCCAACTGGTGACTTAACCTCCTCAGGGTCTAAAGCACTCTTTATCTCATCCAGTAGATAATCACTTATACCATAGGTATAGAAGCATCACCCTCTCTCCAGGGTTTGGTTACTCTCAAGCTAACCAAGACATCATCAGCCTTCAGGGGTCAAGCATAAGGCAACCACTATCATTCACCAAGGTCGCATCATCCTCAACTGCCCACTGTTCCTCATGTCTTGGGATTCTTTTGCTCGAGTCCTGCTCTCTCTCTAGAGCTAACTCCACCTCCAGTCCTACAACTAGAGGTCATCTCTCCATGAAATTGGATCAAGCTCACGAGCATATCCCTTCCTGGGTGAAGCCTTTGCTCAACTCCTGTTTGGCTCAAGATCATCATTAGCTCTTTATGTTTATCTCATAAGCCATCCGTTGTGCCCTTCTGGCCAGGGTTTCATCCCACTGTCAGCACTACTGACGTACTCGGGGTGCGAGATATATCCTACTTGCCACAGCCCATAGGGTAACTATAGGTTCTCCTCTAACCTTATCGATGAAGGAGCTATCCTTCACTCTAACATGCATGACCCTTTCCAGGGTTGGGTTGCCATGGTACTTGATCATTTAACCTCTTATGGCATCCCAAAGACATGTCCAACCAAACGCTCGGTCAACCATGATATCTAACTCATCATGTCATCTTTCTCCCTGGCCTTCAATTAGGGTTAGGGTTAACATCATCCTCAAAGGATGTGCTAGGTTTCTACTTTTAATGGAGGTCTCTACCTCCAAGACTAACTCTCTTTACTCACCCTCCTTACAAGGAGGTCCATCCTCAGGTCTCTCCTGAGGGCAATGACATCTCGTGTCATAAGGCCTAAGCATGTATCTATTCCTTTACGCTTACTCTATTAAGCTTATGTCCATGACATCTTATTTACATGTTTTTTATTAATTTTTGGTGGAGGATTCCTTAATCCTTAATTTGCTTACCCATGTCACATGAGGGTGAGAAAGAGAGAGAAAACCCTAATCCTTAAAATCCTTAAAAGAATTTGAGTTGAGAAGGGACGAACAAGATGAGAGAGTCCTAAAGGTATCTTATTTCGAGTCTTATCCTAAGACATCGGCCGGGCAGTCACACGATCTGGGAGTCCTCGTATTCCGACTAGCGGTGCGGAGGAAAATTTTTCCAGCCCCCGGATGTGATCCTTTTCTAGTCACCTCAGTCTTTCAGAAAATCCTCTAATAACTCCCTCGATTCTACGGAATTTGTAAAATTTAATAATTATTAATGATTAGATGGTGAACCTACGCTCTGATACCAATTGTAACGACCCAGCCTCCCGGTAACCCCCAATCAAGGGAGACCCGAAGGTCAGAGCCATTAACCAATTTATAGGATCAAAGGTTCAACAAATAATCAATGATAATTATAAAATTCTACTACTAAACTGAATTTTGACAGGAAAAATTAAAACTTTATTTACCTTTTTGAAACTTTGGGAAACTATCTATCCCTTACTGGAATTCCTCTATCTAATCCTCCTTGTAGTTATTTCTTACTTTCCAGATGTGTCACTTTACTGTTTGTGCTTTCAGGGTTATACCTAAAATGCCGACAAACAAAACATCGATCAGCAATTGCTGGTATGTGGGGGATTACAAAAAGTTGTGCAACTATATTAACAATGTAAACAGCCAATTATCATTTAACATTCAAATTTCAATTTAATCAGTACTAATCAATCCCTTCCTATCCCCTTTCTCTGTACTGTCCCTGTAGTGGACATGGAGACTACCTCTCTCACATGGTAGATCTTCATTAAACCCTGCATGATCCTACCTAACAGGTAGATCAATATCTAGGGTTGAGTCGCACGGCACTACCCATAAGTAGTCCGATCTCTAACTCAATGTGACTTGATGGACCTACCCCATTGGTAGCCATTTACTAAGTCATCTAATGACCCGATGGGCCTACCCCATTGGTAGCCTTTTACTAGGTCAACCCATTAAGCTACAGAGGGGACTGGGATCTGAGCTAGTAGGCATAATCATTAGGTGATAGTCATATTCACTTTAGAATTGGCATGAATTAAAACATCCAACAATTTAATTCAAGTCACGATGGGAAACTGTGACAAAATCATGAAAAACTAATTCGAGTAGTCATAAGCGTAACCACATACCTATTATGTAGGCTTGAATGCAGAATTAACTTAATCAACCAGGAAATCAAGCAAGCACACACACAAGCCCCTGAAAAAGGCATTCAATTCCACTATTATTAATCATATCATTATGATTCAATAATTCTAAGGGTTTCCTAGGTTATTTACCCTTTTTAGTGTTTTGACCATTATTAGGGTTTTATTTCCTTTTTATTGCTTTTACCTTATTTTTATCAAATTATACATCAAACCCTAATTTTCTTAATTTATCATCCATCAAGATTCCTAAGATCAGACTTAGTCCATTAAACCCCTAAACTTGTAATTCTATCATCAAAACAGGTTAATAATTCTCTAAAATAGAAAATAAGTTAACCATACTCGAATTAACTTAATTGCAAGACTAATTACCCTTTTTATCAACAATTAGGGTTTTTATCCACAAATTAACCCTTTTTCTATTCTAGAAATATACTTTTACAAAACGAGTCAGAATCAAAGTCTCAAACTATTTTTATTAAATCCCTCATATTTTTCTGGTCATTTTTCATGTATTAAGTTTTTCCATCCGAGCTTCCTAGCTCCAGATATAATTTTTCTAAGATAAATGGATTTTATCAAATTATTAACTAATTAGGAAAAACGTGGACCGCACGATTAATGGTCCGGTGGTCCACTTAGGATCCAGCGGCCACGATCACACGCGCCCCTACCCCACGCTCAAACTACAAAAAGGACAAGAGTGCCCTTACCTGACTGCTCAACCCGGAGGGGTAAATTGGTAAAAGACCAAGGTAGCCTTCGTCTTCAACCTCGCGCGAGGGCTGTAGCTGCGATGGTCAACTCTTGAGTTGACCTTGGGCTCTAGTCCTCCTACGAGCGGGCTGAAGGTGCAGGGAGCTTCGTCTCCCGCCGACGAACTCAACACAAGGCTTGATTGCAAGCGGCAACCGCGTCTGGACCCTCCCTTGCTGGCCGGACTCCGGCGAGCTTCGCGAAGGTGGTGAGGGCGAAGGTCAGGGTAGGCTTGGCAATTGAGGGTACCAACGGACTCCTTGCGTTCAGCCGCGGAGTTTGGACTAGTGATCAGAGACGCTGATGCCCCCTTCCAACCTCCCCTATATATAGGGTTGAGGCAGCGACCGGCCCAGTTAGGCGTTTCCTTGTTTGACAATGAAACTCGGGAATATTAGGGTGGAATCTTCGAGATTCCATCTCCTGACTTCAAAGGAACTGAAATCCATCTGGCATGATCAAAGGATCGCGAGAATTAAGGGTTGCAAAATCAACATGTAAAAGCCAGAGTCCTAGTCCCAGCGGGACTTAGACGATGAGCGATCGCTGTTGGATCAATATCCAATGGGCTGGATTGCTCGCGCTCTAAGGAAGGCAAAATTCTTTTTTTTTTTTAATTTAATTCAGGAAAATTCCCAAATTGGCTATATCTTGCAAAATTAATATCTCTCAATCCCTAACTCTGATTGGTCTCAAATTTTAAAGGAAAGTTCCTTTTAATATTCTCTATCTTTGCACTAAAATTGGGAAGCAAAAAGCAATGTATGAACGGGATTTCTTCTCTCCCAAGATTTCTTATTAAATACTCCCAATTCATTCATATCCTTATTTCTTTTGCCTTTATCTTCTTAATTTGGGTCCCTTGGACCTCAAGGAAACCCAAAGGCACGAATTCCCATATTGGGGAATATTAGTTTAGCATTATCTTATTTTAATTATCAGTTTCTCATATTTCCCTTTTATTAATCAATTTCTTTTCCTTTTTAATTTTCTTTTTAAGGATTTCTCTTTATCTCTCCTCTATATTCCCATTGGAAGTCCTTTTAGTATTAGGAATCCTTGGGATATGAAAATCCACTAAGGATAACTCAAATATACCTCTTTTCATTTATTTTCCCATTTTAGCATTATTTCTAATTTCTTTCTTAATAAAGAAATACTTAATAGATCTCTTCTTTTCTTATTGCTCTATTTAAGCAACTTTGGACTCCTTGGTACGCAAGGAACCCAAGAGGCACGAAATCCCTCCTTGGATTTGCCTTCTAGAGGTTTCTACCTTTTTCTCTCTTTTCTCCACAACTCAATTATTCATTAATTAATTGAATTTCCTTATTATTGGGCCCAATAGTCAACAAAGCCCACAAATCAAACAACAAGACTATTTTCAACATAACTCATTTATTCAACACAAAATATATCATCATTTGTCCCAATATTTTTAAAATGAGAAATTAAATTTCTCACCAAAGGAACCCAAAATTTGGGGTTGTAACACTCCCCTCTCTCCCTCTCTCTCACATTTTTCTGTGCAACCCTTTTTGGAAGCATGCATATGTTGGGAAAGCTCCGGTGGAAAATGACATATGTTCATCTGGGTCGTCGTCCAACCTGATCATCCATATAGCTAATCTCTTCCTATAATTTCGTTTGGTTATCATCTACCCACATTTTGGATACTACTAAAACTTTTACCATCATAATTTCCAATGACATTATGACAACATATTAAAAAATGCCAGAAAATAATAAGTGTGGCATAATATTGAGATATTCATGGCATTTTCATATGTCGAAACAAAAGATATTTGTTACAGTGAGAATATGCCCTATGGGTCCTATGATATTATACTTTGATAACAAATCTAGCAGACAGTCTTGTTATCCTTGATCAATCTTGGATCCTAAGATTGGATCTGTGTAGTCTTGTTGCTCTATATAATGTAATAAAACCCCATGTTAGTGATATCAAGAAAGTATTAACATCCCTTGGTCGGTGTGATGGCTAGGGTTTTTGTGTGGTTTTCACTTACACCTTAGAAGGGTCTTTCACATTAAATCGTGCCTTCTCTCTTTCTATAATGAACAGTACTCTTGCTTGGAATATTTGGGACATTGGTAGTAATGATACCATGAATTTGCTAAAGTCCTTATTGAAAGACATCAACCTAAGATCAAAGAAATCATAGAACCCATAATCTATGATGCTAGAGTAGTTAAAATCATTCATAGAATTTGTTACTCTCTCCCACTCTCATCAAGTTGAAGCTTGTGGTTTTTTTGGAAGGTTGTGGCTACTGTAGAATGTGGACGACTGGAAAATTTCAAATTCTCCAATGCCACAATCAATTTATGCATTGTATGATTAATGTGAAGATAGCTTTATTATCTTTTCTGCTAGTCCAAACTCATAGAGAATTCTTTTGGCACAACACTTTAAACCTCAAAAACAATATGGTGAGGCCTTTGATGTTGGGTGGAGACTTCAATAAAACCATATGGAAGAAAGAGGAAGTAACAATTTCAATCACAGTGATTCAGAAGTTTTTAATGAAACTATAATGCAAGAAGGACTCACAGATCTTGTCTTGTCCGGTTGTCCTTTTACATACATAGAATGTCTATTACATGAACATATAGAAAGATGTTTGGCAAATGTCTAATGGATCAATAGTATGCCAACTGGCATGTTTGACACTTGATCAGAATAGAGTCAGATCAAAATTTGTTCCTTTTATTAAAACTTTTTTTTAATATTTGTTCCTTGTATTAATAATGACTTATACTAGCCGCGATAAGTCTATTGAAAAACATAGCACATTATAATGAGGAACATCTCGACCAAAAACCAAAATGTTGGGATTAATCACCAGAGGTGTATCCCTACGAGAATGAGAGTAAAGAGTTTAATAAAATATAATCTTCCTCGTAAAAAGTTTATCCACCAAAATGTCCACCCTCCATGAGAGGGCAGCATCCAGCTAAGACTGTCTCAGGGTTCCTTCATGTTCTTTGACTCTTCAATTTTCTCCTTCTCCCTCCATTTGTCGTAGCATCAATTTTCTTGGGATGTTGTATTCATGCATCTAGTTGAATGGTTCCTAGAGGGTTCTGCCCCCGTTGCTGTTGTTGTTACTTGGTATACAAGAAATCATGGTATGTTCAGTCCACCTATTGAAGAGTGTGCTATATGGATAAGGTGAGGTTGTCAAAAATAATTTTGTTTTTGGATGTCCATATGACCCATATGATGGACATCATCAATATTTCATGGTTTTAGTATCTATCCATTCTACTTCTAGTATGTTGTAGTCTATGCATGGTGTTTATGTAGGTGTCTGCTAGAATGGTGGTGGCCGTGGTGTAGCGGGTCCATATTCTTCTATACGTGTGACATCCATAGATCATATGTTGGGCTTTTTCCTCTTTACTATTGCAAAGGTGGCATCTAGAAGGTCCCCTAAATCCTCAATGTCTCATTGTCATGTCCGTGGGTAGTTTATCATGGCAGATGAGCCAGGTCAGTATGTGTACTTTTGGGTAGGCATTTTATTTGCCAGATCTTATTGTATGGCCTAGTCATGCGTATGGATGTAAAGTATTGGTATGCTAATTTGGCCTTGTATTTGGGGCCCCAAATCCTTGCAATGTGTCTGTCGGTGTTATTTTCTATTTGGTTGAGGATGTCCAAATATGTGTCTAGGTTTTTCCATTCTCTGAGACATCATTTAAGGCTATTATCTCTGTTGGATCCCAATTTGGTTAATGTTGAGCAGTTGTTGAGATTGATGAGTGTGTTGGGGATGTGGCTATTTGGAGGTTGTATGTTAAAAAGCTTTTTTCCATGCCACCATAGATCATTCTAGAATTTGGGGTTACTCCATAGATAGGGTGGTATATGGATGGTGTTGGAAATGATGTGGATTGTGTTGGCCAAGTGTTTCTACAGGGGTGATGTTGTCCTACTGGTTTTGATAGACCATGGTGTGTGGTGCATAATATATTTATTGTTGAAGATGTAGGTCTAGAGACTAAGACTATGGATTTTGATATTGAAGATGCCCCATACACCCTCCTTCTTAGGGATGCATATTGTTTCCCATTTGGCCAAAATATAATTTCTTGCCTTTGTGTTTCCATAGGAACTTCTTAAATTTCTATCATTTTTTAATGTACCGTAGTAGGTAGTGGGATGCAAGATAGGTAGTAAGTGATGATGGGTGTGAGGGTTGCGTTGATGAGGGATATGCATCTTGCTATAGATAGATAATTGTTTTCCCATGCGTTGAAATAGTTGTTTAGTTTGTTGATGATCGGGTTTAATGCCGTGACAGGTGTAAAGAGGTGAGATCACCTCCTTACTAAAATATGGTAAACAAAACACATTTGAAAAGTAGTGAAATAAATTTTTTTTGACTATATTCAAGTTCATAAATGATTGTACAAGATACATCAAAATTCTCCCTTTTAGGGTTACATCATCATACACAACTAGGATCTAGATAGAGGGAAGTCTAACTACCACCTTTTCTCCCAAAGCATAACTTCATTAGCTAAGCCCAAGCCAAAGACAAGATCTTCAAGTCCTAATTATCACCTTGCTCCACATATGGGTGGTTGGGAAGACACCTAGCAAAAGGGAAAGGAAAATAAAAAGTATGTGTCACTAAACTATACTAAATATGAAAAGATAAATATAACAAGTAAATTAGGCTATGGATTCATCAAAAGATGAGACATCAAGAGTATGAGGCTTTAAACAAAGAAACTTTCAATAGATGCTTGCCATAAACAAGATATAATAAAAGAATTGCATGCATGATTAACATTGACTATCTTAACTAAGTAGGGTTGAGGCATCTACTGGACCTTCAACCAAAGGGTGAGGGGAAAGTAACACATTCCCAATCACCAACACATATTTCATGTGTGGGGGAGAGTAACACTTCCCCAGGGGAGAATTAACACATTCCCCAACTATGGGTGGTTGTACATAAGTACCGCTACTATAGCTAGTTAGTCTAATAAAATCAACATGCTAGAAACAATGGCAAGTAATAACATCATTTAAATAGAACTTGGCAAAGGGATACCAAGGATCAAGAATAATATTCCAAAACCAATTATGAGGCAGGTATAGCAAAAGAATCAAGAGTATAAGAAATAGGATTTAATGAAGCCTTATTATTGAAAAGTAGGTCAAGGCACAAATATTCCCAACTGGAGTGTAATAAGTGCATACCTTTAATATTGATTTCAATTATCAACTTACACCACTTAATCGATTCCATGTTCCACTTTTTCTAATATCAACACCATATTTATGTATTAGAACTATATTCATTAATTAAACACTTAAAACCCTAAAGTTGTCAACTTTTTCTACGAACCACTGATTTAGGTAATAGAAACATCAACATTGTCTTAGTTAGGGTTTTTTTGATAAAAATAACATATAATATTATTTATTTTGAAGATATGGACTTTTAGGGTTTTTTTGGGTGATTTTTAGTTAATTAATTCATCCACAAAAATACTTTTACAAAAACGTCAAAATCAAGCATTGAAATTATTTTTATTAGATAGCTTACATTTTTATAAATCCAAAACATATATTTTTTTTATTTTTTGACCAACAAATCAAAATATATGATTTTTCTGGAACAACCAATTAGAAATTGCCACGTAGGCACTTCGTACTAAATAGAGAGAATGAGAGAGTGAGAGGTCGGGCCCACCTACTGACTTGGCCTAATGAGGGGCGGCCAAGTCATGCGGTCAATTCTCGAGTTTGACTCGTCTGAAACAAACAAAACTAGGCCAAAAGACCTTCGTACCCTTGCACGAGAAACAAAAGGAAGAAGAAAGAAGAAGGGCAAAATGGTAAAGTCGTAGAATTGTATTCCTACACTCTCCCGAGCGTACCATGGTGTCGAGTAGCTTCTGCTACTTGGCTGCAGTTTTGGGCAAAACCAGGATACCCAACCAAAACCAGCACTCAAATATGCAATTGAAAGAGGAAGAGATCCCAAACCTGATGGTTCTATTAATTGAGTCAATGGTGATGTCGGAAGAGAGAGGGGCACCGCAATATCCACATCTTTGGAGGCTCATTGGTGTTCGAAACAATGACAAATCAAGCAATTAGAAGTTGGGATGAGTTGTAAACGAGAGGCGGAAGCTCAGGGTAGCATTGTTTATATACAAAGATGTGTGGGTTAGGGTTTTCCGAAGGGGACCTCCGAAGCTTGGGGAGAATGCATTGGGGTTTTTTTGGTTTCTCAACCATAGGTCATGATTTTGGGCTCATTGACTGTAGAATTCAAAGACAAATCTAACACACACAAAATTACCAAAAATGGTAGTGAATCGAGGGAGAAAATCATGATCCAAGAACATCCCAAAACTAACATGTTTCCCAGTTCAGTCGTGGGTAGGAGAAGATCTCCTAACCGTTGGATTGCAGATCCAACGGTCCCACTTGTGCGCGACCAACCCATTCAATTCTATTCCCAATATAATTTGGACTAAAGTGCATTTTTTGATTATTTGGTTTTTCTCTCTCCTCTTTTGAGGGCTCAAACAACTTCCAAAATTAACCAAAATTTACACCATGACTGATTTTGACGTGTAAAATCCAAATATAGAATTTTTGCCTTTTGAGAATCTTTAATGTGTTAAATGATTCAAAACATATTTTCTCTTTCCTCCTTCATTTATGACTCTATGATTATCCAAAAATTATAAAACTTCATCTATAAGTCTCCCTAAGGGACTAAAACATGATCTTGTCATTAATTTCACAAGTTGAGATTATTTATATATTTATTTAATAAATAGAAGATTCTACACACTTTCTCTCTCCTATTTTAGTCATTTTTCAAACATTATACAAATTGGTTGCAAATTTGACTAAAGGCTTGTTTTTATGTTAAGATCACGAATTTGGAGTTAGTTTTCTCATTTGAGGGCATGAAATATTTTATCTCTTTTTTGGCTTATTTCCCTTTATCTTGTATTAAAGGCTTTATATATTTTTTTTATCCAAATTAGATGATACTTGGCCATTAAGTATCTTTTGGGCTTAAGGAAACGAATTTGTATATCAAAATATCTCATGATTTCCTATTTATGATTTTTGAAGCAACATGTGCCTCATTATCCTTTTTTACCCAATATATTTCATATTATCTCCAATTATTACAATTATCATCTCCTTTATATATATTTCAAGATTTTCTTTATTTTTCATATTTTAAAAAGTACTAGAAATTTCTAGCATGAAATATTTTATTGTTTTTATCACTTAAGCGGACAGTTTACATATTAGACCCATTATTAAGCTTCCACTGATGTATTTGTGCATAAACCCAAATATTGAGAGAAAAGGTGAACAACTGTTCATTAAACCATCATATTCTCCACAAATTAAGCAGAAAGGCCAAAGAGGATACAAATGAGAGATAAATATGGAAAAGAGGGTCAAAAGACAAAATGTCCAAGATTTGGTATGTTACAACACTCCACCCATTAAAGAGGATTTTGTCCCCGACATCACTAGAAATTAGGGAAGGGTGAGTGTGCAACCTCACATCACAAAACTTCAGGTTGTTCCTCCAACCATACAACTTCCACCAAAACTTATACTTCAACTACACCTAAGGATTCTGAAACTTCAAATACAACTCAACATAGGTCGGGTTCTCATGGATCACCTAGGGTCCATTAATAAGATATTATTTTTTTTAGATTTAACATTATTTACATCTTTATATCATTGACATCATATTCATTATGATATCACATTATCATAATTATTTTAATTATATCATGTCATATTCACTTTATTGCCAAAAGGATTATTTTTCATTATTATGCACAATTAGTGGTTACTCAATTATCTCAATATATTTCATCATTATCATTAATATTTTGAAATTTGACTTCATCATCCTTATATTATCACCATATTAAGTTTCAACCAATTAATGTTACATTAGTTACTTATACTCATATTAAAAATTATCTTATTGGCACATTACCTTTATTTCTCACATTAATGTCATCATTATTCATTTCTCATATTCATTCATTTATATTATTGATTTTGCACATTTATGTGAATCCCATCACCTCATATTCACATTGAAGCCATTACATTTATTTCAATAATCATGGTGAGACATATTACTTATCAATGAATTGTTTCACATTTGGTGACTTAAAACAAGAAGGCATGCATTTCATATTGCTGACTTGATTAATATGTGATTAGATGATTATATATATATATATATATATATATATATATATATATATATATATATTACGTTTTTAATGCCCGCGCGGGTATCTTACTTATACTACCCGTCTCTCAAAAGCACGGTGGCATCTATTGTAAATTAACTAAAAACTAACATCTTCCGCGGAAACCCGTCTCTCGTCTACTCTGTCTGCCGTCGGAAGTCGGAACCTCGCACGCCTTCGTCGCTGTGTGCCTGGTAGGTAGATGATGCATCTCAAGCACCAGAATCCATTTTATCATTAACCATTGGCAGCACCCGTTGCGCCGGATTCCGACAGAAACGTCTTTGTTCCGATCGATCCCGAGCCCAGCCTCGGCCACGCCCAAACCTACCTCTCTACATCCTCTTGCAATCCCTGCATCGGCTCCGTCCCTCCGCCCTGCCAAATCCCTCTCCATTCCGCCCAAACCCTCCCCCTCCTCCTACAGCGTGACTCTAACCGCCGCTTGTACACCATCATCTCCCATCAATCCGATGCCTCACCGGGATAGGTCCGGGCCTATGGATCCTCTTACCCGTCCCCCGCCCGCGGCGGAGGGCTCCTCCTTGTCCAGGAGGACGGTTAGGGCGGAGGAGGAGGTTGAGGTGGACGAATACGAGGTCGCGATGTCTGCGAACGCATGGGGTCGTCACGCGGGAGCTGTCTTCGGCTCCTGACGCTGGAGTTCATCTGGGGGAAGATGGGACGCGGCGGGTTCATGAGCCGTTCCCGGAGAAGTTCGTCTGGGGGAAGATGGGAACCGACGTCTCCGGCTCCATCAAGTATGGTCGTTGATCGGCCTCCTGGTTCAGCTCATTTGTGGCAGGACCAAAGCAGACGACATCTGGGAACATATATCATCACACCTAAACTTCGCCGACTCCCTTCACCTACTTCTCACTTGTCTGCAGCCGCCCAGGTCGCTTGCGGCATTTATGTCCAATTGAAGAAGTTCTTAACTCGGTTGTCACTCCCACCGCCACCGAAGGTGAGGAGGTGATTGAAGACGTCGAGGTCCCAACCGGTCGACATGATTGTTGTGAAAAAGGTCTTCGTCTTGTTTGGGATGCAGATTAACGGTAGTAGCTATTGGGCATTGGCCTCCTCTACAAACACGTAGTACGTAGAAATCAATCAATTACAGGTGATCAACTAAAAACTCAAATCTGAACATGAGTTTCGAGAAGTGTATATGGGCGGAAGCAAAGGAGAAAAAGGTGAAAAAATCAATTTAAACGAACGCCTCTACGGTTCCGTTCTCCTATATCACTATCATCCTTAGATGTCTCTGTTAGAACTTTGGTTAATTAAGTCCTCTCCACCTATACTTGCATCACTCCAATCGTAAATACTTATGGATTCTCTAAATTTTTGTCTAATTCTGATTCTGGATTATAATTAACAGACCATGTAATTGTATGTCACATAGGAAGTACTATTTTAATAAAAAAATTGACCAGTGCTAAATATAGAGTTTGTATGATATGTACAATAACTAGTTGACACATAAAGTAACATGGAGTTATAAAAAGTAACACTGCGGCATATAAAGTAACTATTTGGTATAAAAAGTAACTATTGGACTGCAGAAGTAACAACGAGTCAGAAAAATGACAACGGGATTATGAAAAGTAAGAAAATATGTTGATAACAGTAGAAAGGTATATCCAAAGTTAAATGTAATAGGCATCAATGGTGCTGGCAGTAATCGGTGATGGATGTTATCAGAAGTAAAAATTTGGTATATAAGTAATTGTTTGATGATATCAAAAGTAATTGTACGGTACGAAAGTACTCATTCAACACCAGAAATAATACAAGGACACAAAAAGTAACTATATGATACAAAAAGCAACTATTTGACACTAAAAAAGTAGCATCATGAAAAAAAAATAACTATGTGATACCGAAAGCAACAGTAGGACACAAAAAGTAACTATATGGCATGGAAAGTAAATACACGATACAAAAAGTAGCTACCTGACATTGAAAGTAACGTCAGGACACAAAAGTAACTATAATGTAAAAAAGTAACTATTCGACACTAAAAGTAACATCGAGAAATAAAAAGTAACCATCTGACACTGAAAGTAACACTAGGACACAAAAAGTAACTATATGGTAGACGATGATATGGGGCCCAACTATGGTATTACAGATTTTTATTTCTTTAATTTTGAGTTATAGGACAAATAAAGTAACTATATGGCATGGAAAGTAACTATCTAACATTAAAAGTATCATCATGATACAAAACGTAACTATCCGACTCTGAAAGTAACATTAGGACACAAAATCAACTATATGGTAAGAAAAGTAACTATTTGACATTAAAAGTAACATCGAGACACAAAAAGTAACTATATGGAAATGTCCGGTCATACTGCACAGTAACATCAAAGTCTAAGCCCCTGTTTGGAAACGGCCTGGCCCGGGTTTGGGCTGGTTTGGGCGCTGTCGCGTAGCGACACGTAGGCCCAAACCAGTCCGGCTCGGGCTGTGTTTCCGTTTGGCAATGGGACTGGTTCAGACCCCATTTTGGGTTTGGTCAGTCCCATTTTCGAGCTTGACCCAGTACAGCTAGAGGCAGTTTTGGAATCCCAAACCCGGTTTGAGATTACCCCGACTCGCGTATCGCGTATCGCGTCTCACAGCTTCGTCCCTCGCGACATCTTCCCTCCCTCCCTCTTCCTGGCGAAGCAGCCGAAGCAGCCGTTTTCCTACCGAAGCAGCAACCCGTGGAGTAAATGCGACGCAGCGGCTCCCGACGCAGCTACCTTCGGCATAGCTGTCTCCTGCCAACTGCCACCGCCGAGATAGGGCGGTTAAAAGCATGGTCTGCCATGCCTGGTCAAGTCGTCTACAGAGGAACGAGTAGGCGGCACAAAAGAGGAACCCGAAACCCTAGCCATTGTTGCTGCTTTAAAGTGGCGGTGTGGTGCTGCGAGGTGCTGGACTACTACACAACCTTGTTCGTCCAACTGTTGCGAGGTGGTGCTGGACTTCCGTGGAACTTCGTTGCTGCTTGCTCGTGGTCTGCCGGTGCTGCCCAGGTCGACGATCGTGCCCAGCTTCCGCCGCTGCCGTCGTCACTACAAGGAGAGATTCTGCTCAGGTTGGTCTCTGTCTAGGGTAGAGGTTTATTTCGGGTTTAGGGCAAAATGTTGAAGAGGGTTATTTCGGTTTTAGGGCACTCTGTCGTCGTTCTCGCCCCCTTCTGCTCAAGTTTGTCACAAATTAGGGTAGACGGTGCTTTATTTGTGAGGTCGATTAGGGCAGAAGTACAACAATCAGGCATGTATATCGATTAAGTGGCAAATGAGCTGACAATACCCACAAACAGTCGTTGTGTATGACTGATTTATTCTACTTGTTACTACTACTTTTATCTAGAAATGCATCAATTTACTGCTATTATGTGTGTCTGTGTGCTACGTTATAGTAGTAAAGCAAATAAAAGCCACTACCATGCTTTTTTATTTGAATTGTGATATGTATGTATGCTTGTCTACTTGCTCAAATATTGCCTGATAGTATTCTAATATTGTACTCAATGTTTGTCTTGTTGATTTTATAACTTGAACATATAATAAAAATTTCCATTATACGAATGTTGTGCACTTGCTTGTAGCATTGAGGTCAGGACAGTAGGTTGGGGGTCTTACTTGAGTTGTCAAAATAGGGCATACCATATTGATAAATAGGATTTTTGTCAATGATTTGGTCAATGGAGGTCCCTCATGTAGAAATAGGGTTCTCTGATTTTTGGCATGATTTGGTCAATGGAGGTCCCTCATGTAGAAATAGGGTTCTCTGATTTTTGTCAATGATTTGGTCAATGGAGGTCCCTCATGTAGAAATAGGGTTCTCTGATTTTTGTCAATGATTTGGTCAATGGAGGTCCCTCATGTAGAAATAGGGTTCTCTGATTTTTGGCATGCGGGAGCAGTCATGGTTAGGTTAATAGGGTTTAAAACAACAGGAGATTTAAAACTTGTTTAACTAAATCAGTATGAGGTCTAGGTTAGGTGAATCCCTGCATCTACACAGTGATGCCTGGAAAAGTTATTTCACTATACAAATGAATATTTTGTTTACTGTGTGGTATTTTACCATGACATATGTGGTTATGTGAAACCCACAGCTCATGATGTTTTACTGTCATTTAATTAAACCCACATGTCTAGGTTAGTCTATGTTTTATATCTTTTTTGTTAAATTATTTTCGTTCATGTAAACCACCAATTAATCATAAAACAGATCAATCTTAGCAACATTTGACTCCTCATGGAGATGACCTCTATTATGCAAGTGGTTTGAGTTATAACATGTATTCAAAATTCATGCAAACATAGTAAATAGTTTTAACATGCAGCTGTGACATTATAGTATGTTTTAGTTTACAGAACATAATTTCCCTCCAAGATATGAATCTATCATATGGTAGTGGTTAGGTTAATAGGGGAAACTACAGCAGATTTAAAACTTGTTTAACTAAATCAGTGTGAGGTCTAGGTTAGGTGAATCCCTGCATTTTGATGTTCTGTTATTTGTTCTGTTTTAATGTTCTGAATTTTGATGTTATGTTTTTTGTGATACTATTATGATATCATAATAGTATCACAAAAGATTTCATAAATCTAGAAATTGTATATATAAATTGGTATTCTGGGAAAGATCATTCATTGATTTCAGCTATGGATTTCAGCTTTCATTTGTTTTACTTTCCTCTCTATGTTGTATTAGAGTAACCATTATTAATCCTCCAATATATACCATGGTTGAACCAAATTTTTGCCTACATTAGCTCACCATTAGCAGGTACTATGTTTGATTTGGCATGCGGGAGCAGTCAGGGTTAGGTTAATAGGGTTTAAAACAACAGGAGATTTAAAACTTGTTTAACTAAATTAGTGTGAGGTCTAGGTTAGGTGAATCCCTGCATCTACACAGTGATGCCTGGAAAAGTTATTTCACTATACAACTTGAATTTTTTGTTTATTGTGTGTTATTTTACCATGAGATATGTGGTTATGTGAAACCCACAGCTCATGATGTTTTACTGTCATTTAATTAAACACATTAGTCTATGTTTTATATCTTCTTTGTTACATTATTTTCGTTCATGTAAACCACCAATTAATCATAAAACAGATCAATCTTAGCAACATTTGACTCCTCATGGAGATGACCTCTATTATGCAAGTGGTTTGAGTTATAACATGTATTCAAAATTCATGCAAACATAGTAAATAGTTTTAACATGCAGCTGTGACATTATAGTATGTTTTAGTTTACAGAACATAATTTCCCTCCAAGATATGAATCTATCATATGGTAGTGGTTAGGTTAATAGGGGAAACTATAGCAGATTTAAAACTTGTTTAACTAAATCAGTGTGAGGTCTAGGTTAGGTGAATCCCTGCATTTTTATGTTCTGTTATTTATTCTGTTTTAATGTTCTGAATTTTGATGTTATGTTTTTTGTGATACTATTATGATATCATAATAGTATCACAAAAGATTTCATAAATCTGGAAATTGTATATATAAATTGGTATTCTGGGAAAGATCATTCATTGATTTCAGCTATGGATTTTAGCTTTCATTTGTTTTACTTTCCTCTCTATGTTGTATTAGAGTAACCATTATTAATCCTCCAATATATACCATGGTGTTTGTAACTTTCCTATATGCTCGTTGGTGTTTCATTATTTGTTTTTCGGTGTTAATCAATGAAGCTTGTGTATATGCTGATTGAATCAGTAATGAAGGAACACACATAAATGGTATCTGTTGTGACTGAATTGTATTAAACATTTACACTGATTATGTCATCAAATATTGCAGCAACTACACGAGTATGCCTCCCGCCGACCCTAACAACCGTATGGTATGGACAAGAGAGTATGATGTCGCTGTGGTGACAGCCTTGCGTAGACAATATGACCTAGGCAGGTGTATTGATGGTAATTTTACTAAGGACTCTTGGAGGGAAATAACTTCTGATGTCAATAATAGGGTTGCTGCCGTGTTTAAGTTAGACCAAATAAGATGTCGCTGGAAGAACCTTAAAAAGGACTACGTCCATTTGAAGGGTTTGACCAACAAGAGTGGCGTTGAATGGGATGAAGAAAGGCACAAGCCCATTGTGCCGGACACCCCTGAGTGGAAAGAGGCCATTGCGGTACGCACACTATACATAACTTTTATCCAAACAAATTGTAACTGTACATGTAAACATGAATATCTTAATACACATTTTTTTTAAAGCGTAGGCAGACAGGGACCTGACTAGGTTGCTTAGGCACCCGTTTCCCCACTACTACGACATAGAGCTAATGGCAGGGAGGAACATTGCTAGAGGACACCATGCAATGTCTTCGGCGGACACTCAAATTCCCGCAGATGTTGCGTCTGAGGATGATGTCTATGTCGACCTAGGCGCGCCTGATACCCCCATGTACACACACTCGGCAACAAGTGAGCGTAGCGTACCAGACGAGGGTAGCGTACCCCAAAGTGAGGGTGAAAGCGCGTGGCCTGTGGGAACGGATAACCCGTCAGTTGGGGGTAGGAGTCCTTCTACCCATACGCGCAGGAGACGCCATTCAACGTCGCAAGAGTGATGTAGTCTTTCCAATGAAGTTCTGGCTGAGTTCACACAGGTTTACACAAAGGTTCATGAGTTAGGGACATCCATGATGACCAAATCCTATGAAAAGGAAGAGTTGTCAAACATTTTACAACATTTTAATGACAATTTCCCTGATGCCCCCACCTCTGTTTTTACTACACTTGTGAACGCCATCAAGGACTCTACCAACCGCAACATCTACCTTAGTCTCCAAAACACCCCTGCAAAGATAACCTTGTGGTTAAACGACCTTTGTCAAAGGTCACAATTAGGTTTTGCCACATCTGTACCTCCAATGCCTTCATATTATTTCCCGTCTCCGCAACCATTCCCTTCACATTCACCCAACTTCAGCAGCACGTCGTCTCAGCCACCATTTATGTCGTCTTCCTCTTCACCCAACTTCCCAGGCACATCGTCTCAGCCACCATTTATCCCACCACCCAACTTCCCAGGCGTGCCACCGATGTGGTTTCCTTCATCCAGTGATGCTGGCCCATCGGGAACATAATTGCAGGGGTTATTTCGTATGCATTTGAAGTTAATTATTTTCCGTCCAAACATTTATATTTCATTGACTGTTGTAATAATTTACTTTCCGCACACACATTACATATTCGTACAATTTCATTTGATTGAGTGTTGTAATAATTTATTTTTTGCACGTTAATTGGATTGTCTTATGTTGTAGCAATTATTATGTAGTTGTTTGCATTGTACATGTAGGCATCATGTCTGGCAATGACCAACCGCAAACAGAAGACATGCTCAACAACCTTTTATTAGATTCCTTGTTGTGGCCAGTGATTCACGTTGGTGATTTAATTGCCGACTCTATTGCATACTCAATCATGGACGCAGTATACGTTGATGCCTCCACACCACCTCGTATCCCTAGGTCAGTTAGCATCAGGAGTGGCCACATAAAGGTCTTAGAAATATTGACCGGTCACGAACAAAGGGCTTATGACCTATACCGAATGCGTCCACAAACTATAATGACCTTTGTCGACAAGCTTGAGAGTCGTGGCTTGTTGCGAGGTACTAGAGGCGTCAGCTCAGTTGAGGCTGTATGCTATTTCCTGCAGATGGTTGGCCATGGACACACAAATCGTGCTTTGGCGGAGGACTACATTCACTCCGGTGAGACCATTAGCAGAAAGTTCAACGAAGTGTTGGACGCTGTTTGTGCGTTGACCCATGACTACATTGTCATGCAAACCGCAACTACATGCACAACAACACATACTCGCATTTTACATAACGCAAGGTTCTACCCATACTTCAAGGTAATAGTTAACCCCCTAATAAATTTAATTTATTTTCAAATATTGTGTATGTTTACAACATTATTTTGGTTTATAGAATGCCATAGGGGCTATTGACGGAACACACATCCCTGTCTTGGTCAGTAGAGACAAACAAAATCGATACCGTGACAGAAAAGGGAATGTCTCTCTCAATGTCATGGTTGTAGTAGACTTCTCCATGGAGTTTACATATGTCCTCACTGGGTGGGAGGGGTCGGCTGCCGACCAAAGGGTCCTGCAATCGGCAAGGAACCATAGCGGGTTTACAGTTCCGCCGGGGAAGTTTTACCTGGTAGATGCAGGGTATGCCAACACTCGTGAATTTGTTGCACCCTATCGCAACACAGCATACCATATTGCTGAGTACCGAGGAAACAGACATGCCTACACCAGCAAGAAAGAGATGTTCAACCACAGACATGCTCAACTACGTAATATTGTAGAAAGAGCATTTGGGGTGCTGAAGAGACGGTTTGCATACCTTAAGAAGGGGCCGACATATCCTATTCATTCGCAGTGTCGCATCGTACTTGCTTGTTGTATCCTACACAATTACATCCGACGGCAAAATGACGGCGAAACCATAATGGATGAACTCCCAGATGAGAATTCATCGTCTGCCATTCCCCCAGGCGTCGTTCCCCCGAGTTCAGGTCAAGGTTCAACTCAGGCCGATTCAAGGGAGGGCGAAGTGTTACATGAATCCATTGCTAATATCATTTGGGAAACTCGTTAGTAGAGTATCTGTAATAGATTGATTCCCGAATTGTTTCTTTCGAACCTGATCAAAATCAACACATTGTGTCAATATAGGTTGTCTTCAAATGGAGAACGGAATGCCTCGTTGTCAATGCGGCCTTCAATCCACTGTACGCGTTTATATGGATGCCAAGGATGCACAAAACGGACGTTTTGAAGACAAGAACCCACACATGCCATATTTTACATGCGGTAGTCTTCAAAATCAAAATAGATGTCATATGAGGTTGCCCGCGCAACGGGTTGTACCCACAATTGCCACACTAACCGCCGTTAGGGCTGCAATGCTTTCACAACTTACATATGTACGCAGTGAACGTCAACTATGGTCTTCCCAGTGTGCCTTTGTCTGTTCCAGCAGAGCAGACACTGATAGGCTACAAGTAGAAATTACCGATCTACGATCGTGGTCCCAATATCTTCGCCAACGTCTTCACATAACTAGCGACGACAACACTTCCAATGAGGACGGTTACAATACACCATAGATGTATAACATCATTGATGTCTGTCCAACATTCATAACATAAGTTTATCTGTAATAGATTTAACAATTATTATGAGGTCTGTCTTGTATGTTATTGTTTTGATTTTCAATCTAACTCCATTGCCATAAATCGTTTGACTGATTCAAATGCATGGTGTAGATGTCTATTAATACAACTGAAGTTGTGCGGTGTGACTGTGGGTTAGAGGCAGGCTTGCGACTTAACACTGACGATGCAGGGTTGTATGACTTTGGAATTCTCAGTGAAAGACCAGGTGAAATGTATTACATATGTCCTTCTCGCGAGGTGCGCTTGTACACACATATTATGTAGCCACTGTGTACGTTACACATTCATTGTCATTTACGTAAACTTCATAATATTTTTTAGGGAAAAGATCGATGCAGTTACTTTCGCTGGGCAATCAATCTCAGTCCTACAATTGATTCTCTGAAAGTTGAGATTGCGTTACTCACGCTCGAGTGCAAGTCATTGTGGGGTCAGACAATGAACTTGAAAGATTTTGTTGAAATTCATCACAACCACCATGATGTTTACACCAACAAAAAGTATGAGCATGAGTATCTAGAACACTACGTAGAAGAACTGGAGGACCAATGTAGGCTTCTGTTGGACACTCCTTCACCCCCGACGACGTCGTAACGTCGAATGGCGGCCATACCTTTCATTCGCGTCATCGGTTTTCCATTTTAGTGTTGTTGTTTGGAAGTTCCTGGGTTAAGTGTTGTTGATTGTTTTTTAAAAAAGGATATGCCATGCTCTGTTGTTTGGAACTTACATATTAACTAAAATGCTTAGTCATTCGACGCCTCCTCATTTTGTGTGTTGTTCGGAGCATGATATGATGGAGTGTATACGAAGGTGTGTTGATGGAGTGTATACGACAGAGGCTTGGATGGAGGCAAAATCATAAAATGATAATAAACCTAATACATGATAGTAGTGAACTTAGGTGAACATAAGAGTTATTATTGTTCTTCTTGTTATTTTTGTTCTTCTTATCTTATTTTTAATTTTGTTCTTCTTATCTTCTTGTTATTTTTCTTCTTCTGTTCTTCTTCTTATCTTCTTGTTGTTGTTGTTGTTCTTGTTTATTACAGGAAACATGGGATCTCGTTTCCCTGTAAAGGAGTACGATCTCTCAAACAGGGAGTTCATGAGACGCGTCCCCCTTCCCGTTACCTGGAGGTGCGAGCCATTCAAGATAACTCCTGGCTATGCAATGGTGGAGGTAGGCAGAATCAGTTTTGATGTACAGATCAGGTGGTCTACACCTGAAGAAAGTAAATGGAACAAGAAAAGTAAATATTTAATCATGGATGAAGGTTGGACGGAAATGTTGGACAGCCTCAATGCCACACCAGACTGGACCGTGACCCTACAACCCAAACCCAAGGATGACAGTCGTCCTACATGCTTTTTGTTGTGGATTTATTTTGAAGGTGACAACTCTGATTTGCTAAGGTTTATTTTCCCGAGACCAGATGGTTACATATCATCTACTTCGGACTCGGCGGATGCCTTGTTTGTCAGAGATTTCCACCAAGCACCAATCTTGATCTCGTCTAGTGATGATGAAACTGATGTTGAATCAGTTGGATCAAACAATCATTAGTTTTTTGTTTTCTTTATTATCTTTATGTTGTTTATATACATTACAGGCTTGTTATGGGTGCCTGCCCACTAAGACAATTTATATTTAGTCTTCAGTAGCTGAATATGTTTTACTTTAAAAATGATGTTCATGTTTGGCTATTTTTGGAACATGTTTCTTGGTCTGACGGGGTTACCTCATATCTTGGGGTATTAATCATAGCATGTTAGGCATATTCAACCTCAAGGAAACAACCAAAACACCCACATAAACACCCCACAAAAGGGTAACACGCCTGACTCACATCTCAACAACAAAATGAGAGCTCTTAAACCAAAGTGATATTGATAACAATTAAGTTATTATTCAGTTACTTTTTTCAGTTAAAAACTTCTGTTTAAACGGCATCACAAGGTCACATTTCTAACAACAGTTTTGCGAGAATAGGACAGATTCAGCTAATCCTGCCTACAGTTGCCAAATAGAATCAGACTAAACCCAGCCTGCACAGCCAAACAGAATCAACTTGAAACGAGTCTGAAACGAGTTTAGCCCCCCAGAATGAGACTGGTTTGCCAAACAGAATCAGACTCGTTTTCCAAACATAATCAGACTCGAGCAGGCCTAAACCCGTCCAAGCCAGGTAGGCTTGCATAAAGCCAGTCTCGAACCAAACAGGGGCTAAGATACAAGACGAGTACAAGCTGCAAGTTTCAATCTTTAAAACTCCATCCGGAATCCCACAGAAGTGAGCACATCCTGTGAGACGAAACTGATCTTCACAAGTAGCGTAATTGGCCGGCTAGCCAGCCGGCCCGTCGAAACACAGACCCGATCGAAGTGATTCGGGGAAGAAGAAACCAGAAACAAAATGTTGCAGGCTGAAGAAAGAAAGTAGGGGCGGTAGGAGGGGTTCAGACATGTGAGAGAGGGAGGGAATGGGTACCGTCGAGTGAGAGGGAATTGACCGGCGGGTTGATGGTGGTGATGACCGCGACGCCATCAGCATCTACTTCCATTGTCATCCTGACCTTCGCCATCTCCGATCAATCAGAGCCTTGGATCAGAGCTTTCTTTCTCGTCCTGTTGTTATTCCTGTTGCCTCAATCGTAGGTGCAGTCCTCCGGCTGGATGCTCTCCAAACTCCACAGCGAGACAATGAGGGAGGTGTGGGTAAGCAAAGTCGGGATATAATATCATGTGCTATAAATACATTAGGTGTCGTGTCCGCAAAGGACTGCTGCGCCGCGCAGTAAGGGCACAATTAGGAATTGCTGGGGGTAGCTGGAGAAGGTGGACTACGATCGGGTTACGACTCACGGTTAGGAATCTTGGGATGACTGTGAGCGTCCAATTCCAGAACTGGTCAGGACAACGTCAGTGTGTCAGCTCAACCCCCAGCTTGTCACGGTCAGACTGACTGACTGGCACGCTCGGTGCCCACGTCCAGGTCGAGAAGGTTAGTTTCGTATTAAGCTGTGATCCAGTGTTCCGTTGGGGAAGGAGATACTACGGCGTCTATTTACAGTAGGGGATTCAGTGCGGCGACTCGCAGAATAGAATAACAGGTCTGTAATTACGATTGGTGCCACCGTGTTTTCAAACACGGGTAGTCTAAACAAAGTACCCGCGCGGGCATTGAATAAACTCCCATATATATATATATATATATATATATATATATATATATATCATTTATGTGTATCAAAGTATGTTATCTAATTGTAGCTATTAATGTTATTAATGTATCGGGAAAGGTATAAGATTGTATATATTAAGGTTAGATTATTACAACTTAGGGTTTAGGTCAACATGACCATTATATTTCACTTATTCATTCTTGGCATGCATTAATTTCAATTTATGTTATAATTATCTTACTCAATCATATGATTAGGGTTTATTGCATGGTTAGCATCATGTGATTCATAATTTCGCATTAATATGTGACTTACTCTTATTATGTGCAATGGATATTCATTATTGTTTGAACATATGAATTATTCCTCATATGATCATTATATGTTCATTAATATATGAACAAGCATGTTAGGGTTACCATTATTACTTGTTTGAACAACACTAAGTATTCAAGCACAACAACCTCCCAAGCATGGAGTTAGGGTTTCTAAAGATAGATTAGATAGACTTCAAGATGTTTTAGGGTTCCATTCCTCTAAAGAGGATTTCGTCCACAAAATCTAACCACTCAAACATCATCAACTAACTATACTCTACCCCTTAAAGAGTTTGACCTATCAAGCAAAACTAACAAGGGTTAAAGGATAAGTCTAACTAAACCATTCCCAAGATCCATCATGCTTCCACTGTGCACTCTAATATCTTCCCAAACATCCAAACTCTAAGGTCTAGGTTCTAGGGATAAACTTATTCAAGCATGTGGTCCTAAGGGACATAAGAAAACTATCTTGGTATCTATCCTCAAACAAGTCAACTTAGGATTCTCAAAGATATACAACATAGAAGCTAAGGTCACTATTGCCTAAAAGAAAACTATTTTGGGCAATTCGTATTAGCTCAGGCCAGGCCAGTATCATATGGACATAGGAGTCCTTGTAAACCAAGCTAGTGGCACAGAGGAAAATATTGCTAGCCCCCAAAACCCTGATCCTTTCTAGACACTTTTGCTTCAACTTCATGCCCTAATAGTTGCCTAAAAGAAAGCCTAAACAACATCAAGTTATGCATGTTTTAGTACTCTAAGGTGAAACTATAGGGTCCTAAATCAACCTATCATCAACATAGATCAAATCCAGGGCAAACATGTCACCTATGGAACTATGTAAGATAGGGATTCTTATTAGGGAGATAAAACCGAAATAGTTAGATTCTGACTTTGGAAAGAGTGGGATAAACCACCTTGTACTAAAATATGGAGATCCAACCGTTGGATTGCAGATCCAATGACCCCACTTGCATGCGACCAACCCATTCAATTCTATTCCCAATATAATCTGGACTGAAGTGTATTATTTGATTATTTGGTTTTTCTCTCTCCTCTTTTGAGGGCTCAACCAAGTTTCAAAATTTACCAAAATTTACAACCTAACTGATTTTGACGTGTAGAATCCAAATATAGAATTATTTTTGTCTTTTGAGAATCTATAATGTGTTAAATAATTAAAAATACATTTTCTCTTTCCTCCTTCATTTATGACTCTGTGATTATTGAAAAATTATAAAACTTCATCCATAAGTCTCTCTAATGGACTAAAACATGATTTTATCATTTATTTGACAAGTTGAGATTATTTATTTATTTATTTAATAAATAGAAGATTCTACACACTTTTTCTCTCCTATTTTACTCATTATTCAAACATTATCCAAATTGGTTGCAAATTTGCCCAAAGGCTTATTTTATGTTTAGATTACGAATTTGGAATTAGTTTTCTAATTTGAGGGCATTAAATATTTTATCTCTCTTTCTTGGCTTATTTCCCATTATCTTGTATCAAAGGATTTATATATATTTATTATTCAAATTAGATGACACTTGGCCATTAAGTATCTTTTGGCTCAAGGAAACAAATTTGTATATCAAAATATCTAATGATTTCCTCTTTATGATTTTTGAAACAACATATTCCTCATTATCCTCTTTTATCCATTGTATTTCATATTATCTCCAATTATTACATTTATCATCTCCTTTATATATATTTCAATATTTTCTTTATTTTTCATATTCTAAAAAGTACTAAAAATTTCTAGGATGAAATATTTTATTCTTTTTATCAGTTAAGTGGACATTTTACATATTAGACCCATTATTAAGCTTCCACTGAGGTATTTGTGCATAAACCCAAATATTGAGATAAAAGGTTAACAACTATTCATTAAACCATCATATTCTCCACAAATTAAGCAAAAAGGCCAAAGAGGATAGAAATGAGAGGAAAATATGGAAAAGAGGGTCAAAAGACAAAATTTCCAATATTCGGTATGTTACAACAAGCAACTGATATGGGATGAGTAGGGGTCTGAGATATGTGAATGGAATGGTTTCAAGTCGACATCCCAACATGCTCGTATATCTATCCATTTATATTGAGTCCACATGGTCGCATATGATGGTGGATTTGACGTAGTTAATTTTAAGTTCAGATAATTTGGAGAAAATGGCTAGAATCCTGGTCAGATTAATGACATTGGAGTCATTTAGTTTGATGATAATAATGGTGTCATCCGCATATTGTATCAAATTGTGTGAGAAACCCCTAGGCTTGTTGATGTATTCAACCTCTATGGCATTCCATATGAGTGCGTTTAGGATAGTTGTCATAATGATGAATAAGTAGGGAGATAGTGGATCTCCTTGTTGTAGCCCATTTGTGTTTTTGAAGAAACCATGTGGTGACCCATTGATGAGAGTCATAAAAGTGCTGGTGGATATACAAGACTATATCCACATACACCATTGGGTAGGGAAATTGAGTGCATGCATACATTTGATATGGAATTCCCAATTAACGTTGTCAAAGGCCTTTTCAAAATCTACTTTAAAGATAAGAGTCGGCTTATGAATAATGTGTTAAGTATGTATAGTCTCCTATATCGTGATAAATGCATCCTGGATATTCCTGGGTGGCAGGATCACACATTGTTGGATGTCAATGATGTTGTTGAGGAGAGATTTTATGCGACTGCTAAATATCTTAGCTATGATCTTGTATGTGGAGTTGATGACACTGATGGGTCTGTAATTTGGAATGGAGATAGGATGATCAAATTTTGGGATCAGGGCTATGTGGGTGTGGTTGATGGGTTTGAGGAGATGTTTGATGTTATGTAGTTGATGGATCTCATCCATAAGCTTGGTGATGTACTATTTGATGATGGGCCATTTTTCTCTAAAGAAAGATATGACATATCCATCCATTCCCGATGATTTGTCCAGTCCTAATTGTTGTATCGCACCATGGATTTATGTATCATGGAAAGAATCTAGGCGATGATTAATAGTTGGAATCTTGTGTGTGAACATGTGGTTCTAGTCAATGATAATCCGTTGGTGTAGGGTGTCTCTGTTGTTGTATAAACTATTGAAGAATAAGGTAATGTGATTGATGAGGGTGTGTATGGGTTGTATAGTTGTATAAATATCATCAATATTAGTTGTCAACCGTCAATTTTTCTTGGTGTTATAGGTTAAGTGGAAAAATTTATGTTCCTATGTTTATCCTTCATCAATTTGATCTTGGCTCGTTGTTTCCATATGAGTTCTTCATGTTCCTTGAGGTTGTTTATATCTTAGGTAAGGGATACGTGGGCATCAATGGGTTTTTGTATGGTAGTAAGGAGTTGATATTCCTTCTTCTTGATGGTCTTGGGAATGGATCCAAGTTGTGTACGTCTCCATCCCTTGAGCATAGGTCTGAGAAGCTTGAGTTTGTGACATATGTCGAGGCCAAGGTTGTCAGAATATGGTTGTGAGAGCCATATATCGTTGATTATGGGGGTGAAATCTTGGTGTTGGGTCCGAAATCGCTCAAAGTGGAAGGGTTTAGGTCCCCACTGTGAGTGTTGAATTCAAAGAAGAAACAGGAGATAATCAAATAGATTTAATGCAATTAGTGTAGTGTGGGTCCCGAGGTGAAGTTGTGACCATAGTTTGTTACATAAAAAATGGTCTAGTCTGGCTCTGGACATACCTTTATGCCATGTCCAAGAGTCATTACTAGAGTAAAGGTCTTGGAGGTTATTAGGGGTGATGAAGGAGTTGAAAACGTTGGCATGACGCGATGTCGATATATTTTGTATAGCTAAATTGTGTGATTGTTCTCTTGGGTAAGAGACCATGTTGAAATCTCCCCAATGACCCATGGAGTGTCCCTGTGTTGTGCGGCCAAAGAGTGTAGTTCCTCCATGAAAGGTACTTTGTTTGGTCTATGGGGGGGGCATAGATGCCAGTGAAGCACCATGTTTGGTTATTGGCGGATTGACAAAATAGAATCATAATACAATGATTCTGAATGGTGGGTCGAGAGGCGTGGTATGTGATGTCATTACATCCTATAAGAATGTCTCTTATGAAACTAGTGGGTGGGTGTTGAAGCCATTTGTTAATATAACGCCCTCGCATTTGGTTAAGTTGGAAATCGTTGCTGGTGGTTTTGGTTTCGTAGATGGTGATGAAGTCAATGCGGTGCTTATAAATCATGTTCCCAATGGTTCTTCATCTATTGGGAGCTATCACTCCACAAATGTTCCAGGTTAATATGTTCATGTTGTAAAATCTATTCCTCGCAGCTACTATAATAGTGTTCAAGAGAAGTATATGTGCTCAAGATCTGGTGTCTGTCCAACTATTTTGTGTGATCAGGTTACAAAGGAATTTCTCCCTGTATGATGGAAAGGGGAAGAAAATGTTGATGTTGTGATAGAAAGTTATAAAGTCTTCATTGTGGTCCCATGATGCAATGTATTTAATATCAAATATTGCCTTGTCTACATGTAAATGTGATGCAGAGCTAGCATAAGTAGTATGGTCATGATCGATAGTGGGAGAAAAATAACTACGTGAGATCAAAGCTGAAGAAGAGGGTTGATTGTATACCATACATGAGTCATCAATGGTGATGAAGTTCTTCCACTTATGAGACTCAGGTTTTCATAGCAGATCTGTATAGGAGAGGACCTATAACACCCAGATTTTCATACCACATGAGCGGAAGCATTTTTTTGGGTGTCACAGACATGATTATCATTGCAATGAAAGTAAATGAAACACTTTGCATAACTTTAAAATTTATTCATGCATAGTTTTTATCAACATAAAACTACATCATGTTAAACCATAAAATCTAATCTAATTAACAACACAACTAGAAATAATAAAAAAATATGTCAAAACTCTGGTTTGTCTAGGCAAATGGCACCCCACTACGTTGAGCTTGAAATATTCTAGTCCTTTGCTTGTGCTTTTGATCCTCAGCAGCTCCAAATCCAACGGACATCGCGTCCCTAGCCATGCATTATGAAAAATAGTCGTTAGAGTAAGTGACACAAGTATTCTAAAATATACATTGCTATATAATTGAAATATTACAAAATATTCTTGAACATAATAAATATGAAACGAACATTAAACTCTGATTCAATCTAGAAACATATTATCTCTCATTTCTTAAACTCTTATTTTCTACTCTATCTTTTCTGGAAACCTATACTCTAGGTCTCATGGCCTACACCAAAGTGTCTGGATCATTAATATCTTATCTGAATACCTGTCATCACACTCGTGGATGAGATTACAGACTTGCTCTAATCTTAAGTATATTTTACTTACAATTTTTATATATTTCCAGCCACAACTATACAATAAGTCCTCCTTTATTGACACTGAAGTGTCCTCTATGGTGCAATGCACCCTCTGTTGGCATGAATAACCTCTATTGAAGCCGAAGCGTCCTCTATGGTGCAATGCACCCTCTGTTGGCACAATGTGCCCTCTTTTGACACTAAAGTGTCCTCTATGGTGCAGCACACCCTCTGTTGGCAAAAATGCCCTTAGTGACACCCACAATGTCTGGCGCAGTGCACCCTCTGAATCGTCTTGAGACTCTCTGGTGAAGACTTATTGTATAATGTATTATGTGAAGGTTTTGAATTAATTATTTTAAGTCTAGTCTTACTAAACTCTAAATCTGCACTTATCTGAAATTGTGTACCGAACATGTACTGAATCTTGAATCTGAATTTGAATCACTGCTCTTAAATTATGAATTGAATCTATTACTGAAATATGAATATGTATCACAAATTACTACATAATTGAGAGTGGGTCTACAACCCTTATCATGTATCTTCATTCAATATCTGACTACTCAGAAACTGAGTAATTTAAGTTTGAATCTAAATATGATATTCTCATTATCTTGGTAAACTTTATTCTGAGACTCAGATTTGGTAAAATTACTTCATTTCTACCAATTATATGATAAATGAGTCTGATATCTTAGGAGAAAGGATCTGAAATTACTATTGAAATACTAAGTATACAAGTAGCTTAAGTCAAGGTTATGAAAATAGCGTAAGTTTAAAGTATCTGAAAACATGAATTCTAACAGGATAATTTAACCTTTATAAAAATCTGATTTTACCCTAAATCTTAATGTTTACATATGAACTTACATTTTACAACTTAAACTTTAAGATAGGAATATTATAAAATCTTATCTTGAAACCTAATCATAACTCAATGCATCATAATTCATATTATCACCATAACTAAAATTAGTAACACATTCAGATCCCAAAAGTACATTTACCTTGAAAATTGGACCTTGTCTTAATATTTTTAAACTCATATTCTTACATTGTACTTTACTTTTAGATATTATTCATTCTAAGGTATCTATTTCTTAGATCTCTATATATGAATGAAATCTTAATGGGATGTTTCTGATTGAAATCTTAATAGAGTGTTATATCTACAAATATGAGAAATTCTGTTAGCCTAATTATACTTTAAAGCTCAATACAAGTATCCCAAATCATCAACTAAGTATGTATATCTCATCTTGAAGCTTTATTCATCAATTTAAATCATTTCTAAGAAATATTATAGAAACATGACTCTTTAACTCTCTCATGGACATGGTACATGAGTCACAACCATTTTGAGCAACATATCTCTATTTGAGATTTTGAGCACATGCACTTATGTAATCATAGAAGTATGAGGAAGATCTTATTTGTATACCTTTACATTAAAAATCTTAGATCATTGAACCACATAAATCATGAAAGTCTAATCTAAACATACTAAGCTTAAAGTATGAATACTCATGGGCATGAACCACTTACCTCTTGTACTGAGTGTATCCATACGGAAGTCCCAATTCCAAGTTCCATAACTTTAATAACCTGGATATCATTGTAGGTCTATTAGTCCAAGTATATGCTCCCTCTTTCTATTTCTAAATCTCAAAGCCCCATTATCCTAACTTTATATATCAACTTAGGGTTCTTATAGACTAAACATAACCTTAATCTAAAATCATCATAAAATCTTGGCATTGAAATATAAATAAAAACTCTTATTGTATAATTACTACAATATATAGACTCAAATAAGACATAAATCGTCTTATGCATTGATATATAAGTATATACCTCATATACCAAGAGTAAACTCTAAACATACTCACAAATACTACTCTTACTAACTTACTTATAAAATCAAATGAAAATATAATTATGATAATTTTCCCTACTAAATAGACACATAATTTACATGTTGTCTCACAAATAATCATGAATCGACTTACATAATTGCCACTTCGACCCAAAATCATATATTGATGTAAACATACATGAAATCTAGATAAACATCACAAATAGTAAGAACAATCTATATTAAAGTTTAGGTATAAATCTCTGATTGGTTCATTGTGAAAAACTTGGTGAAATATCCATAATGCCCTTATTATGGTTTACAACAAAAATCTTAGTAAAACTCAAATTTAGAATGATCGGGCTTCATAATTGTGTTCAACATATGAAAATACACATTCTGAAATAGTTCCATGAATTTCTAATTTTGTTTTCTATTTTTAATTGACAAAACTTAAAAATCATATAGTTTTGAGTACACTACGTATAATAAATAACATATATCAAAATCATAATCAATAGTACACTACTCATCGTGAGCTCTCTGTAGGTATCTTGATTGATAAAATATAAACTCTAGATCCCAAGATATGAATTTTAAATGAACTACTTTATCAAAACAATGCTAACCGTTCAAGATTGATCTGACGACTGAGAGGAATAAGTGCCCAAATTCCCAGATCTGGGCAGACTCTTCTTCACCTGATGAAAAATGGGGTTTCTCCCCTATTTCTACAACATGAATAGGGCACCATGTCCGGTGGTTCTGATGGTGAAGAAGCTCGTGTCTCTAGTTGGTGATGAACCCGGCAGACGCTGACCTAGCCACCGATCCTCCTCCCCTTCATATTTGTTGATGCTATGCTACCTTGATGGCCGCCAAACAAAGCCTCATCCGTACCCTAGAACTACTACCGCCGAAATCCTCTTCCATGTCTCCTCTCTCTCGCCCCCTCTCGATTCACGTCAGAGCCCTAGTATAGGATGCGACCGATCCTTATTTTGTAAGGATAGAATTTATATCACCAAAACCTAGATTTGGGCAAGGAAGACCCCATCTTCTCGGTCCCCTGTTCGGGCTTTGTTCCGCCTGAGCACCGACTCTCAGTCCCGACTGGGCTAGAATCTTGTTCCTTTTTTTTTTTGCAAAAAAGTCCAGTTTTGAAATATTCCAATAGCCCATTCCGTGGCTCCATTTGAATTTTCCTCATGACACATTTAATCATGTTAACATTTCATTTGTTAATATGAATATCTAGACTAGGTCTAGGTTTAAAACCATTTAGTAAGAGTCATCATAATTTCTTGATTATTCTACCTTGGTTCTCATATCATAAAATTTAATTATTTGAGCCTCTAGGTAAATCAAAAGTTTCTCATGATATATTAGGTCAACATTACTTTACTTCCTTAATAATGAGGTCGAATTTGGTCTTGATCTCAAACTAGCAACTCAAGTCATAATATTATATATATTCATCATTATTGATTACATGAATAGTTCATTTATACACAAGACTAGAATCATACACATTTAAACCATTATGTTTGTATTGGTTGATCAAATGACTTGGGTTAAAAATTTTGTGAACTTAATTACATACCTAGCCATGTTAGGTTCATTAGGTCCATTGGCATACACTTACTACAATACCCCACCTTAAAGGCTTACATTATCTATGAAATTGAGTATGTTACAATTCTACCCACCTTAAAATAAATTTTGTCCTTGAAATTTATCTAGGCTACTACCCACCTTATGGTTCTTGTAACCTCTTCATATATCGATCATTAACATATTAAGGCACACTTATGTTCAAGATTTTGCATGAAAAGAGAGATATGATGCATTTTTATGAAATAGTTATATGAGCATTATCTATCACCTCGGTCTACTGCTCAACTCATACATAGGATTTAAGAAAGTAAACATGGCACTATTCTTAGGGCATCTATCTCAACCTTATCATGAATTCCTAACATTGGTTGCACATGACTGTCTAACCTTGGGTTCTTCAAGAAACTCCCACATTCCTAGATATGTGGTGATCAGGCACATACCTAGAGATGTGGGATCCTGACATACTATCCCTCACCAACCCACTAAAACATGTGTCCCATACCACATAGGATAGTAAGATAGGAGAGATCCATAAAAGTCTAGCGCTTATGAAATTCCTTTTCAATTCTCAATTGACTAGACATAACCACAAAGAATGGAGAAGAAACCTCATTAGCTAGGTTTAGGTTGCTACTTTAGATCTAAATGAGGATGACTTCTACCTCTAAGATATCTATCTATTCTAAGGTTAAGGCCCATAATCACCCTAGGTTATGGTATTCTTCTTATGGAACCTATCCCTAAACCCTAATCTTACCTCTTCACTCTAGGGTGACTATGACAATCATGTTTGCCTAGTAGCCATTTACCAAATTGCTCTGATACCATATTGTAACACACATATTTTCAAACCACATGAGCGGAAGCATTTTTTTTGGGTGACACAGACATGATTATCATTGCAATGAAAGTAAATGAAACACTTTGCTTAACTTTAAAACTGATTCATAAATATTTTTTATCAATAGAAAACTACATCATGTTAAACCATAAAATCTAATCTAATTAGAAGCACAACTAGACATAATAAAAAAAAGATGTCAAAACTCTAGATCATCTAGAAAATTGGCACCCCACTAGGTTGAGCTTGAAATATTCTAGTCCTTTACTTGTTCTTTTGATCCTCAACTGCTCCAAATCCTGCGAACATCGCGTCCCCAGCCATGCATTAAAAAAAATAGTAATTAGAGTAAGTGATATGAGTATTCTAAAATATACATTACTAAAGAACTAAAAAATTACAAAAGATTCTTAACCATCATAAATATGAAACGTGAAAGGAAGCAGGATCACCTCCTTACTAAAAAATTTAAATAATAATCCATTACAAACACACTCAAAGGAATGTTGGAATAGGAATAAATTTTCCAAATTTAGTATAATTGTATGCAAACGACCAAAGTGTAGAAGTGGAATAAAAATAACTGACTCAAGGATAAATTATATAGATGTCTAAGCCTACTATTGCCAAAAAGCATGCTATTTTGAACAATTCATATTATCTCAGGCCAGACCGGTATCATATGGATTCGGGAGTCCTCGTAAACCAAGCTAGTGGTGCGGAGGAAAATCTTGTCAGCCCCCAAACCCTGATCCTTTTGCTTTCAACTTCATGTCCTAGTAGTTGCCTAAAGGCCAAGCTAAACAACCTCAAGTTACTATGGTTACTTATGCATCTTTTGGTTGTAAGTAGTTTAGGGATCTATTCATCATTATTCTAATGTGAAACTATATGATTCTAAATCAATCCTTCATCATCTATTGATCAATTCTAGGGCAAAAACGTCACTTAAAGGTAAGGCAAGTATTCTAACTAGGGAGACAAAATTGAAATAGTCAGATTCTGACTATCATGAGTTGTGATACCAAGGTGTAAGGAGGCAGGATCACCCCCTTACTAAAGAAAATTTGAATAATCATCCATTCCAACACACTTAAAGGTGTGTTAGAATAGGTATAAATTTTCCAAATTTATTATAATGGTATAAAAAAGACCAAAGTGTAGCAACGAAATAAAAATTATTGACTATATTCAACTTTCATAAAAGATTACACAAGTACATCAAAATATCCCGTTAGGATTTACAACAAGATACAACAAAAAGGATCTTGATGGAGGGAAGTCCAAATTACTTCAAATCTTGTCTCCAGAACCACATCTCCATGTGCTAGGTCCATGCCCAAAGCTATGTTCTCCTGATTCAAATCAACAGCTTGTCCTAAACTGGGTGGTTGGGAAAGCACCCAACAAAAGGGGAAAGAAAACAAGGTGTGTCACAAAACTAGTCTAGGATAACAAGATAAGTAAAGCAAATAAGAATAGGTTAGGGTTCATCACAAGATGAAGATAACAAGAGTATGAGGCTATATTCAAAAGAAACTTGCCATTAACAATTATATCAAAAAGGATTTTCATGTAAGATAATTATGTCTACATAACTAAGTGGGGTTTAGGCACCTACCGGACCTCTAGTCTATAGGTTAGGGGAGAATAAGACACTCCCAGTCACCTAAACAATTATATAGGGGAGGATAAAAATATTCCATAAGGCGATTAAATACATGCCCTCTGTGGGTGGTTGTACATAAGTACCATTACTTTTAATTAAATAGAACATAAATCTACATGCTATAAAAGTAATCATGGCAAGAGTAGTCATAATATTCAATAAGAATGGAAGTGGGGTATAAGACCCAAACAAGAAAAAATCATAATCTGATTTGAGGCATGAACAATATTAGGATTCAAGAATAGAAGATTTAGGGTTCATTTAAGCTTCATTAGGGAATTATAAAGTTTGGCTGTAATTATCCAAACATAGGGTTTACGGAATGCACATACCTCTCTTATTGATATCAATTACTAACTTTCACCACTTTATTTGAGTCCAAGTTCCACTTTGCCTATTTTCAATGTATTAACATGCTTAGTACATAGTGAACATTAATGTATAGAAACCCTAATTTTAGAACTTTTTAGCAAAACTCAGATTTGGATTTTGAAAATGTCACCAATTAATTTGTTAGGTTATCTTGATGAAGAAAACATATTTTTATGTTAATTTTGAAGTTATCATGATTAAGTTGTAATTTTTATGGATTTTATGCATTAAACTCATTTTACAAAAATCACCCTTCATCAAACCATAAAATAAGATCTTGAAAATATTTTTATTAGATAGGGATTAATTTTAAAATTCCAAAACATATTTATTTGTCAAATTTGGATAAGAGGACTAGAAGATCTGAATTTTTCAATACTGACCAATAGGAAATTGCCCCATCATCAAACCGATCGAGATAATTGAAGAGAGAGAGAGAGGGAGAAAACCCCATTTGACCTAAGATCAGGTTTGAAGTTTCATAGGTAACCAAAATAGAGATTTTAGAAAAGGTAAAATAGCAAGAAACCAACACCCTAGAAGAACATGGTAAAAAGAGATTTAAATCATCGATTTTAACCATAGAAGCATGAGTTTTAAACATGTAGTAACCAATATATGAGAAGGGGTTTAACAAAACTTACCTCTAGGAAGGTAAGAAGGTCCAAACAAAAATTATCCCAAGATTAGAAGGTCTGGTTTCTCCAATCCAAGCTCCTTTCTTGAGAAAAGACCACCTTGTCCACTTTAGAGGTGCAAACCGTAGCAGAAGAGCATGGAGATGAGATGTCTTAGGGTTCTAGGTGGAGTTTTATCATGGAAGGTCATGGTTCTGACCTGGATGAAGGTGGGAGGAATACTTACAACATGGAAATAGGGAAGTAAATGATGATTCTTACTAGTTTTGGTCAAAATCACCAAGGGGGAGCTCAAGAAATCCTAAATAGAGAAATTTGGAACCCTATGAACCTTCTTACCAAGTTAGGCACCCTCTTTTACCTTGGGACAACAACTTCGTGGCCAAACATAGAAGGGACAATGCTATAAGATTTGGGAAAGAGAAGGAGAGGATTGCTTCTTGGGTTTGGATTTGGGAAGGGGTCGGCATGGCTTTATAATGAAGGGGGCAAGTATGGGGTGTCTATCGGACTTTCCATGTGTCCTTAGGCTAGGGCTTGATGGCCATGCAAGAGGACAACTCATAACTGTTCTTCTATATAAAAGATCAGTCCTAAAAGACCCTGGAGCCTTCTAGGCCATCCCCACCATCCTTCAAACAAATTAATAACCCCATTGGTCGATAGCTTTTAAAGATGAGCACATTTATAAAGAGGGTAATCCCTATAATGCCCTTGGAGAGAAACACCTTTAAACCAAGGTGCAACTAGGTGCCCCATGGTTCAAAATCTCATGAATGGTAAGGTAATATCTAACAATTAAAATTCAGGTGATAATTTGCAAAGAAAACCTCCCAACTGGGTAAATTCCATTAAAGTCCAGAATGTACCTAAAATTGCATAACTTCACAAACAACATCCAAATAGAACCAAATCTGAAACTTAGGCCCATTTTATGCTTTTAAATCACATCAAAAAGTTATATTAAGATTTAGAGCACTTAATTATGGTAATTAATCTTGTTCAATATATTAAGTAAGGTTTGGGGCCTTACACTTTTAACATGGATTTATTTAACATTGTTCCACTTAAGAAGTGATTTTACATTTTAAATCCTCCAATAAGATTTCACTGAGGTATTTGTGCATAAACCCTTCCATTGGTATAATTATTGAACAAATATTCACCAAACCACTATAAATTCTACAATTTAAGCAGCAAGGCCAAAAAGGATAGATTTGATAGGAAAATATTGGGAAAGGGCAAAAAAGAGAATATGTCAAAGTTTCAGTATGTTACAACACTCCACCCTGTAAGCAGTGTTTTGTCTTTGAAATATAAAGCAAAGTGAGAAGGGTGAGTATGCAACATGTCACCACTAAATTCCCAGATTGAATCCATCAAACTTCCACAAAAACTTTTATCAACTTAAATTCCTTATTTTTCAACTGCTTAACTTGGGAGTTCAGAATCTTCTCGAGCAAGTCCACAAAGGTCAGGTTCTCATGGATCACCTAAAGGTTCCAATCTTATGATTTCTTTTTAAATTTTTTGGCTTATTAGAATTATATTCATTAGGATGTCACATTATCATTATTATTTTTTTAATTGTGTCATGTCATATTTACTTTGTTTCCAAAAGAGTTATATTTCATTATTATGTGAAAACCCAATATATTTCTTATTTATCTCATTAGGAATTTTAGCACAACTAGAATTATACTAAATTATCTTAATATGCATTATTATTACTGACCATTATCTTTAATAAATTAGATTTAGACTCCATTATCAATTGTATCAATTATTTTGTATGAAATAGGACACTTTATCCAATTTGTTACAATTAATCTAAATAATGTCACATTAATTACTTATATGTGTATTAGACTTTGTTACTTTACTGTTCATGCTCACATTAATGTCATCATTAATCATTCTCTCATATTTATTCACTTCTTATTATTGATTATGAATATTTGTTTGTATCAATTACTTCTTATCCATATTCAAGTCATTATATATATTTTAATGATCATGGTGGGACATATTACATATTAATTCTTTGATTCACATACTAATTATTTTGGTGATGAATTAGGTCTATTTTAGAGAACAAGGTGATATGCATTTCATATTGATGACCAGATTAATCTATGATTTATGTGTATTAAAGTATGTTATCTGATTATGACACCTAGTGAAACTAATGTATCATTAATTTCATTAAGGATGTCTCTGTTAAGGTTAGATGATTACAACTTAGGGTTTAGGTTAACATGATCATTATTTTTCACCTATACCTTCTTTGGATGCATTAAGTCCAAGGTTAGATTATAATTATCTTGCCCTTTATATCATTAGGGTTTATTGGTTTATGACATGTTTAGCATCATGTGTACCCACTATTAGTATTTAAATGTGTGTTACTAATATTATGTGCATTAGATATTCATTATGGTTCAAACATATAAACTATTCATTAGATGATCGTTATATGCTCTTTTAGATACCAAGAAACACGTAGTTACAACTATAACTTGTTTGGTCAAATCTAAGGATTCAAGCACACTAACTTCCTAATTAGGGAGTTAGGGTTTCTAAACTCAGAGTAGCTAGATTTTAGTATGTTGAATGTGACGTACAAACCGATATTGACTAAGTGGAAGCTATTGTTAGCAGCAGATTACTGAAAATCACTAAAAATTAAAACTTTTTACAAAGAGATCCAACAAAGGAAAACTCTTTCAAAAAAAACCAAAGTAATTCAATTACATGTTGGTTCGCAAGTACATGTCATGTACCATCTCTTCTCGTGTATTACATACATCCACTGTCATGTTAAACTGTACACAGGCAGTATAAAAATCTCGAGGCATCAAGCCAAAATCTTAGATTGATTCTTTAAAGTATTAACTACTACTCCAAGGACCTGAGAGTACAGAGACGACACATAGGACTCTATTTACACATATATAAAACTTGACAGTCAGTGTCTCCACCTAAGAAAATCACTGATGTCCTTGTTGTTGCTATTGCTACTCTTCCCCTACTCTAGGGTTTCTGTTTCCTCATCCGCGTCTACCTAAAAAGTGTTGGAGACCAACGGAGTGAGACCCAGTCCCAGCGAGAGATATAACTTTCTGCCAAAAACATTATTATTGTAGTTTATTAAAATAGAACTGAGTAGAGAAATTAGATATATTCAGCAGCAGATAAATCAATGTCTAAATAGATCAGAGCATTATTCTTAATCAAAGCATTTCAACTATAACTTGATTAAGCAACATGACATTTATGCAATAAGGAATCTGAATAATCATGTATAACATTTATCCATCTAGGATATACTAAGCAATGACAACATCAACCAATGATTCTCATATATCAACCTTAAGCAATTATGCTACACGACTGATTACAGTTTACATTCACATTTATGCCCTGAAAAGATGAAGTATAACGTTCATACTCTAACCAACCACGATTATGTTAAGCATTGCAACCACACAAGGTCAATGGAAGAGCCGGACTCCAAGACCTCATCCTTTTTGGTCAATACGAGATTATTTGTCAGAGACATCATGTGTCAACCTGCAATTCACTTGCCAGGGTATATTGGCATCATCGCTATAGAGTTATAGCCGCAACATATACTCTCTTTAGGCATAGATCACACAGAAAATGACTGGTATTATATTGTGGAGTCATGGCCCGCAGCCATACTCTTTTTAGGGTTATGGCACACAACCTATCATGTACGTAGGTGATATCACATAGTTATCCCTATGGGGCATAAGGATATAATTGCCCAATTACCCCCACATATTCAAAAATATGTGTTCTGAGTTTAACTCATTTCACCATTTAGCGAAGTCTGACAGTGATGGATTTGTGGTCAGGGCAACTACATTATATGATGTCACTTGATTAGTTAAGTGTATTTCCGTATTCTTTTAGCATTAAACAAGTTTCCAGAACATTTAATATTATAACCATTGCTACAAAGAATGGAAAATACTTTCATCAAGTGTTATTCAACTCTTTAATAAAGTATTGGGATCTCAATCCCTCATCTCACTAGGTACATTTCCATTTCTTAACAAGCTCATCATCATGATTATAGAATATGGGTATTCAAAACCTCAGTTCATCATAGAACACTTGGTACCACTTATCAGGTAACGAAATACTTTCAGGTCATCTGACCAAGGAAATCATGATTCTTGCTACACAAGCATTCCACACAGTTCACAAAGCTCATATCACTTCTTGTTACCCCTTAATAGACAACAAGGCATATTATGGCTTATGAAGCCCATAAAAAAATTTAGTAATTAAAACATCATAGCTCATGCCTAGCTATACTCATCATCTCAGGATACTTGCATGGTTAGTACTTCATGATAATAGAAATATTACTTATATATCAACACCATGCAACACAACGTAATACCACTATTCCCTTTTTAGGGTTAGTGTTTCCATTTCATGTCACTCAGGGATACTCATCCCATTATCCCACATTAGGGTTATGATTTATCATCATATTGCCCAAAATTAGGGTTTCATACATTATAACTCAAAATTAGGGTTTCTCATACTTTTACCCTGTATTAGGGTTTCAAAACACATTACATCACCCTACAATAGGGATTTACATATCATTACCCTAAATTAGGATTTCACCATCACACGTCCCAAATTAGGGTTTCATGTAGCTTTACCCAAATTAGGGTTTCACATTCCATTACCCATAATTAGGGTTTACTATTAAAATACCTTGAAATAGGGTTTCTCATGACATTACCCTTAATTAGGGCTACACCATCACCCAAGATTAGGGTTTCACTTATATTTACCCTAAATTAGGGTTAGAGTTCATTAATCTTCCCAATTAGGGTTTCATGATCTCATCACCATGGATCAAACCCTAATTACATATTTTATTCATAATGAGAGAATTGAGGCTTAATTATTACATGTAAGCATTCCCCTATCTCTCTCATCCTCTCTAGGATATTAAGTACTCCAAGATTGATCTAGGTCAACCCTTCAATTAAGTGCACACAATTAGGGTTAACCATTATAATCACATTTGATTTACATCATTAGTAATCAAGTAGTTAATTGACCTTTAATCACCTTAGGTGCCCAAATTGGTTTGACCAATTGAACTTCAAAAGGACTTGGTCACTTAGACCCCAAATGGGCTTGGTCACTCAGACCTTGAATGATTTGAAATCGTTTAAGCAAAACAATATTGAAACTGTTTAAGAACATTGCTCTTGAAATCACTTGGGTCTCCAAATGGTTTGAGACCGTTTGGTCCCAAACGGTCATGAGACCATTTGATCCCAAATGGTCTTGAGACCATTTGGACACAAACGGTCTTAAGACCATTTAATCCAAACTATCTCAAAACCGAATGGACCAAAAAGGTCTTCCATCACATAATCAATTCAGGGCTTCAATCAATGAACCGCCTATCAATTGAACCACTGATTTATTCTTCAATTGAACCATTGAATCATCCTTCAATTGGACCTTCAATTAGGGTTTTGAACAAAATTTAACTAGGGTTTATAATCAAGAAACCATCAATTAGGGTTTTGAAATCGAGGAACCATCGATGGTTGACATTGTGGAACTAATTCAATTGAAATCAATGAATTATCATCAAACCATAACATGACCTGACCCCAAACGGTCTTGAGGTCGTTCGGTTAACCTCCAAATAGTCATGAGACCATTTGACTCAAACCATCATTGAAATTTGTGAAATTCAATTAGGGATTGTATCATTGAATCAATCATCAATTGAGCTATTGATTGTATTTCAATTTAATACCACTGGATCTTGAACCATCCGATCATACTCAACCATAGACCTACAAACGGTCATGGTTGACCTCCAAACGGTCTTGAGACTATTTGGGTGACCTCCAAATGGTCTTGAGACCGTTTGGGTTAGTCAACCCAAAAATTGAGTCAATTCTCTTAAAGATATCAACACTCAACCCGATTAGGGTTTGCAATTGATGGATCACTCACAATTGGAACCTTCAAGATCAAATTGATTGAAGTTCATTGATCAACATCCAACATTTCATTACTTGCACTCCAAATGGCCAACTATTGGTCAACCACTCCAAATGGTTTTGAAACTTTTTTGTTTCAAACGGTTTGATGAAACCATTTAGCCAATTTCATTAAAACCGATTGGTCTCAAATTTTGAAACCGTTTTCCTAGGATATTAATTGAGGTGTGTGCTTGTGATGACATCATCATCTTCAATCTACAAACCCACGAAACTTTCTATAATTTCCATGGTGATTTCATCAATCATTCTAATAAAATTTAGGGAATAGACAAGGAACCAACAATTGATAAAGATATGGAATCAATAACAAAGTTCAAGGGTTCAAGTTATATAACCCACTTTCAAAGTTGGATTCAAGCTTCAACCTTCACTTCCTTAATGGTGGAATGAGCTTTCTCAATCCACAAGGTTTGTTCCTCAAGCTTTTGAGTGAAAAGTATTGGCTAGAATTGGAGATTGATGGAAGAAAAGAAAAAATCAAGCATTGATTTTCGATTTTCACCATGAAATCAAGGTTGAAGAAGGCCATGGAGATTACCTATAGGTTGAGGGTCATCCTCCTATTGCTTCTAAGCTCCCTTGATATTTTTTCAAGAAAAGAGTGGAAATGGTTTTGAAAAAGTCTTTCAATTGAGTTGTAAAAGGTGTTTTTATAAGAAAATTCAATGAGAGAGAAAGTAGTAATTAATTCCTTTAATTTCTTCAAATTGATGACACGTCTCCCCCTCAACTCCTTTCCCACGAAGCTATCCTCTTTTCATTTGCAATCCTCTTCATTATCCATGAACTTAAAGGAAAATAAATTAAGCACCTTAATCATATAATATTAATATCCATATGTTAGTGGATATTTCTTTTTCTTTTACTAATGTGAGTGGGCTCTCCACTCACTTAGATATTTTCCTGGCCTTTGCAAGGCATAAGGACATCCACACTTATATAATTTCAACCATCTCATTTTTGGTTGAAGGGCACTTCAATTAACATATTTATTTTTTTGCATTAATTGAAGTAAAGTTCCAATTATGCTAAAATCTTGATTATTTTAATATTAAGATTCTCTCTCTTCCAAAATGATTCAAATGAGGTGCCCCTCTCAAATTATTTTCTCTACATGATGCCAAGAATCTTGAGGGACCCTCTTGAAGTTGTATTTTGCATATTGAACCCTAGATTTTGGGTAAATTGCACATTACACCAAAACTCAGTTTTAATGCACAAACATTGCTCAACTAGCTCTTTCTTGGTATTCAGGCTACCACAAGCCATACCATTACATCATACTCATTTTTATGATGCTTCAACATATGAGGAACATTTTATCATGCACAAATTGCAGTTTAATCTCTCAACTTGGGTAATTTGCACTTTAGTCCAAAACTAACCAAACATTATTTCAACATTATTCAAAAAGGACTAAAATTGAAATATAAGTTCCTCTTGAGCCTTAATTACTTTAAAAAAAAAATAAGATCAAGCATATAATCATCTTACTTAAGCAAAACGTCTAGGGTTAACACATAACCCAGGTCAGGGATGTTACAAATTATCCACCCCTAACAGGGATTTCGTCCCTAAAATCATCAACGAAAACATCAAGAGAAAAGAGAAGGATACTTCCTCCTCATCTCTTCCTCTAGCTCCCACATAGCTTCTTCAATGCCACGATGATACCAGAGAACTTTTACAAGACATATGTATTTCTTTTTCATCTTTTTAATTCTTTTATCAAGGATCAACACAGGTCCTTCAACATATGATATATCATCATTTAATTCTACTTCCACGCGTTGCAAAACCAGCTCTGTGTCAGGATGACACTTTCTCAGCATAGAGATATGAAACACTGGATGCAATCTATATAGTTCAGGTGGCAATTCCAGCTTATAGGCTACCTTCCCAATCCGTTCAATGATTGGATAAGGCCCCATAAATCTAGGAGCTAACTTCCCTTTCTTTCCAAACCTCAAAACACCATTCCAAGGTGAGACCTTGAGATACACTCGGTCTCCAACTTGGAATTCTAAAGGTCTACGCCGCTTATTAGTGTAAGATTTCTATCTATCATGTGCATCCTTTAACTGTTGTTGAATTACTTTAATCTTCTCAGTTGTCTGCTGCACTAACTCAGGACCCAAAAGTTGATATTCACCAGTTTCATACCAACATAACAGAGATCTACAATGTCTACCATATAAAGCTTCATATGGTGCCATGTCAATACTGTGTGATAGCTATTATTATAAGCAAATTCTATCAAGCTCAGGTGTAGATCCCAACTTCCTACAAATTAAAGGTCACATGCCCTAAGCAAGTCCTCCAAGTTTTGTATAGTCCTTTCAGACTGTCCATCTGTCTGAGGGTGAAAAGCAGTACTAAATCTTAACTGCGTACCCAAAGTTTTATGGAGTCACTCCAAAAATGACCCGTGAATTGGGGACCCCTATCAGAAACAATTGTAGCTGGTACCCCATGCAAACGCACTATCTCATCTATATAGATTTGTGTAAGCTTCTCAGCAGTATAGGTTGTTTTGACAAGAATGAAATGTGCTGACTTAGTCAACCTATCAACTATCACCCATATGGAATCATGACTTTTGGCTATTCTAGGTAAACCAACCACAAAATCCATAGTTACCTGGTCCCATTTCCACTATGGTATAGGTAAAGGTTGCATTGTTCCTGTGAGCTTTTGATGTTCAGCTTTAACCTGCTGACACACCGGACACCGCATAACAAACTCAGCTATATCTTTCTTCAATCCTGGCCACCAATATATATCCTTCAAGTTATGATACATTTTGGTGCTTCCTGGATGCATAACATACATCGAAGAATGAGCTTCCTCTAAGACTAACTTCCTTAAGTCATTGGCATCAGTTACTACCATCCTACCATGGTAACAGACTACATGATCCTCTGACTCATGAAATCCATCTTGTTTCTCACTACCATACTCTGACCTGATCTATTGAATCACAGTATCAGTCTACTGTGCTTGTTTAATCTGCTATCTCAGAGTAGGTTTCACTTGCATCTCAGCTAACAACCCAGCTAACAATGATACTTTAAGTTGTACATTGTTTTGCCTCAAAGAGATAAACATATCCCTTTTAAAGCACACTAAGGAGTTCAACTGTGCTTTATCTAGGGCTGGTGATGATGATTTCCTACTTAGTGCATTAGCCACTACATTGGCCTTCCCTGGATGATAATCAATTGTACAATCGTAGTCCTTGATTAACTCCATCCAGCGACGTTGTCTCATGTTCAACACATGTTGAGAGAAGATATATTTTAGATTCTTATGGTCTATAAAAATTTGGAATGTTTCTCCATAGAGATAATGTCTCCAGATCTTCAGAGCATGAACCACAACGGCTAGCTCTAGATCATGTGTCTGATAATTCTCCTCGTTTTTCTTAAGCTGTCGAGAAGCAAAAGAAATCACTTGTTTATCATGCATCAACACACATCCTAGACCATTCTCAGATGCATCACAGAAAACTATGTACCCCTTCCCTTGCTCAGGTAACACCAGCACAGGTGCACTTGTTAAACTTTCTTTCAAAAGCTGAAAAGAATGTTGGCCCTTGTCATTCCAAGCAAAAGGAACATCCTTCCTGGTCAACTTGGTTAGGGGTAAAGCTATTGAACTGAAGTTCTTAATGAACCTCCTGTAATAGCCTTCCAGTCCTAGGAAACTACGTATCTCTGTCGGTGTCATTGGTTGTTCCCATTGCAGGACAGATTCTACCTTCTTAGGATCAACACTAATACCTGAGGCAGATTTTACGTGTCCTAGAAAAGAAACTTCTGGTAGCCAGAACTCACACTTGCTAAACTTAGCATATAACTTATGCTCTCTTAGCAAAGTCAAAGCCTGATGGAGGTGCTGCTCATGTTGTTGAGCATCTCTACTATATATCAAGATATCATCTATGAAGACTACTATAAACTGGTCAAGAAAAGGTCGAAAGATTCTATTCATGAGTTCCATGAAGGTAGTTGGTACATTAGTTAATTCAAGCTACATAACTATGAACTCATAGTAACCATACCTTGTCCTAAAGACAGACATAGGTATGCCACTCTCCTTGATACACAACTGATGATATCCTGACCTCAGATATATCTTTGAAAAGATAGTTGCACCGCGCAACTGATCAAACAGGTCATCTATCCTTGGCAGAGGATACTTGTTCTTTTTAGTTACTTTATTTAACTGTCTTAGTCAATGCATAACCACATCGACCCATCTTTCTTTTTAACAAAGAGAACCAGAGCACCCTATGGCGAAGTACTTGGTCGGATAAAACCCTTTTCAAGAAACTCCTATAGTTGTTTCTTGAGCTCTGCCATCTCAGCAGGTGCCATGCTATACGGTGTTTGTGCTATTGGTTGTGTGCCCGAGATTAGATTAATCTCAAAATCAATCTCTCAGGGTGGAGGAATGCCTGGAAGTTCCTCAGGAAACACATCTTCAAACTCCATCATTATTGGAACTTTAGGAAGATTAAGGCTTTCCATTGTGGTATCTACAACATGACCTAAGAATGCAAAGAACCCTTGTCTCATCAGCTTTTCAGCTACCATAGCTGTCACAAGACAGGTTGGAAGAATCTTTTCTGTCTCCCTAAATGATCCATGTGTCACTATCATCTGCGAACACAACTTGCTTGGAACTACAATCCAAGACAACCTTATACTTTTCTAGGGTGTCCATCCCAAGAATTATATCAAACCCGTGCATCTCAAGTGGTATAAGATCCACCTCAATGCAATGTTTAGAAAAGGAAAGAGTGCATGGAGAACATACTTCCTACAACATTGCAGATCCCATCAAAGGAGTTTCTAACAATAAACTATTTGCTGTATGACTGACAGTCATATTGCAGTCAAGAATCACTTCTCAAGTGATAAAGGAATGCATAGCACCTGGATCAATTAAAACAGATAGTAAGCGAAAAGAAGACATATCAAAATGAAGTAATTCCATCTGACCTATCACAACCGAGGGTTGACTACTACATCAGGTTGATTCATTATATAGAACCTTACAGTTCCTTGTTGTTGACCCTGTGCCCGGTTGTTGGGTGCCGACGATCCAGCTTGGGATGCTTGTCCACGTCCTATAGCACCACTAGAAAACTGCCTCCTTTGTGAGCCTTGTTGAATCTGCCTCAGAGGTTGAGTCACTATTGTGTTCCTGGCTGGACAATCCTTTGCCAGATGTCCCATCTGTCTGCATAGGTAGTAGGCCCTAGTCTCAGAATAAGGTCTAGGAGGTCCAGTCACCAATGTTGATGCTATGTTGGGGGCTCTATTCTGAGGAAAACTACATCCTCTACCCCAACTTGACGTCCACTGCGTCTGGGGATTGAATCTTGATGGTGTTGCCAGTGCAGAAAACCTCAACTTTTTGAAACTCTTAGACCTTTGTCCTTGGTATTGGGTAAACACCTTCTGGTTACTGGTCTGTCGTTTCTCAATCACAGACCTTTCTATCCTCCTTATAGACTCCACAAAAGTGGAAAAACTCTCCCTATTCTCTAAGGCAGATACAAGAGTGGTCAATTCAACATTCAACCCTTTCTCAAAATGCCAGATTCTTTCCTCATCATTAGCTGCCATATGCGGATAGAACCGCAAAAGCTCCATGAACTTAGCTTCATACTCGCTAGCGTTCATCTGTCCTTGCTTGATCCTCTCAAATTGAGAGATCTTCTCATCTAGATACGTCTTAGGGAAGTATCTACTGACGAATTCTCATCGAAATACCTCCCATCTGACTTCTTCACCTGGCCTCTTACCCTCCTCAATTGTCCACCAATGGTCAGTAGTCCCCTTGAGAAGGTATACATCATGTCTTACCTTCTCAGCTTCGGGAATGTCAAGAATCCTGAAAGCCTTCTCTAGCTCCGTTAGCAACAAATCCACATCTACTGGATTAGCTGTACCAGCATAATCTATGGCTCCAACCCGGAAAAGTCTCTCAAAGGTCTTGCCGGCTCCATGTCCATCATGGTGAGCTGGTGCTCTTGGTGCAAGTGGTGGTATTCTGTCTGCCATGTGTGTCATGGTTGCCATAAACTAACCAAATAGATTTTGGAAGGTTGTATTTCCTATCATGGCTGGATCAAACTGGGGATGTTCAGGTACATGTTCTTCCCTAGCTTGGTCCCTTGCACCTCCTCCTGGTACAGCAACGCTGCTCTCAGCAGTATGTTCATCATGTGATTCAGACATCTTCTAGTTCTTCTTATCCTATACGAGCAGAAGACACTATTAGATAAACTGGAAGACACTAGAACAAACTCAACAACCTTAGTCCTATGTCTCTGTAGACTCAGCGAACCTACAGCTCTAATACCACTAAACTGTGATGTACAAACCGATATCGACTAAGCGGAAGCTATTGTTAGCAGCGGATTACTAAAAATCACTAAAAATTAAAACTTTTTACAAAGAGATCCAACAAAGGAAAACTCTTTCAAAAAGAACCAAAGTAATTCAATTACATGTTGGTTCACAAGTACATGTCCTATACCATCTCTTCGTGAGTATTACATACATCCACTGCCCTGTTAAACTGTACACATGCAATATAAAAATCTCGAGACATCAAGCTAAAATCTCAGATCAATTCTTTAAAGTATTAACTACTACTCCAAGGACCTGAGAGTACAGAGACGACACATGGGACTCTATTTACACATATACAAAACTTGACAGTCAGTGTCTCCACCTGAGAAAATTACTATTGTCCTTGTTTTTGTTGTTGCTGATCTTCCCCTACTCTAGGGTTTCTGTTTCCTCGTCTGCGTCTACCTAAAAAGTGTTGGATACCAATAGAGTGAGACCAAGTCCCAGCGAGAGATATAACTCTCCACCAAAAACATTATTATTGTAGTTTATTAAAATAGAACTCATCAGAGAAATTAGATATATTCAGTAGCAGATAAATCAATGTCTAAACATATTAGAGCATTATTCTTAATCAAAGTGTTTCAACTATAACTTGATTAAGCAGCATGACATTTATGCAATAAGGAATCTGAAGAATCATGTATAACATTTATCCGTCTAGGATATACTAAGCAATGACAACATCAACCAATGATTCTCATATATCGACCTTAAGCAATTATGCTACACGGCGGATTACATTTTACATTCACATTTATGCCCTAAAGAGATGAAGTATACCGTTCATACTCTAACCGACCACGATTACGTTAAGCATCAGTACCACACAAGGTCAATGGAAGAACCGGACTCCAAGACCTCATCCTTCTCAGTCAGTACGAGATTATCTGGTAGAGACATCATGTGTCAAACTGCAATTAGCTTGCCAGGGTATATTAGCATATTCGCTATAGAGTTATAGCCGCAGCATATACTCTCTTCAGGCATAGATCACACAACAAATGCCTGGTATTATATTGTGGAGTCATGCGTCATAGCCATACTCTTTTTAGGGTTATGGCACACAACCTATCATGTACATAGGTGACATTACACAGTTATCCGTACAGGGCATAAGGATATAATTTCACAATTACCCCCACATATTCAAAAATATGTGTTCCGAGTTTAACTCGTTTCACCATTCAACAAATTCTGACACTGATGGATCTATTGTCAGGGAAACTACATTATATGATGTCACTTGATTAGTTAAGTGTATTTCCATATTCTTTTAGCATCAAAAAAGTTTCCAGAACATTAAATATTATAACAACTGCTACAAACAATGGGAAATACTTTCATCAAGCGTTATTCAACTCTTTAATAAAGTATTGGGATCTCAATCCCTCATCTCATCAGGTACATTTCCATTTCATAACAAGCTCATCATCATGATTATAGAATATGGGTATTCAAACCCTCAGTTCATCATAGAACACTTGTTACCACTTATCAGGTAACTAAATACTTTCAAGTCATCTGACCAAGCAAATCATGATTCTCGCTACGTAATTATTCCACACAGTTCACAAAGCTCATATCACCTCCTATTACCCCTTAATAGACAACAAGGCATATTATGGCTTATGAAGCCCATAAACAATTTTAACAATTAAAACATCATAGCTCATGCCTGGCTATACTCATCATCTCAGGATACCTGCATGGTTCGTACTTCATGATAATAGAAATATTACTTATATATCAGCACCATGCAACACAAAGTAATACCACTATTCCCTTTTTAGGGTTAGTGTTTCCATTTCATGTCACTCTGGGATACTCATCCCATTATCCCACATTAGGGTTATGATTTATCATCATATTGCCCAAAATTAGGGTTTCATACATTATAACCCAAAACTGGCGTTTCTCATACTTTTACCCTGTATTAGGGTTTCAAAATACATTGCATCACCCTACAATAGGGATTTACATATCATTACCCTAAATTAGGATTACACCATCACATGTCCCAAATTAGGGTTTCATGTAGCTTTGCCCAAATTAGGGTTTCACATTCCATTACCCATAATTAGGGTTTGCTATAAAAATACTCTGAAATAGGATTTCTCATGACATTACCCTTAATTAGGGTTACACCATAACCCTATATTAGGGTTTCACTTAGCTTTACCCTAAATTAGGGTTAGAGTTCATTAATCTTCCCAATTAGGGTTTCATGATCTCAACACCATGGATCAAACCCTAATTACATATTTTATTCATAATGAGATAATTGTGGCTTAATTATTACATGTAAGAATTCCTTTCTCTCTCTCTCATCCTCTCTAGGATATTAAGTACTCCAAGATTGATCTAGGTCAACCCTTAAATTAATTGCACACAGTTAGGGTTAACCATTATAATCACCTTTGATTTACATCATTAGTAATCAAGTAGTTAATTGACCTTTAATCACCTTAGGTGTCCAAATTGGTTTGACCAATTGAACCTCAAAAGGACTTGGTCACTTAGACCCCAAAAGGTCTTTGTCACTCATACCTTGAATGATTTGAAGCCGTTTAACCAAAACAATATTGAAACCGTTTAAGCACATTGCTCTTGAAATCACTTGGGTCTCCAAACGGTTTGAAATCATTTGGTCCCAAACGTTCATCAGACCATTTGATTCCAAATGGTCTTGAGACCATTTGGACTGAAATGGTCTTAAGACCGTTTGGTCCAAACTCTCTCAAACCTGAATGGACCAAAAAGGTCTACCATCACTTAATCAATTCAGGGTTTCAATCAATGAATTGCCTATCGATTGAACCACTGATTTATTCTTCAATTGAACCATTGAATCATCCTTCAATTAGGGTTTTGAACCCAATTTAACTAGGGTTTATAATCAAGAAACCATCAATTAGGGTTTTGAAATCGAGGAACCATCAATGGTTGACATTGTTGAACTAATTCAATTGAAATCAATGAATTATCATCAAACCATAACATGACATGACCTCAAACGGTCTTGAGGTCATTTGTTTAACCTCCAAATGGTCTTGTGACCATTTGACTCAAACCATCATTGAAATTTGTGAAATTCAATTAGGGTTTGTATCATTGAATCAATCATCAATTGAGCTATTGATTGTATTTCAATTTAATATCACTAGATCTTCAACCATCCAATCATACTCAACCATAGACATCCAAATGGTCTTAGTTGACCTCCAAACGGTCTTGAGACCATTTTTGTGACCTCCAAATGGTCTTGAGACCATTTGGGTTAGTCAACCCAAAAATTGAGTCAATTCTCTTAAAGATTTCAACACTCAACCCGATTAGGGTTTGCAATTGATGGACCACTCACAATTGGAACCTTCAAGATCAAATTTATTAAATTTCATGGATTAACATCCAGAATTTCATTACTTGCACCCCAAATGGTCAATTATTGGTCAACCACTCCAAATGGTTTTGAAACTATTTGGTTTCAAACGGTTTGATGAAACCGTTTGGCCAATTTCATTGAAACTAATTGGTCTCAAATTTTGAAACCATTTGCCAAGGATATTAATTGAGGTTTGTGCTTGTTATGACATCATAATCTTCAAGCTACAAAACCATGAAACTTGTTGTAATTTCCATGGTGATTTCATCAATCATTCAACTAAAATTTTGGGAATAAAGAAGGAATCAACAATTGATAAAGATATGGAATCAATAACAAAGTTCAGGGTTCAAGTTATATAACCCACCTTCAAAGTTGGATTCAAGCTTCAACCTTCACTTCCTTAATGGTGGAAGAATCTTTCTCAATCCACAAGGTTCGTTCCTCAAGATTTTGAGTGAAAAGGATTGGCTAGAATTGGAGATTGATGGAAGAAAAGAAGAAATCAAGCATTGATTTTCGATTTTCACCATGAAATAAAGGTTGAAGAAGGCCATGGAGCTTACCTATAGGTTGGGGGTCGTCCTTATATTGCTTCTAATCTCCCTTGGTCGTTTTTCAAACAAAGAGTAGAAGTGGTTTCAAAAAAGTCTTTCAATTGAGTTGTAAAAGGTGTTTTTATAAGAAAATTCAATGAGAGAGAAAGTAGTAATTTATTCCTTTAATTTCTTCAAATTGATGCCACATCTCCCCCTAAACTCCTTTTTCACAAAGCTATCCTCTTTTCCTTTGCAATCCTCTTCATTATCCATGAATTTAAAGGAAAAGAAATTAAGCACCTTAATCATATAATATTAATATCCATAAGTTAGTGGATATTTCTTTTTCTTTTACTAATGTGAGTGGGCTCTCCAGTCACTTAGATATTTTCGTGGCCTTTGCAAGACATAAGGACGTCCATACTTATCTAATTTTAACCATCTCATTTTTGGTTGAAGGGCACTTCAATTAACATATTTATTTGTTTGCATTACTTGAAGTAAAGTTCCAATTATGCTTAAATCTTCATTATTTTAATATCAAGATTCTCTCTCTTCCAAAATGATTCAAATGAGGCGCCCATCTCAAATTATTTTCTCTAAATGATGCCAAGAATCATGAGGGACCCTCTCGAAGTGGTATTTTGCAAATTGAACCCTAGATTTTGGGTAAATTGCACATTACACCAAAACTAGGTTTTAATGCACAAACATTGCTCAACTAGCTCTTTCTTGGTATTCCGGCTACCACAAGCCATACCATTGCATCATACTTATTCTTATGATGCTTCAACATATGAGGAACATTTTATCATGCACAAATTGCAGTTTAACCCCTCAACCTGGGTAATTTACACTTTAGTCCAAAACTAACAAAACATTGTTTTGACATTATTCAAAAAAGACTAAAATTGAAAAATAAGTTCCTATTGAGCCTTAATTACTTTTCAAAAAAATAAGATCAAGCATATAATCATCTTACTTAAGCAAAACATCTAGGGTTAACACATAACCCAGGTCAGAGATGTTACATTGCATGACCCCATCCCCTTGGAAAGGATTTCATCCTCAAAATCTAACTACCCAAACATCATCAAACCAACTACTCTCCACTACTTAAAAGGTTTGACCTACTATGCCAAACTAACCTAGAGGTAAAGGGGTGAGTCTAACTAAATGATATACAAGATCCATCATGCTTGATTGCACACTCTAATTGCTTACTAAACATCAAACTTCAAAGTCTAGGTTCAAGGGATAACTATCCAAACATGTGGTTCAATGGGTCATAAGGGAACTATATTGGATATCCATCCTCAAACAACTAATTACATCTGAAAGACTGGCTCAACATATTAGGGTCCCTAAAGATAAATCATATAGATGTCTAAGTCTACGATTGCCTAAGAGCATGCTATTTTGAACAATTCATATCAGCTCAGGCTAGGCTGGTATCATATGGATTTGAGAGTCCCCGTAAACTAAGCTAGTGGTGTGGAGGAAAATTTTGTCAGCCCCCAAGCCCTGATCCTTTCAGTCACCTTTGCTTTCAACATCATGTCCTAGTAGTTGCCTAAAGGCCAAGCTAAACAACCTCAAGTTACTATGGTTACTTATGCATCTTTTAGTGGTAAGTATTTTAGGGGTCTATTCATCAATATTATAATGTGAAGATATAGGATCCTAAATCAACCCTTCATCATCTATTAATCAACTCTAGGGCAAACATGTCACTTAAAGGTAAGGCAAGCATTCTAACTAGGGACACAAAATTAAAATAGTCAGATTCCGACTACCATGGGCTCTGATTCCATGGTGCAAGGAGGCAGGATCACCCCCTTACTAAAGAAAATTTGAATAATCATCCATTCCAAACACACTCAAAGGTATGTTGGAATAGGTATAAATTTTCCAAATTTATTATAATGGTATGGAAAAGACCAAAGTGTAGCAACGGAATAAAAATAACTGACTATATTCAACTTTCATAAAAGATTACACACGTGCATCAAAATCTCCCATTAGGGTTTACAACAAGATACAACAAAAAGGATCTTGAAAGAGGAAAGTCTAAACTACTTCAAATCTTATCTCCTGAACAACAACTCTAAGTGATAGGTCCATGCCCAAAGCTATGTCCTCCTGATTCAACTCAACAGCTTATCCTAAACTGGTTGGTTGGGAAAGCACCCAGCAAAAGGGGAAAGAAAACAAGGTATGAGTCACAAAACTAGTCTAAGATAACATGATCAGTAAATCAAATAAGAACATGCTAGGGTTCATCATAAGATGAAGATAATAAGAGTATGAAGCTATATTCAAAAGAAATTTGCCATTAACAATTATATCAAAAAGGATTTGTGTGTAAGATAATTATGTCTACCAAACTAAGTAGGGATGAGGCACCTACCGGACCTCTACACTATAGGTGAGGGGAGAAGAAGACACTCCCAATCACCTACACAATTATATAGGGGAGAATAAAAACATTCCCCGGGGCGATTAAATACATGCCCTCTGTTGGTGGTTGTACATAAGTACCACTACTTTTAATTAAATAGAACATAAATCTACATGATAGAAAAGTAATCATGGCAAGAGTAGTCATAATATTCAATAAGTATGGTAGTGGGGTATAAGACCCAAACAAGAAGAAATCATAATCTGATTTGAGGCATGAACAACATTAGGATTCAAGAATAGAAGATTTAGGGTTCATTTAAGTCTCATTAGTGAAATATAAGGTTTGGTTGCAATTATCCCAACATAGGGTATAAGGAATACACATACCTCTCTTACGGATATCAATTACTAACTTTCACCTTTTTAATTGAGTCCAAGTTCCACTTTGCCTATTTTCAATGTATTAACATGTCTAGTACATAGTACACATTAATGTATAGAAACCCTAATTTTAGAACTTTTTAGCAAAACTCAGATTCTTATTTTGAAATTGAAGAGATACGGAGAGGGATAAAATACCATTTGACCCAAGATTAGGTTTGAAGTTTTATAAGTAACCAAACTAGAGCTTCTATAGAAGGTAAAACAATAAGAAACCAAAACCCTAGAAGAACCTGGTAAAAAGAGATGGAAATCATCGATTTTAAACATAGAAGCATGAGTTTTAAACATGTACTAACCAATATATGAGATGGGGGTTAAAAAACCTTACCTATAGGAAGGTAAGAAGGTCCAAACAGAAAGGATCCTGAGATTAAAAGGTCTGGTTGCTCCAAGCCAAGCTCCTTTCTTGAGCAAAGATCACCTTCTCCACTTTAGAGGTGCAAACCTTAGCAAAAGAGCATGGAGATGAGATGTTTTAGGGTTCTAGGTGGAGTTTTATCAAGGAAGGTCATGGTTCTGACTTGGAAGAAGGTGGGAGGAATACTAAAAAAATGAAAATAGAGAAGGAAAGGAGGATTCTAACTAGTTTTGGTCAAAATCACCAAGGAGGAGCTTAAGAAATCCTAAATAGAGAAATTTGGAATCCTAGGAGCCTTCATCACCAAGGTAGGCACCCTCATTTACCTTGGGATAGAAACTTCATGGACAAACATAGAAGGGACAATGCTCAAAGAGAACGAGAGGATTGCTTCTTGGATTGGGAGATGGGAAGGGATAGGCAAGGCTTTATAAAGAAGGGGGCAGGTATGAGGTGTCTATGGGACTTTCCATGTGTCCTTAGGCTAGGGATTCATGGCCATGCAAAAGGACAACTCATAGACCATTCTTGTATATCAAAGGTTAGTCCTAAAAGCCCTTGTAGATTTCTAGGCCATCCCCACCATCCTTCAAACAAAGAAATAACCCCATTGGTTGATAGCTTTTAAAGATGAGCACATTAATAAAGAGGGTATTCCCTATAATGCATTGGGAGACAAACACCTTAAAACCAAGGTGCAACTAGGTGCCCTATGGTTAAAAATCTTGAGAATGGTAAGGGAATATTTAAGGATTAAAATTCAGGTGATAATTTGCAAATAAAATCCCAATTGGGTAAATTACATAAAAGTCCAAAATGTACCTAAAATTGTATAACTTGCACAAACAACATCCAAATCGAACCAAATTTGAAACTTAGGCTCATTTGATGTTTTTAAATCACATCAAAAAGTTAGATTAAGATTTATAGAACTTAATTATGGCAGTTAATCTTGTTCAATATATTAAGTAAGGTTTGGGGCCTTACACTTTTAACATGGATTTATTTACCATTATTCCACTTAAGAAGTGATTTTACATTTTAGATCCTTCAATAAGATTTCACCGAGGTATTTGTGCATAAACCCTTCCATTGGTATAATTATTGAACAAATATTCACCAAACCACTATAAAGTCCACAATTTAAGCATCAAGGCCAAAAAGGATAGAAATGATAGGAAAATATTGTGAAAGGGCCAAAAAGAGAATATGTCAAAGTTTTGGTATGTTAAAAAATGAACATTAAACTCTGATTAAATCTAGAAACATATTATCTCTCATTTCTTAAACTCTTATTTCTATCTTTCCTGGAGTCCTATACTCTGGGTCTCATGGCCTACACCAAAGTGTCTTGATCATAAATATCTTCTCTGAATTCCTCTCATCACACTCGTGGATGAGATTACAGACATGCTCTAATCTTAAGTATCTTTTACTTACAATTTTTATTTGTTTGTGGCAACCATTATATAACAAGTACTCCTCTTTTGACACTGATGTGCCCTCTATGGTGCAATGCACCCTCTGTTGACACTGAAGTGTCCTCTATGGTGCAACACACCCTCTGCGGCACAACATGACCTCTGTTGACACTGAAGTGTCCTCTATGGTGTAACACACCCTCTATTGGCATAAATGTCATCTGTGACACCTGTAGTGTCTGGTGCAGTGCACCCTCTAAATTGTCTTGAGACTCTCTGGTGAGGACTTATTATATAATGTATTATGTGAAGGTTTTTAATTAATTATCTTAAATCCAGTCTTACTAAACTCTAAATCTGCACTTATCTAAAACTATGTACTGAACATGTATTGAATCTTGAATCTGAGTCTGAAACTCTGCTCTAAAATTTTGAATTGAGACTATTACTGAAATGTGAATATGTATCACAAATTACTTCCTAATTGAGACTGGGTCTACAACCCTTATCATGTATCTTTATTCAATATCTGACTACTCAGACACTGAGTAATTTAAGTATGAATCTGAATATGATATTCTCATTATCTGGGTAAACTTTATTTTGAGGCTCAGATTTGGTAAAATTACTTCATTTCTACCAATTATATGATAAATGAGTCTAATATCTTAGGAGAAAGGATCTGAAATTACAATAGAAATACTAAGTATACCAAGTAGCTTAAGTCAAGGTTATGAAAATAGCATAAGTGTAAAGTATCTGAAAACATGAATTCTGACAAGATAATTTAATCTTTATAAAAATCTGATTTTACCCTGAATCTTGATGTTTACATATGAGCTTACATTTTACAACTTAAACTTTTAGATAGGAATATTATAAAATCTTATATTTAAACCTAATCATAATTCAATGCATAATAATTCATATTATCACCATAACTCAAATTGGCAATACATTCAGATCCCAAAAGTACATTTATCTTAAAAATTGGACCTTGTCTTAATATTTTCAAAAATTGGACCAACTTAGGGTTCTTATAGACTAAACATAACCTTAATCTAAAACCACCATAAAATCTTGGCATTGAAATTAAATAAAAACTCTTATTGTTAAAATTATTATAATATTTAGACTCAAATAAGACATAAATCGTCTTATGCATTGATATATAAGTATATACCTCATATACCAAGAGTAAACTCTAAAAATACTCTCATATACTACTCTTACTGACTTATTTATAAAATCATATGAAAATATAATTACGTTAAGTTTCCCTACTAAATAGACACATAATTTACATGTTGTCTCACAAATAAACATGAATCGACTTACATAATGGCCACTTAGGCCCAAAATCATATATTGACGTAAATATACATGAAACTCTAGAAAAACATCTCAAATAGTAAGAACAATCTATATTAAAGTTTAGCTAGAAATCTTTGATCGGTTCATTGTGAAACATTTGGTGAAATACCCATAATGCCCTTATTACAATTTATAACAAAAATCTTAGTAAAACTCAAAGTTAGAATGATCTGCCTTCATAATAGTGTTTAACATATGAAAATACACATTCGACAAAAGTTCCATGAATTTCTAAATTCATTTTCTATTTTTAATTAACAAAATATCAAAATCATATAGTTTTGAGTACACTACATATAATAAATAACAGATATCAAAATCATAATCTCAAAGTATTTTTAGATCATAGTACTCATCGTGAGCTTTCCGTAGGTATCTTGGTTGATAAAATCTAAGCTCTAGATCACAAGATAAGAATTTTAAAATAACTACCTTATAAAAACATTGCTAACCGTTCAAGATTGATCTGACAGCTCAGAGGAATAAGCGCCCATCTTCCCAGATCTAGGCAGAGTCTTCTTCACCCAATGAAAAAGGGGGTTTCTCCCCTATTTCTACTACAAGAACAGGGCACCATGTCTGGTGGTTCTGTCGGTGAAGAGCTCGTGTCTCTGGTTTGCAAAGAACCCGATAGAGGCTGACCTAGCGGCCGATCCTCCTCCCCTTCATCTTCATCGATGCTATGCTACCTTGATGGCCACCAAACAAAGCATCATCTAAACACTATAAATTCTACCACGGAACTCATCTTCCATGTCTCCTCTCTCTTGTTCCCTCTCGATTCACATGAAAGCCCTTGTATAGGATGTGTTCGACCCTTGTTTGTAAGGATAGAAGGTCTTTATATCACCAAAACCTAGATTTGGGCGAGGAAGACCCCATCTTCTGAGACCCCTGTTTGGGCTCTGTTCTGCCAGAGCACCAGCTCTCAGTCCGCGCTGGGCTAGAGTCCCATTCCTTTATTTCTTTTGCAAAAAAGTCCAGTTTCTAGAAATATTCCTATAGCCCATTCCATGACTCCATTTGATCTTACATTTTAACATTATATACATATTATCAGTATCCCATCTTGAGAAAAATACTACATCAAAGCTAATCTCTTAACCGCCACATACTTATCTTTTTAGTAAATAATGCATAATTACTATTTTAATTCCTTTGGCAACTAGATATATGAAAATTATCGGAAATTTCTTCAATAACCTCATATTTTAATTATACATTCACTTAAAATATTTTGAGTACTTATTATGATTTGTGTGTATTAGATTTCCAATTTTATACCCCAAGGACCTATGTGTAAACTCTAATTGATCTGATTGGACTTCAATGGGTGCTAGGGCCAATGGCTTATTCCTTAGCCTTTAAAGTGGTTCATAAGTTTAATCATAGTCCCAAATATGGATTTACAACGTGGACTAACAAGATTCCCCTATTGAATTTTCCTCATGACACATTTAATCATGTTACATTTCCTTTCTTAATATGAAGACCTAGACTAGGTCTACAAATAAAACCATTTGATAAGAATCATCTTAATTTCTTCATTATTCTACTTTGGTTCTCATATCGTCAAATTTAATTATCTGAGCCTCTAGGTAAATCAAAATTTTCTTAAGATATATTAGGTCAACATTACTTTACTTCCTTAATAATGAGGCAGAAGTTGGTTTAGATCTGAAACTAGTTACTCAAGTCATCATATTATATATATTTGTCACATTATTGATTACATGAATAGTTCATTTATACACAAGACTAGAATCATACACATTTACACCAATATGTGTGTATTGGTTGATCAAATGACTTGTGTTACAAACTTTTTGAACTTAATCACACACCTAGCCATGTTAGGTTCATTAGGTCCCTTGGCATACACTTACTAGAAAACCCCACCTTAATGGCTTACATTAGCTATAAAATTGAGGATGTTACAGGACCGCTTCATGATCCTGGTTCATAGGGTTGGATCTATTCATAGCTAGCTTAGTGTAGCTTAGAGGTTGTCAATAATTGCAGTCTTCAGTTTCTAGAAGGTCTTCTGGTCCATCTCAATGCGTTGATCTAGTGTCCTTCTCAAATGGATTGGGGGGGGGGGTACAAGGGTCTAGAGTGTTCTATGGCAGCATCTGGGTGAGCTATGGTGTGTACATGCTTTCTTGAAATGTGGCATTGGTCAAAGTGATTCATTTGTATGGGTTAGTGTTTGGTTGTTGTGAGAAAGGGACATTTTTGCCAATGCAAGATGTTTGCGGGAGAATGTATGATGGTGGGTTCAAACCATGTTGTAGGGTGTTGTTTAAGGTCTTTGAAGGAGCAATTGTATGTGGATGGGTGTTCCATGAGAAGCTTGATGTTGTAAATCATGTTCTTGCATCTGATGTTGATGACACCAAGGATTGTGATGTCTTTCATCACTGAGAATACACAAAAAGCTTTGGTGTAATCAAAAGGATATAGGGTTTCGGGGTTGATGAATTGTTGAGTAACCCCGACTGAGTGAGCGATATCTCAAAAAAACTCCTCATTCCATAGGTGTGGTGGGAGATCAGAAATACAAATCCATCCTGATGTGCTAGTGGATGCAGGAGGTGCACCTTGTTCGATCGTCCATGGAGAGATTCTAGCTTGGGCAAAGTCATTACCACAAGCGAAAACGAACATCTGGCCCAGGGCATGCTCAAAGGTAGAGTTCTCACATAGAGTATAAATGAGTCGGGTGCGGGTGAGGATCTTGGGTTTCAAAATCGTACAAGATGGTGTGACAAGCACAATAAGTTTAGTGATGTTTATGGTTTCAATGTCATTCAGGGATGAGCATTGAATGATATCGACCTGAATGGTGTGATTCGAGAGGGTTTTGAGGATACACATGCTTTGGGCAGGTAGGTCGACGGAGCATTCCAGGGTTTGGGAGTTTGTTACATGGTGAGATCAGGGTTTTGTGCTGAAAGAAGGTGGAGGGAGTATGGTATCGAATGATGAGAGGAGTTCTTCTTGTTAAGAGGTTGAGGATAAGAAGGGGAGAGAAGAGGCGTAGAGACAAGTATGGTAGGTTTATCATAGGAGATATCTCTATATGGAATAGGATCTTTGCGAAAGAGACAAAAAGAATTTTTTATAAAAGATATGGTTGCCAGCGTTGTGAGTCTACAGGTGAGATGAGGCAGATGTAAAGGCGGATGGAACTGTTACAACCCTAATATTTGGGTTCATTGGTGAGAAACGTAATTTCTCATATGAAAGATAATTGAACAAATAAAGATATGATTTGGTTCAAATAAATGGATTTTTTTTTACAATGGCCTTGATGTTTGTATTGTGGGCTTTATTGGCTATTGGGCCCGAATAACAAGAAAATTCAATGAATAAATGGATAATTGAAGAAAAGAAATATGTAGAAACCTCTAGAAGGCAAATCCAAAGAGGATTTCATGCCTCTTGGGTTCCTTGGGTACCAAGGAGTCCAAGGTTGCAAAAAGAAAGCAATAAGAAAAGAAAAGATTAAATAAGTATTTCTTATTGAAGAAAGAAATTGAAAACATTGATGAAATGTGGAAATTAAGTGAAAGGATATATAATTGAGTTACCCTTTATGAAATTTCGTATCCCAAGGATTTCTTATAATAAAAGGAATGCAAATGAGGAAAATAAAAGAGAAATAAAGAGAAATCCTCAAAAAGAACTATTTTAATGAGAAATAAACAAAGATAATGTGAAATAATGCATAATGATGAATCTAGAAGGATAATAAGTATCCAATAAAGAGAATTTCGAAATAATGGAGTAACTTGGGATCCAAGGAGTCCCAATAAAGAAGAAAGAGAGAGAAAATACTAAAAAGGCAAAATAAGAGGGTAATGTGTTACTTTATTAATGAATTATGTAGTATTGGTTAAAAGGATGATATTTTCTATAAAGAAAAATAGGAATTCGTGCCAAAGAATTAAAAAGCAACCATAAAGTAAATAAGAGAAAGGGAATTTCGAAGTTCCTAATATCCAAGTAATATGAAATATCTAAGAGGGAGAGAGAAAGAGAAAGAGAAAGAGAGAAGAATTGCTTTTCTTTGAAGGAAAATGATTCCCATTAAAAGAGGGACTTTGTTTCTTTAAGGAGAGTCATCCTAGGGCCTCGTTTCTCTTCCCTATAAAAGGGGTAAGGTCTTGGTTCGAGTTCTGGAGAGAATCCCACGCAACAATCCCCTTTCTCCTTCCTCCTTCACGTAAAACCCTAACCAAGATGAGAAACGCGACCCTGGTTCAATGGGGGAACTGTTAAGCAGTCTTGTTGGTTGCGAGATACTCTCACGAAGGCCTAGCAATGATCTGCCTTCATCCCCGTACCCCCATCTCCACGTAGCACCTAGTGGAGGTCCAAACCTTGGTCACGAGTTGCAGACATGTAGCCCATGAAAGAGCCGCCTATGCCGCAATCTGGGCGGCGCCCCAGGTGCGCCCAAGGGCGGCGGAGGCAGGGGAGGTACTTTCGGTGAAGCTCCGGTCCTGAATGGAAGGCTAGAGCCGCGCGGAAGCTGCTCCATAGCGGCTAGGGCAGCGCTGCAGCCGCAGATATAAGGAAGAAGAAGGCCCGGACGGCTTTTGACCATGTTACCCCTCAGTGTGCCAAAGAAAGGACCTTTAAGTCAAGGGTAGTCCCGTAAATTGGTTATATTTCCAAATCAACCGCGTTGCATGAGCTGGATGACGTGGCGCCATCCGATTGGTCGAAAAGTAAGTATTTTTACTAAAATCATACCTATTTATTTGGTGCTCGGATCAAAACAAGTTATATATGAAACTTGATCCCCAGAACGAGGGGAATTCAATAAAAATATGTTTATAAGCCAATTCCTCTTGATATTCAAAAAGTAGTGTAATTTATCAACTTTAACATAATGATGATTAAAGAAACCCTACTTTGATATGATTAAAGTGATTAATAGGGTTTAATGGATCATTAGAGTTGATTTTAACCTGTTAAATGTAAAAAGGTACATTATGTTAAAAAATGAAGAACTTTGCACGTGATTTGTTTAATTTGGAGATTATGTACAAAAATATGCTTGATTTTTGAAAAGTGCATAAAGCTATCATCTTTAATGATTTAATTAATGAAAAACCCTTAGATTTGATGATAGATGGATGTAATGTTGATCAATGGATAATTTAAGCTGATATTAACCTATTGTTGATAAAAGTGAAAATAAGATCTAAAAAGATGATCTTTTTATATAATTGGCTTAAGTTGGGGTTTTGTGCATGATTATGCATTAATGAGCTTGGAAACCCTAATTTAGGTGAATATGACTTTTAAATGTTTTAATTGTTCAAATCCATAAACAAATAGGGATATGATTATCCTAAGTCAATTTGGGTGTTAAAATGAATAGTTTGAGCAATTAGGGTTTATATAAATCGAAAAGAGTATTTTAGGGTTTGTTAATCTAAAAGAGATAAAGTTTGAGAAATTGATCTAAGAAACCCTAATGAGTATTAATGGAACCTGAATGCGGATTAGAAACCCTAGAAAGAGAATCCAAGTCAATAAAGTAGTTTCTTGATAAAGTGTGTAATAAATAGAGTACATATTCTTTTCAAGAATTATGTGATGATTGAATTACTTGCTTGGATCTGTTGAATGGGTTGATTGTATATACATGAAGTGTATGTTGAATAATCTACATGACTCATTAAATCAGGTATGTGGTTACGCTTATGACTATACTGAATAGTTTCCTGAGGATTTTATCGACGTTTCCCTCAATGCATGAATTAACTGTTGGATGTCTATTTATTTCATGCAACTATAAAGTGACTATGATTATCACTATAAATGAGTATATATAACTGGCTAGATCCGGGTCCACCTCTGTTACTTTGAAAAGGCTGAAAAAGGGGTAATCCTAGAGCAAGGTCTAGGTTACCGAGAGTTAGAAATTAGGCTACCTACGTGTAGTGCCATGAGACTCATTAGCCTGCCATGAGTTAAGGAGTGGGCTACTTACGAGTAGTGCCATGTGACTCAACCCTAGAAACTGGTTCACCTATAGGTGGGACCATGAGGGGTTTAATGGGGATCTACCATAAGGATGGTAAGATTCAGGTCCACTGCAGGGATAGTACAGAGGATAGGGTACTCAGGGATCTTGGATGCTATATTTAAAACGTAATCTTGATTGATAAATGATTGATTGAATGATTACATGGTTATCATAATTGCGAGTTTATTGTTTCCCACACATACCAGCTTCGGCTGACCGACGTTTTGTTTGTCGGCGTTTTAGGTACAAGCCAAAAGGACAAACAGTAAATCGTCACATTGTGAAGTACATGAAGTAAAATACAAGGAGGATTAGTTAGCGTAGAATCATTAAGTGGATAGAAGTTAGAAATCCAAAATTTCAAAAGGTATGCAAAGTTTATTTTCTTACAACTTTTCAGTTTAGTACGTTAAAATTTGATAATTATTCTTAGTTAATTATTGAACCTTTGATCCAGAAGTCATGGGTGCGGCTTCGACCTCTCAGTCTCCCTTAATTGAGGGTTATCGGGAGGTGGGGTCGTAACATTTGGTATCAGAGCTTAGGTTCCTTAGTTAACCATTAATAATTATTAAATTTTACAAACTCCATAGAACCCAAGGGAGTTATTAGAGGATTATCCGAAAGACGGAGGTGTCTAGAAAAGGATCACGACTGGGGGCTGGCAATATTTTCCTCCACACCACTAGTCAGAATACGAGGACTCCCAGATCGGTGTGACTACCTGACCAAAGTCTTAGGGTATGAATCGAAATAAGATACCTTTAGGACTTCTCATCTTATTCATCCCTTCTCATCACAAAATTCTGATAAGGACCTAAAGGATTAGGGTTTCCTTTCTTCTCCTCACCCTCTTGAAGTATGGGTAGGGTTGATAAGGATTAAGAAATCCTCCCCCAAAAGCATGTAAATAAGATGTCATGGACATAAGCTTAATAGAGTAAGTGTAACAGAATAGATACATGCTTAGGTCGTATGACATAAGTTGTCATGTCCTCAGAAGAGACCTGAGGCTAGACCTTCTTGTCAGGAGGATATGTCAGTCTTGGAGATAGAGATCTCCTTTGCTAGTAGAGACCTGGCACATCCTCTGAGGATGATGCCAACCCTAACCCTAAGTGAAGGTTAGAGAGGGAGAGCTAGATGTCTTGGTAGACCAGGATCTTGGATGGACATGCTTGGGATGCCATATGAGCCATGAGAGGTTGGATGACCGAGTACCTCTGGCAACCCAACCCTGGGAAGGGTGTGCATGTTAAGGTAAAGGAAAGCTCCTTAGATGATGATGTTAGTGAAGGACCTTAGAAACCCTATGGGGCTATGGGTGTAGGGCATTGCATGCACCCAGGGTACGTGAGTAGTGCGAGCAATAGGTTGAAACCCTGGTCATGAAAGTAAGATGTATAGCTTGTAAGGTAAGCATATAGAGCTATGGATAAACTCGAGTACATGAGTTGAACATAGACTTCATCCAGGTAGGGGCATGCTTTTGAGGATGAACCTTCTTTAAGAGAGGACCTCTAATGGTGAGGTCGAATGTGGGGTTAGCTCTAGAGAGAGCAGGAAACCCAGCAAGAAGGTTGGAATCCTAGACTCTGAGATATGAGGAGAAGTCAGGAGTTGAGGATGATGTGACCTAAGTGGATGATAGTGGTCACCACATGCTTGATCCCTAGAGGTTGATGATGTTTTGGTTGCCATAGGAAGGACCAAAACCTAGAGGAAGGATGAGGTTTCTGGCACCTATGTGCCTATGGTATAAGTGTTTACCTTCTGAGAAAGGAAGAAGATGTTCTAAAGTGGTTTTGTAACAGGTTATGAGGCCTTGTACCTTATGGTTTGTCCTTGAGGAAGATCCAACTCAAAGTGTTGCTCGAGTTGAAGGATGACAGGAAGGGCACGTTAGGCCTTTTGGATTCATGGGTACGGCTTCGACCTCTCAGTCTCCCTTAATTGGGGGTTATCGGGAGGTGGGGTCATAACATTATGCCTTTTACAAGCTTGATTCATGGTTAAGGGATAGAGTATGCAGCTGGACACCTAAAAGTGAACCTAGGGTTCCTAGGCCTAAGAGGGGAAGTGGTATACCTAATGCTCATGATGAGAATTAAGTTGCTATAGTTGTGAGCATGGTACACCTCATGAATAAAGGAAAAGGGAAGTCCCTTATGTTTAAGGTATGTGTAATGAACCCCTCATAGCTAGGTTGATGATAAAGGAAGGTATGATCCTGATCCAGCATAGAGGAAAAAGGACAAGTATGACCTAGCATGGTTTTGTAGGTGATCTACTCGTGCCTTAATAGATTGCTAGGGTTAAGTAGGCTCATGTAGGTGTAAACCCTAGACCTTAGAGCTTTTGTGACCTTGTGGTCAAGAGACAGTTTTCCTCCCATCCTGGGAGACAGACCCCTTTGGTAGGGTGCATGTCAATTTTGTTAGTTAAGGTAACCTAAAGAGGTCTCATTGGATCTTGAGAAGCAAAGAGTACATGGTATGAGAATGAACATGTAATCCCACAAATATCCATCTCTAATTGCATACGAATGTGTTACTATGGAGGTAACCGGTATGGGGCTTGACCAAGGTAGGCAGGTTGCCATGATCCCTATGAAAGGGAGAAAGCCAGTCCATAAATGTAGAAAGAGAGATGATGAAGACTTGGGTAAGGTTCTAAGTGAACATGTACTATAATGGTGAATCCTAAGTCTATCCTAGGGTCAGATAGGGATAAGACCGAGGAAAGTAGGAGTTGCCTAATTCCCCCAGTTGCACATGACCATAGGGTCGGGAGGTAACAACTATCATTGTCTGAGGGCCATGGGTTAGGAGATTGATCACCTTCATGAACTCATGGGACCCAAAGGGCAGATGAGTAGGGAACTCTCTTGATGCATAAGGGAAGAGGGATGGCCCCAAAAGAGTTAGTACCATATAGACCTAGAGGAGATGACCAAGGATATAAACCTCAGTAGGCTCAAGACTAGTTTTCCATGGAGGTAACTTTGATATCGAAATGTTTGTGATGAAGAGACATATGTGGCACATTGCAACTTAGATGTAAAGGTGTATTGGCAAGGTGGGATGTACCATCTCTACTCTTGGAACAGGAAGAACTATGTATTTGGACTGCAGCCAAATGCTTATTTCCTCTTGTTATGGGAGTGAGAGATAGGACATTACGCATGCCATACACCAAGGATAAGAGATGATGTAGGTTGGAACGTTGCCACGAGAAATGGGGATAGAGAACATAATCTACCCTGGTAAAGTGAATGATACATGGATGGTTTGTAAACACTAAGAGGGATGAGGTAGTCCCCTTATGAGGATGTTTTTATCATGAACTATGTAGAACTTACAAGTTATACCAGGATTGAGTTTGATCACCATGATGATGAAATCAGAGAAGTGTTCTTAATGAAGATAGATATAGAGTTTGAGGTGAGATGATAAGTCAAATACATGGAAGTGTATGTCTTCAATGTTACCTAATACCTAAGGATGTGAAGTGGTAATGGATGCTCTGGTTGAGATACATCTGACTTGTTTGACTAAAAGCTAGAAAAGGTTGTTTACCAAACCCTAAGTTTGAAAAGGAGAAGTGTTTGGATAACACTCAGATGTAACAAGATACATTAAAAAGTTAATGGTTGTTTGGTTATCCAGTCTAGTCCTTGTTACAATGAATGGATGGTGGTAGAACCTCAAGTGCACTTCTTTGGAAAAGAAGGTGATGAAACCCCGACTAGAGTGGTTTAGGGTTTCTGAGGAATTGATCTTAAAGAATAATGACATACAAGAGATCATGATTTTAAGATCACCATACACTATGGTAAATGGCAATAGCACTTTGGATGCTTAAGATGAAGTTGCATGTGGTTTATGACCATGCAAGCCAGGAGGTAAAGGACAAACCCCAGTAACCTAGTGTATCGATATAGAGGACAAAAGAGTCCCTGAGAGGGAATGGGAGTTCATCACTATGGATGTTGTGATAAGTCTCCCCTTGACCAAGAAAGGTCGATATGCAATATGGGTTATGGTAGGTCGCCTTACCTAGATGACATGAGAAAGAAAGAGTTCTTTTAAGGGACAGATTTAGTTGAACTACCCATGAGAGAGATGGTTCAACTACACCATGAAGCGAGTTCAAGGTTCTTGAGTTTGACCTAAAGGTTTCTTCCAAAGGATGGAAGTAGGTGCATGAAGAACTTAATGTTAGTATAGTTTATCACCCCTAACTATGGTTAGTATGATCTAGACTAAAGGGTCTGATGAGGGCATGTGTGCTCGTTCAGGGTGATATCTAGAGACAGTTCTTGTCCTATGAAAGGTGTGACAATGACCACCATAGCCAGTATCGGGTTTTATAAGAAGCTCATAAGGGAGGTTGTGTCGGTCACCACTTTAGTAAGGTGATGTTGGTGAAAGGACCACAGTGCATGAAGACGAAAGTCACTTTAATCATGCAATGGATGAAAGGAGCCTAGAGACAACGAAAGTCGTGAGCAGATGCAAAGTCGACTAACATGCAGTGCACTGTGGGAGAAGATAATGTGAGAATCCGACCCCTCTGACCTGTAGCTGAGAAAGCTGAGTCCCCGATACATGGGTCCATTAGAGATGGATGGGTGGAGATGGTTAGGTTTTGACCCTACCCCTCAGGATAGAGTTATGTGAGATGTTTTCCATTTGTCCAATTTAGAGCACTATGTGAGGTACCCCGACCATGTGCTGAACAATGAACCTAGTGAGCCCCAAGGGAGGATGAAATGGCCTAAGTCACCTGTGTAGTTTATAGACGCCAGGATGAAAGAACTCAGAGAATAGAATATGTGATGACAAAGGTTCTTTGGAAGTGCCATGAGTACGGTAAAGCCACATAGGGGCCAATGATGGACATCGAAAAGTCTTATCCTGAATTGTTTGTTTGCTTGATAGAATTTTGAGGACAAAATTTCTATAAGAGGGGAAGGATGTTACAACCCCAATATTTGGGTTCATTAGTGAGAAATGTAATTTCTCATATGAAAGATAATTGAACAAATAAAGATATGATTTGGTTCAAATAAATGGATTTTTTTTTACAATAGCCTTGATGTTTGTATTGTGGGCTTTATTGTCTATTGGGCCCGAATAACAAGAAAATTCAATGAATAAATGGATAATTGAATAAAAGAAATATGTAAAAACCTCTAGAAGGCAAATCCAAAGAGGATTTTGTGCCTCTTGGGTTCCTTGGGTACCAAGGAGTCCAAGGTTGCAAAAAGAAAGCAATAAGAAAAGAAAAGATTAAATAAGTATTTCTTATTGAAGAAAGAAATTGAAAACATTGATGAAATGTGGAAATTAAGTGAAAGGATATATAATTGAGTTACCCTTTATGGAATTTCGTATCCCAAGGATTTCTTATAATAAAAGGAATGCCAATGAGGAAAATAAAAGAGAAATAAAGAGAAATCCACAAAAAGAACTATTTTAATGAGAAATAAACAAAGATAATATGAAATAATGCATAATGATGCATCTAGAAGGATAATAAGTATCCAATAAAGAGAATTTCGAAATAATGGAGTAACTTGGGATCCAAGGAGTCCCAATAAAGAGGAAATAGAGAGAAAATACTAAAAAGGCAAAATAAGAGGGTAATGTGTTGCTTTATTAATGAATTATGTAGTATTGGTTAAAAGGATGATATTTTCTATAAAGGAAAATAGGAATTCGTGCCAAAGAATTAAAAAGCAACCATAAAGTAAATAAGAGAAAGGGAATTTCGAATTTCCTAATATACAAGTAATATGGAATATCTAAGAGAGAGAGAGAGAAAGAGAAAGAGAGAAGAATTGCTTCTCTTTGAAGGAAAACGATTCCCATTAAAAGAGGGACTTCGTTTCTTTAAGGAGAGTCATCCTAGGGCCTCGTTTCTCTTCCCTATAAAAGGGGTAAGGTCTTGGTTCGAGTTCTGGAGAGAATCCCACGCAATAATCTCCTTTCTCCTTCTTCCTTCACGTAAAACCCTAACCAAGATGGGAAACGCGACCCTGGTTCAATGGGGAACTGTTAAGCAGTCTTGTTGGTTGCGAGATACTCTCACGAAGGCCTAGCAACGATCTACCTTCATCCCCGTACCCCCATCTCCACATAGCACCTGCTGGAGGTCCAAACCTTGACCGCGAGTTGCAGACCTGTAGCCCACGAAAGAGCCGCCTATGCTGTGATCTAGGCGGCGCCACAGGTGCGCCCAAGGGCGGCGGAGGCAATGGAGGTACTTTCGGTGAAGATCTGGTCCTGAATGGAAGGTTAGAGCCGTGCGGAAGCTGCTCCATCGTGGCTAGGGCAGCGCTGCTGCCGCAGATCCAAGGAAGAAGAAAGCCCGGACGGCTTTTGACCATGTTACCCCTCAGTGCACCAAAGAACGGACCTTTAAGTCAAGGGTAGTCTCGTAAATTGGTTATATTTCCAAATCAACCGCGTTGCATGAGCTGGATGATGTGGCCCCATCCGATTGGTCGAAAAGTAAGTATTTTTACTAAAATCATATCTGTTTATTCGTAGCTCGGATCAAAACAAGTTATATATGAAACTTAATCCTCAGAACGAGGGGAATTCAATAAAAATATGTTTATAAGCCAATTCCTCTTAATATTCAAAAAGTAGTGTAATTTATCAACTTTAACATAATGATGATTAAAGAAACCCTACTTTGATATGATTAAAGTGATTAATAGGGTTTAATGGATCATTAGAGTTGATTTTAACCTGTTAAATGTAAAAAGGTACATTATGTTCAAAAATGAATAACTTTGCACGTGATTAGTTTAATTTGGAGATTATGTACATAAATATGCTTGATTTTTAAAAAGTGCATAAAGCTATTATCTTTAATGATTTAATTAATGAAAAACCCTTAGATTTGATGATAGATGGATGTAATGTTGATCAATGGATAATTTAAGCTGATATTAACCTATTGTTGATAAAAGTGAAAATAAGATCTAAAAGATGATCTTTTTATATAATTGGCTTAAGTTAAGGTTTTGTGCATGATTATGCATTAATGAGCTTGGAAACCCTAATTTAGGTGAATATGACTTTTAAATGTTTTAATTGTTCAAATCCATAAACAAATAGGGATATGATGATCCTAAGTCAATTTGGGTGTTAAAATGAATAGTTTGAGCAATTAGGGTTTATATAAATGGAAAAGAGTATTTTAGGGTTTGTTAATCTAAAAGAGATAAAGTTCGAGAAATTGATCTAAGAAACCCTAATGAGTATTAATGGAACCTTAATGCGGATTAGAAACCCTAGAAAGAGAATCCAAGTCAATAAAGTAGTTTCTTGATAAAGTGTGTAATAAATAGAGTACATATTCTTTTCAGGAATTATGTGATGATTGAATTACTTGTTTGGATCTGTTGAAAGGGTTGATTGTATATACATGAAGTGTATGTTGAATAATCTACATGACTCATCAAATCAGGTATGTGGTTACGCTTATGACTATACCAAATAGTTTCTCGAGGATTTTATCGAAGTTTCCCTCAATGCATGAATTAACTGTTGGATGTCTATTTATTTCATGCAACTATAAAGTGACTATGATTATAACTATAAATGAGTATATATAACTGGCTAGATCCGGGTCCACCTCTGTTACTTTGAAAAGGTTGAAAAAGGGGTAATCCTAGAGCAAGGTCTAGGTTATCGAGAGTTAGAAATTGGGCTACCTACGTGTAGTGCCATGAGACTCATTAGACTGCCATGAGTTAAGGAGTGGGCTACTTACGAGTAGTGCCATGTGACTCAACCCTAGAAACTGGTTCACCTATAGGTGGGACCATGAGGGGTTTAATGGGGATCTACCATAAGGAAGGTAGGATTCAGGTCCACTGCAGGGATAGTACAGAGGATAGGGTACTCAGGGATCACACATATTATATTTAAAATGTAATCTTGATTGTTAAATGGTTAATTGAATGATTATGTGGTTATCATAATTGTTAACTTATTGTTTCCCCCACATACCAGCTTCGGCTGACCGACGTTTTGTTTGTCGGCATTTTAGGTACAAGCCAAAAGGACAAATAGTAAATCGTCACATTGTGAAATACATGAAGTAAAATACAAGGAGGATTAGTTAGCGTAGAATCATTAAGTGGATAGAAGTTAGAAATCCAAAATTTCAAAAGGTATGCAAAGTTTATTTTCTTACAGCTTTTCAGTTTAGTACGTTAAAATTTGATAATTATTCTTGGTTAATTGTTGAACCTTTGATCCGGAAGTCATGGGTGCGGCTTCGACCTCTCGGTCTCCCTTAATTGAGGGTTCTCGGGAGGTGGGGTCGTAACAGGAACACTCACAATTGGGTTGTTAGTACAAGGAGGGAGAGTGCCAGATGTTGGAAAGGGGTGAGAACACCATTCCCGACGCGGTTGATGTCAGAGTTAGGCAATGTGGCCATCTCAAGAGCAGGAAAAGCAGCATATGTGATTCTGACATCGCCAACGATGGTGGCTGGTCTGTAGGCTGTGATTCTGACATCACCAACGATGGTGGCCGGTCTGTAGGCATTTGCCACATCTGATACGACAGTGTGGGTAGGGTTTTTTCTTGGTGACCAAGATCCATGGGTGGTTAGGTTCAAGATTAGGATCACTAGGGTGTTCATGTTTAAGATTTGCTAGAGATGCTGAGATCTTCTCGCTAGATGTATAAGACAAATTTCTACTGTTAGGGTTTAGAACATACCTGAAACGTGAGGGTAGGGGGTCTCGACCCCCGGGTTGCTCGTCTAACAGAGATTAGAGATGCGGCTGTGTCTATGAGTTCTTCTTCCTGTAATCATGTGCACGTTGTGGTACAAGATGCCCATTCTCGCCCTGCATCATGTTGTCTCCAATGTTGGTGGCGTCAGTAATTCTTCAGAGGAGTATTGATGATATCTCTCGATTTGGTGTATGCGGTAAATGTGTTTCTGGGGATGAAATTGTTAATGTCCGTCAGCCATAAGTTGATGTTCATGTCTCTCTGTGGGTGGAAAATGACGTGCCATCCCATACATAGGTTGACGATGGTGAACGTATCTCTCCATCCTCTTGTGGACTGGAGAATGCCTATGCGGGTGAGGTAGAAGTTGATAGGGAAGGTTTTGGATCCCACATAGAAATGGATTATTCTGCCATCCATTTCCACATTAAGGTTCTCCATGATCTAGGGATGAAAATACACCTGATCATTCTAGTGTCCAGGAAGACGTCCAGGTAGACCATCTCTGGAGAAGGTGGTGGTGGGCAGAGGGGGATGATCTGTGTTCGGTGGTGTTGCTGGTTCTTTGTGTGTTTCTGTATCAGTTGGTGTTCTGTGAGGTTGTATAGTTGTTTGGCTTAGTGGGTCGTTGGGATGTTATAGCACTCCAGTTGAGTGTTTGTAATGAATGCGGGTGTGGTTCCTTCCTTATTTGGTATATCATCTGGCTTTGTGCCTCATTGGCGGTTGTTCAATAGATGGTCTAGAAGATTTTGGTTATGTATACAGTTCACAGTTGTTGAGCACTGTAAGTCTTCTTTGGGATAGTTCAGTGCATATGCCATAACTGTTGTGTTGTTGGTTTCGTACCTACCCTTCTCCATGGGGAAGCGAGATTATGTCACACCAGGTGGGTCAGTGGTGCTGCAGAAGGCGTGGATGGTAGTCCCGTCGATGGTCTGAGTACAGTTTGTGCTTCTCTCACCACTAGATAATGTTGTTGGGGGAAATGTTGTTGTTTATGTAGAGAAATTGGAGCTTTCTCTCTCTCATCCATATGTTCATCTCTCTAGTTTAATTGTGTCCATTCAAGGAGGCAAGTTATTGACTGCACGCTTCCCACTCTAAAAAACAATCTTGCATCAGACTTAGGTTTTTCATCCTTATTTCTTGCCGAACAAGGCCCCTAACACCTCCATTCGCGACTATTTTTTATAAATCCATCCATCTAGAGACGCCGCCCCCATTGCTTTCATCATAGTCCCAGTTTGCTTCTCCGTCTTCCTTCGTCATCAACTTGCTGCTACTGTGAAATATAAGAAGCTTGTTACTGGCGGGTAGCATTGGAGCCGCCCTTACTCCTAGTGGCAGAGCAGTAGCCGGCCGCTGAGGTTGGAGCCCGACTGAGGTAGAAAAGTTCTCTCAAAACTTAACACTAACACATACAACAACTATGTGTTCAAGACCAACATGTTGTGGAACAATGATATTGAGTTCAAATAATTTCTGGCAGATAATTTGATCAACAAAACTGATTTCTCGCAGTCTATGGCGGCCATCACTTCTCAGAGTATTCAGTGGGATCGTCATCACACAAGACAACAACCGTCTCTCAAGCGATCTATTATTACTAATGTAGATCAAGCTCCAGTATCAACCAACCTTACGATTTTCTACAGAAGCAGAAGCTACGTGTGTACGATTGTCACAGGAACATGCATGTTTATTACCCTCGACATAGAAAAGTTCTGAATCGAATCTCTTTAGAAAGAAGATCCTTTGTCTCATAGTAGCCTGCTCCAGTCTCCTTACCAAACTTTCGTTATTGGGTTAGCCATACACTTCACATGTTTCTAGCGATTTACATGGCATCATCAAATGATACAAGTCTTGGATAAGAATCTACAACGCACTAGAACACCCTTGTTGACGATCCTTTACTCCGACAGCATCTAGGGTTCCTCGAACAATGTGATAATCACACCGGGTAAATCCTTAACCCTTCCTCCTCTTACTAATACTACAGATTATTCTTGTAAATATTTCAATTGATAAAATTGAAATTTCGAATTGAGATAATAATCCACTTTTTTATTTAGTCACTATTTGATTTGGCCATTTCCATTATATGATATTTAAGATAGATAGATTAAGATATAATATTAATTAATAATATTATTTTCATATTTAATAATAATTAAGAAATATTATGCTATTAATATAACATATCAAATAAATATTATTTTTTTTATATAAATAGTATTATAAAGTATACACAAAAATACAAACAAAATCGAAAAAGAGTCTTATTACTTATTATTATATTATTTTATTATTATACATATATATAAAGTATATTATGTAAGTAAATATTTAATACAAAAATCTCATATACTCTGGATCATTAATGAGGGTAATAACTCCCATTTCTTTCATGCCTACATCAAGGGGCGTCATCACCGTAACAAAATCTCATCACTCCAGGATAATGCTGGAAATTGGGTGACTAATAATAATTGCTCCACAAGTTCCAGTACGTAATTATTTCAAAGACATACTTGCACCACACAGCCCACTCAGCAACAGTTGGATATTATGCCTGCTTTCTTCACTCCGCTCACAATGGCACAACAACAGTTGATGGAAGAACTCCCATCCGAACAATCTATATCCAACACACTCTATGGGAAATGTAAGGCTGGAGGCCCATATGGCGTCAGCTGTGAGTTCATGCTAGCCCATTGGAATATAATCAAGCACTTTACTATACTATTCTGCATTATCCGGGCCCGATATCCGCTTCAGTCAAGTTTATGTGATACTGTTATCATGCTCCTTCCTAAGCAAAGTCACCCCATCACTTTTAACTCTTCATCCAGTTTCCACTACAGTAAATTAAGATATTAGTGGCAGAGGTTTATGACAACATTTTTTTGGTCGCATTCATGAAATACGATCAGTAATTTTTCCGTCATTATTCAGGTTGTCAACTAATGCGACAATTACCTTTTATCGTAATTAGTACAAGTATTCCGTCCTTATACAAAAACCATCTGTTATCAAACTACACTTCCAGCTCAAAGATATTGTACCTAGCCTATCCCGCACAAAATTTTATTCCCGCTCAAATTTTATCACAAGGGGGCTGGCTTTCCCAAATTTCCTTAACTGCTCTTTATGATCCATTTTCTTTTCGGCTTTTCCCTTTTCCATGACCGCTCTTCCTCTTCTCCATCTTAAATCCTTCTCATCTTCTAATTTCATTGTTCTATAGGCTCGAAAGGAGAAACGGAAAAAGGAAATCTGACAAGAATATAGCTGCATAGCAGTAGCCTGCTCAATATTCAACTAGTTCGTAAGAGTAGCATCATTGGAATCAGTTTTCTCCATCATAGTCACAATAAACTCTGATTTTTGACAAAGTCACATTTTAAATGTGAATATTTTCCTAGACGGTTGAAACACCGAATAAATCTCAATTCCGGAATATTAAGTTTTATTCTTATATTATTCACGAATTATTTATACTTAATATTTTTTCCCGTTATGTACATTCTTTTCCGTATTATACCGATAGAGACTCTAATTTAGTTTGAGTGTATATATATGTGTTTTTATTAAACACATATGTGTATGCATGTAATACACACACACACACACACACACACACACACACATATATATATATATATATATATATATATATATATATATATATATATATATATATATATATATATATATATATATATATATATATATATATATATATATATATATATATATATATATATATATATATATATATATATATATATATATATGGGATGATATTTAATACCCGGCGGGTAGCTAACGGGTAGCTACCCGTGCACACTTGCTGATTTTTTTTTCACACTTGCTGATATTTTTTTTTAAATTTTTTTTTCGCAATTGTAGAGGAGTATTTTATCTAGCTCTCCAAAAAATTTGATCAAAAATAATATCATTTGCCCACCCAAAATTAAAAAACACGTCCATATATATTACTGACTGTATATATGTATATATATATACAAACACACACACACACACACACATATATATATATATATATATATATATATATATATATATATATATATATATATATATATTCACACTTCCTGATTTTTTTTTGAATTTTTTTTTTTGCAATTGTAGAGGATAGTTTTGTCTATCTCTCCAAAAAATTTGATCAAAAATTAATATCATTTGCTCCCCCAAAATCAAAAAACCCGTCCATATATATTACTGACTGTATATTTTCTGCGTAGTTACTCTTTTGTCTCAGAGTTACTCCAGCATACCATATAGTTACTCTTGCTATTCAGACGGGTTACTCCAGCATACCATACAGTTACTCTTTTGACCCGAGTTACTCCAGCGGGTAGCGAAAATTCTAGCTACCCACCAGGCAACGAATGAACAGCCTATATATATATATATATATATATATATGTATATATATATATATATATGTGTGTGTGTGTGTGTGTGTGTGTACATATATATTGCTTACATATATCTATAACTATTACATACATATACATATATTTATGTGCAAAACATAAGCACATATATTAATGTTTTTGTTAGATAAGCAAACAAGCGACGATGCAACAGAAGTGGCCAGGCTAGGTGTCCTCGTCCTTCAATCCAGTGAAGTGGGGAATGCTTGTACGACCATGACTTTTTCATAGTAGCATATTCTTTATATCTTTATAGATGTATCCTTTGTAGCGTTCATTCTGATATGTTTATACCATGTCTTACATTCTGTTTAGCTCAATAATAAAATAGGAAGAGCAAGAACAAGTTGCCGCCTGAGTCGGCGAAGATAGCATTAACAAGCTTTCTCATTAAGGCTTTCAACAAAGAGTGGGATCCCAAATTTAGAATGCCTCGGTCTGCGTGATTACGAGCATGTGTGTTCCTCAATTTTTTTTATGAATGATGGCTTAACAACTAATTCGAGCATGTCTTACCATTGATTGGACTGAAACTTCTACTTGTTGCCACTGTCAATCAAAGTATCTGATATATGAGCAAGTACTTGGATAATATTTGGTTGTTAGATGGAGAATACAAAAATTAATGAATACATATTAAACATGTAATAATTGTCAATGTGGGTTTTGGTGTATGATCTCGAAGTTCTATCTAAAATTATAGACAATTTCTATACTTCATTTCTTCAATGCAACTAAATACATTATGTTTGTGAGTTACCATTACAACAGCTTGACACTGATGTAGGCGTCACTATCAAAATTCACATGAATTTTTTGGGACTTTACTTACTACTTTAGCGGTATGTAAGTTCATCAAGTAGTGCCTAGTTCCATGACACATGAATTGGATTGTGATACTTAAGCGACCACTTCTGTGATAGGGATATTCTTCTCCGTGTTTTTTCAGAATGATCATTTATGTCAAAATATTTTTCTATCAATAAAGGGAAGAGCGGTTTAACTAATCTTGAAAATAGAACTATATAAAGATTTTTTTTTTGTGCAATACCGATAGTTCGGTTACATCAGGACTGAGTATTAAGTAAATTACAGAAAACGGCCTTGTCTTCTAAATAGATGTCTTCTCCAAGTGCAGGGCAGAATTGCGTAGCTTTCATGAAGAGGTTGCTTGAGACAGGACTTAGCAAGGATGTCCGTAAGCTTATTTTGATTTCTCTTGATGTGGACGACGTCTGTGGCATTGAGAGTGGCTAGAGCTTCTCTTAACTTGCAAACCACAGTTAGGTATTTGCCCGGTACCTCTGCAAAACCTTTCACCCACTGCACTGAGTTCCAGGAGTCCGAGAGGATAGTTCCTTTATTTTGATTGAGCTGTCTCGCGAGGTCAGCCCCGTGAAGGAGGGCCTTGAGCTCCCCCTCCATGGCGTCGGTCCCAGGATGCAGACGAGAGGAGCCCCCTAGCCATTCCCATGTAATGCTGCGGATAGTAGCACATGTGCATGACATTATGAACTTGGTTGAAGTGGCAACATCAACATGAATGATGAAGTTAGTGTTGTGCAAGCTTAAGGGATGTTCCAGGCTGGATTTCGCAGGACGGTCAACTGGGTTGCTGGAGAAAGCTTGGACCAAGGAGCTTGCTTTAGTAAAGCATTGTGCTGCCACAATTCTTGGTGGAATAACAGACTTTTCGAAGATCAGAAGGTTCCTACTTATCCAAATCTTCCAACATGTAATGGCAAATAAGGACTTCCAGGTATCCGGTGTCTTTACAGTCCTGAGATTGTATTCCATCCACCCTCGAATTGTCTGGCTCTCAAAAAAAAGATTCACCTCCCTTGGCAGAACGAAAGACCAGATCTGTCGAGCCGAATTGCAATCCCTCATCGCATGCAGGCAGTCTTCTTCAGAGCTATTACAACATTGGCATGTAGGATCGTCTGTCATCTTCCTTTTAGATCTCATGACGTTGGTGAGTAAGCGTTCATGCAACAGCAACACAGGTGGGCTCTTACCCGGTGCGAGACGGATAATGACCAAGCATCTGTAAATAACGAGCTCGATGCGTCTAGTATGGGATGGAAGAGGAGATTGTAAGCATACCAGGTAGTAAAAGTGCCATAGCTGTCCAGCTTTCATATGAAGGTGTCGTCCCCGTAATGGATTCGGGGAGTGGGCATATGACTAATGGCATTGACTGTGTCTTGCACAAACCAATAATTGAGAAAGTCTTGGTCCCAGGAACCGTCGTCTCGAACCAGGCTCGAGACCTTAAGGTCGAATAGCTCCTCCGGCACCATGAGATCAACTTTAATAGTGGGTGCCACACCAGCTCCGATCCATTCATCCGTCCAAACCAAGGTGTCCAGACCTGACACGGCATGACGACGCAAGTTCTCTGTTAGTAGAGGGAGAAAGGTCTGCAAACTTCGCCATAAGTGAGAACTGGTTGTTTTAGGTAGGCCGTTTGTGAAGTATTTGGATCGCATGATTTCCACCCAAGGTATACGCCTATTTTGTATGAGGTCCCAAACCATTTTCATCAGCAAGCAGGAGTTAAAAACCTTCGCCTTCCTCAGACCCAAACCTCCTTGAAGCTTGGGGTTTGTAACTTTGCTCCATGTGACCAAATTAAGACGTCTGTGTGAGCCCCCGTTCCACAGGAAGTTTCTTGTAAGTTGATCAATTCGGTCGCAAATAGAGGTAGGGAGCTGGACTGCTTGCATTATGTAGCAAGCTTGCGATTGAAGAACCGATTTAGTGAGCGTCATTCTCCCTGCAAGGGAGAGAAGATTATTCTACCATTGCGATATATGCTTCTGAAACTTCTCCAGCAGAGATGAGAAGAGCTCCTTGCCTTTCCTACGGTGGATGATGGGAACACCCAAGTGGCGACCAAGATTACTTATTTCATGGATGCCCAATCTTCTACAGATCCTATTTTTGACTGATCGGGGGGTGTTGTGGGAGAAGAAGACAGTTGATTTCTCATGAGACAGAGCGAGCCCGGATGCATGATTGAATCGCTTCAGGCTACGAAGAATCACCTTTACTTGATGGGTAGATGCTTCCCCGAAAAGAATAATATCATCCGCGAAGCTCGCATGGGTGATGGAGATTCTTGCTTTGGTGATGACGATAGGCCTCCAATCTCCTTTATCTATCTCCTCAGCTATCAATTGACTGAATCTTTCCAGGCATAAAATGAAGATGTAGGGGGAAAGAGGATCCCCTTTCTTGACTCCACAAGAAGGATGGAACGTGCCTGCAACCTCTCCATTCCAAAGGATGGAGGAGTTCCCCGAGCAAATGATTTGCATAATGATGTATATGATCGCCTTGGGCAGCGTAGTACGAGTGAGCGTATCATGGATAAAAAGCCAGCTTAATTTGTTAAAGGCTTTAATTAGGTCAAGCTTCAGCGTCATTGTTCTTTTCCTAGATGATTTAGATTCCATCGAATGCACCACCTCCTAGACCAGGGCAACGTTGTCACCAATCCGCCTTCCCGGGACAAGGCTCAATTGAAAAGGGGAAATCCAATCATTGAGGTAAGGTTTGAGCCTGGCGGCGATGATCTTTGAGAGGAGCTTCGTGCAGACGTTATTGAGAGAAATGGGCCTCAATTGAGAGAATTTTTCCAGAGGGTTGCTCTTGGGGATGAGGATGATAAGTGAATCAGTCGTAGAAGGAGGAATCGGGGTGCCCATGAAGGGATCCTGAATGAATTGGCAAAGCTGGGCGTTCAAGGCGTTCCAGTTTTCTTGATAGAATCCCGCATCCACTCCATCCGGCCCGGGGGCTTTGACAGGTGACATGGAGTTCAGCGCTTCCCATATCTCCTTTGTTGAGGGAATGGAAATCATCTTCTGGTGTTGGTCAGACATGAGAGGTGTGAAGGCCCCAGGGAAGGTGATGCTTGCAGAGCGTCTGCGTTCTTCGTCTACCTCTTGATATACATTAGAGAAGAAAGATAAAACGAGGGATTTGAGCTCGAGTTCATTGTCATACCAGATACCATTATCGTCTTTGAGGTGGGTGATCTTATTCCTCCATCTTCTAGTTTTTGTAATAGAGTGGAAGTAGTTTGTGTTATTATCGCCCAGCTTGATCCATGTGCATCTCGATTTCTACTGGCTTTCGGCTTCCTCTCGTCGTAGGATACCGTCCAATTGGGCTTGAAGCTTGAATGTCTCCATAGCCAGCGAGTGGTCAAAGTGAAGCGAGAGATTCATTTGGTTCCATATGATCTTGTTCGTGATTTGGTTTTTACATCTTCTATCTTTTTTGCGTGAAGCGGTGTCCCAGGTTCTCGCCTTCTCCAGCAGCGATTTGTTCGCAGTGAGAAGATCGATGTGCTTAGGCCAGGCATCTTTGAAGAACTCCTCATAGCCTGGTGACGAATACCATCTCGCACTGATGCGGACGTGCAGCTTTCCCTGGTAGGGGGGGGGAGTCTTCTGAAGACACCATTAACGGCGCGTGATCTGAATGGTTTTTTTCAAGAACCAGTATCTCCTCCTTTCCTGGCTGCTCGATCCACTACCGGTTACCCAGCGCCCTATCCAGGCGTTCATGCAAGAGTCCCCTTCTGAAGGTGGTGCGGGGGGCGATCACTCTAAGGTCGAGTAGCGAGCAGCTCTCGACGGCCTCGATGAAATCCATACTATTGGTTTTGTCGAAGATGTTGCTTCCAATTTTCTCAGATGGATGCATAACCACATTAAAATCCCCCATCACTACCCAAGGGTCCGTGATTGAGATGGCAATATCATTGAGCTGGTTCCAGAGAAGCTTCCTGCCTCCCCTCGTCGTGCTGGCGTAGACAAAAGTGAAGGTGTTGTGAATCTTACAGTGAACAAATTGTTTGTGAGAAACAATAATCTCAACCTGAGTGTTGTTCTTCCATAGCACCCAGATACCCCCGGAGAAACCTACAGCTTCGACTCGGTGTGAGTTCGAAAAACCAAGATTCTTGATTATCCCCATAGCTCCCATTCCGCTACATCTTGTCTCCAACAGGCACATGACCGAGATCTTATATTTTTGGGTCAGATCTTTCACCGTGTTTTGGGTGTCTTTGTCGCAGACACCCTGCACGTTCCACGTTGTAACCCTCATTTATCAACTTCAGCAAGGGTTGATTTACCCATTGTCCTCGCCTCTTCCTCTAGGTCCTGCAGTAAGGATGTCTTCCCTCTTTTCCTTGAGGAGGATTTTGAGGTGTCCCCTGCACTCAATATCTTTCGATTCCTCAGATGGATACCCGCCGAGTTTCGACTTGGGCTTCTATATGGGTGGGTGTGACTCGCAGTTCTTGTCGAGTCACCAAAGGTGAAAGGTTCAGTGACAAAGGGGTTTGGCGGGTTCTCACTCCCTTGAACAAGGGCGTCTCCAGTAGGGTTGACGGCAGTGTGCACAGCACTCGGTTGAGTCAGCAGGTTCTGTGTCGTCTTGGATGGGGCAGTCGGGTCCTTGGATTTGCTCTGCTCGGGGATAGCAATGGCCTTGGATCTGTGTGAGTTGTTCTGCTTGAAATTTTGCTTTCTCATTTTCCAGTCGATCCCGTTATCCACCCTATCAGCAACCGAGTCGACGTCAATAACTTCAGTATCTTCGACTTTGTCTTCCTCCTAATTCTGTAAGTTTTGGAATCTATTATTAAGAACTATATAAAGATTGAATAGTCATAAACATGACTTTTTTTCTAAATTGAAATTTGTATCTTGTCTTTAGAGTGTATATAGTGAAATTTGTTGACTGGGATAAATCTATTCATCTGATAGGATTTTTGGATTAGAACCAATTGATTTGTTAATTGTCTAGTAAACTTTTGTAATCCCTATATGCAAATTTTTAGAATAATAAGTATTTAAATTCATTGTTCTTCTATTCTATTGCTTTGTATATATGGGTTTTTAGGTTACTATCCAATTGATTTTGTCTAGTAAACTCTAGAATAATATGTATTTATTTTATATTATTATCTTATTTTTATTCCTTTGTATATATGAGAATAGTCCCATACTGTGTAATTGGGTTATTGACCGCTGCCCAAGTCCATATATATATATGTGTGCCCCGTTAATACAAACTCAAGTTGCTCTGCCTCATAACCTCATATTATTAACATGGTATTATAGTAGGCGGTACCATAATTCCCCAGAGAGAAAGATAACTGACAACTTCATCAACAATGTCGCGTCCGCCTTCTTCTCTTTGTTGTGGAAGCCATCTCCATTGTCTCTATCTTCTCTTATTTTCTGTGGTGGAAGTCATCTCCACTGTCTCCTTCTTCTCTTGTTCCTAGCGGTGTAAATCATCTCCATCACGTTGTTTGTCATCCTCGCAGTGGTGGAAATCATAACCATGACCCGTGTCATTTGGATCATCATCCCTATCATGATGGAAATCATCCCAATCACACAAATCATCCAGATTATCATTCCTATCGTTGTTGAAGTCATATCTATCACCCATATCATCTAGATCTTCATGCCTATCATGATAGAAGTCATCTTCATCATCAATTGGATCATCTTCTTCAAAAGGATCATCCAGGTTGTTATTTGTCCTTCTCCCCAAAATCTATATCCAAGAGGCTTATTTCTAGAAGAGGAATCATTCTTAAAGCTAGGGTAAAATATTTTTAATGTTTTTCTCTAAGATTTGTCCCGATGTCATGGAATAAGACATGTTCTACTCTCAACATGTCATGTGGCTGTTGGATCTAGGGCTCTTGGGGGGGGGGGGGTGAATAGAGCTTCAAAAATTGTCACAAGATAGATTAGACCTTAAAATTATATCAAATTAAAACTAATAGCTTAAGTGCAATTTGATGTCCTAACTAACAAGCATAGCAAGGATGAGAGGAATTGATAGCAAACACTTGACAAGGTCATGTAGAATGTTTCCACTCTCCAAACTAGGAGAGAGTCAGTTCACTACCTAGAGAGGTCAGCCTTTAGGACTTTCCAAGTGCTTTTCTCTATATATTCCCCAATTAAATTTACAACATAATACCACTAAAGGACTTACCCATCCAAGAACAAAGAGTATTCCACCTTACCAAGGACTTCCCCACTTTGCAAGAGTCTTCAGCCTTTTTCCAAGGTCTTACCCACTCTAGCACAAGTCTTCTGCATGTAAGGGATTTTCCACACTTCTTAGATCTTTAATCTTTGCCTTCTCCTTCACCTACAAAGTTCATCACCTCTTCTTCAACCTTGAAGAGGAACAATGACAACTCCACCTTCACTCAGAGTAGCTTGCTTCACCTTTGCTTCATGGAGAAAAAGGGTAGTGAATATGGAGTAGACGAGATCTTTACAGGCACAAGGAAGTATCTTTCTTACAACAAGCCTATCTCACTCATAATTAGGAAATAAAGTATAAACTAGATAGAGAAATAAACACAAGGAGTTGCAACACACTCAACTATAGTAAGGACTTAGAATAGCATGAATGAGCAAACTTGAAATGAACTTTAAGGGGTCCTATTTATAAATGGGGGTGTTCCCTTGAATTTGGGATCACTTAAGGTCGAAATATAGCCGTTATCCACAATGCAACAGATATATTTTTACCCAAAATAAATCACCAACGGTTATAATCACTTTTTCTACATTTTCCATATAGTACATTTGGTCGAGTTTCAGTAAAGGAAACTCGACCGATCAACTAAAAAACAAAGACAATTTTTAAACTATCGATCGAGTTTGTTCTGGGAAACTTGGCCCATGAGCTAAAATTAGATTTGCACAGTGAGTTAGTTGATCGAGTTCTGTGAGTGCGTAACTCAACCGATGGGTCATCTTTAGAAAATCCATCATAGGATTGGTTAAATTTCCAACTCGATCGATGAACAACCTGTGATAAATTTTCCAATATGACTTCCGAGTGATTAAACCTTGGGATTAAGTATCCCTATTATTTTTATCATCTTAGTTATAAGTCATATCATCAATACAAGTGATTACAAAATCATCTACAATCATTTGGAGTGATTTCCCAAAATATACACTTGCATTGCATTTGACTTGAACTTTAACAAGCTAGAGCTTGTGTAATTTGATCCTTTTCATCTACCTAAAGCGTGATATCATTCTTGAACAAACATATTAGAGAAATAGGAATGGAATGGTTAAGTCATTAGCAAAATGTGGGTAATGTATAACTATCTAGTCAACATTCTCCCCCTTTTTGACAATGGCATATCATTCCTTGATCATATTAAAAAGGACATTGAACTTATACCTTTGCCTTGTGAATTATACGGGGATTCAAGATTTGAACAATGTGAATTGCTCCCCCTCAATCTATGCTTACTCTAACCTAGATAGGTATTCAATCTACACACAAAAATATGACATACATATACTATATGGTCCTTTAGCAAGTCACATGATAAAGCATATAATGAGCAAAAAAAGGGTCACGTAGGCAATAAAAACAATATAATTGAGCATTGAAAACATTGAATTTCTCTCCCCCTTTTGAAATTATCAAAAAGGAAGGTGGGTAGAAGAGCATAAAAATAGGTCTTCTCCATGCACAACCAACCATACAGGCTCAACATGCAATCTCAAAACATACACCAAACAGAGATGAGGGAAATAAACAAACTAAGTCATAATCAAAATATGGTCAAACATGGCACCACCTCATGAGGTATAGTATATCAAAGAGTAAGTGTACATAACATTAAGATTACAGCCCAGAAAGTAAGTTCTCATCAAACAGCTACAAGACAAAATGATGAAAGCTAAGATGATAAAATAGTACATCTCAGAACATGTGCCCATATGTTTCTAATACAAAATAGCTTAGAAAGATATATATGATCAACATTTAGACTAAAAACTAAGAACAACTAGACATCTAAGATATCTATATTAACAACATCATCATCCTCTACATCATGCTCATAGTCATCATGTAAGGGGCGGGATCCCATAGGGATTCACTCCCTACTAAAAATAAAGAGGCAAACTCAACCAACAAAAACTTTTTCTTTAAAGGGATGAAACCAAATTTATTTGAAATGATTATATCATAACACAAAGTAGCAGAGGAATTCAAAGATGTATCTAACCATTACAAAACTTCTTATTATACTAAAATTTCACCATGCAGAGTGACCTAAAGTAAAAACTAACTACATATTTAGGACTAGCTGATGATCACCTACCAACTTCAAGCAAAGTCTCCCACGAAGTCAGCTACACTTGTTGTGGTCCAGGTCCTCCTAGATTTCCTTCTCCTTGTCCAACACCTAGGGTAGGAAGCATACCCCACAAAAGGAAAATAATAGAGGATATCAACAAAAAGCTAGTATGATCATGCTAAAAAGTAATTGAGCAATATATATTAGGAAAGATGTACATCAAGTATAGAAGGCTTCCCATGCAAAAGGGTAACAACTACCAAAACATGCATAAAAGGAAAATAATCTCGAACATATGATGAAAGGAATAGTTTCCATAAAATCAATAGTAAAAGTGGCGCTAAAAAAGCACTCATAATGTTTTTAGGCCACAAAACCCATAACAACCTGAATGTAGGTGATATAAACATAGCACTGGAACAACATAAATAGCGAAGGTAGCCAAGCCTCATAAACTTGAACTTGATAGAGATTGGCACATAACCAAACTCCCAATTTATATAAAATTATGGGCCAAACCTCTTAAGTTTGAAACCCGGGTATGGGGCACATAACCTCCATCCCAAAATAAATAAATAATATGGGCACATAACCCAAAATCAATGCAAATTATATTACTCTAGGTCTACTGAGTCACACAACATGCTTAATAGGGAGGTAAGTAAAAGGTATAGTTGGATTTTACAATTTAATAACCACACAAGTGATCATCATATAACAACAAATAAGTCCAACACACACTAAGGCATGAGGAAAAGTGTAGAGAATATCCAAGATCACTACTAACAAGATAGCTCATAAGAACCATGATATCATGATATAAGAGCAATGTGTATAGGCCCAAAAGAAAGACTGAATAGGTGAATTGCTCAACATAGAGTAATAGGGGATGCAATATACCTCTCATAGAGCCTTAACAAAACAAGATTACTTCTAAATTAAAATCTAGGTTCCCAATGCACCTAATGTCATATATGTGAAATTTGGGTTAAAAGTGCATTGATTATTCAAAACCCTAAAATATCACCTATTTATTATTAATGAATTAGGTTACCAAAACCATGCCATGTTTTATTATATATTTTTCTGAGTTTAAAACATATTTTACTATGTGTTTATGACTTACATTTATTTAGTTATGAATTTTACAAATTATTACTTATTTAGATTAATCCATTATAATCACCTCTTTATAACATTAGATTCAGGTGATAAAACCAATACCATTAGAAAGATTACATTTTTCTTAATCCTACGAGTATTTATTTGTATTTTTTATTAGTAAATAATCAGTTATCAATTTTTGAAAACCAGTCAATGGGAAAAATCATAAAATAAATTTTCATGGGAAACAGAGACAGAGAGAGAGAGAGAGTGGGGATGGGTCCGCTACTTGGCCCAATAGTTGAATGCCAAGACAACATCTCACCTCACTGGCGATCGAGGTGGCACCAGGTCAGGGCCTGGTCAAGGCCGGATCAAAGCGAAACAAATGACCAACGTGCCCTTAGCACGAACCGAAGAGGAAAAGAAGAAGTAGCGGAGGGCGAATCCATCTGTAAAAGAGTGAAATCACCCCTTTACTAAATTTGGTAAAAAAAACACCATTTTAAGGTAGCAAAATAAAATTAGTGCCTATATTCAATTTCATATAAAGGTTTACAAAAATACATCAAATTCTCCCATTGGGGTTTACATCAAGATGTACTAACATGATCTACATAGAGTGAAGTCTAACTACCACAGTCTTGTCTCCAAAGCAACATCTCCATCAAGCATGTCCAAACTAAAGCTATGTTCTTCTTCTTTTATCCATCACCTTGCTCAACACCTGAGAGGTTGGGAAGGCAGCTAGCAAAAGGGAAAAGAAAAACAAGTATGTGTCACAAAATATGTTTAGGATAACAAGGAAAGTAAAGCATGCAAACGTAGGCTAGGTTTCATCATAAGATGAGGATAACAAAAGTATGAGGCTATATCAAAAGAAAACTTGCCAATAACAATTATATTAAAAAGGGGTTTGGCATGTAAGATTATTATGTCTACCTAACTAAGTAGGGTTGAGGCACCTACCAGACCTCTAACCTTAGGTGAGGGGAGAATAAGACATTCCTAGTCACCTATAATATTATGGGGAGAAAAATACATTCCCTAGGGTGAATTAGTACATGTCCTCTTTGGGTGGTTGCACACATGTACCGCTACTTTAATTTAAATAGAACATAAATCTACATGCTAGAAAGAGTAGTTATGGCAAGAATAATTTATGAACCAATAAGGATGACAATGGGGTCTAAAAACCCAAAAAAGAGAATATATTAACTGATTTGAGGCATAAGCAAATTACGGTTTCAAGAATAAAAGACAAGGGTTCAATTAAGCCTCATAATGGAGAACTAGGTTAAGGCATAAATATTCCCAATTGATGTGTTATATGCACATACCTTTTTCTTTACAGTCCTAGAAACCACTTTTTAGAACCTTACACGAGATCAGGGTCCACTTGTCCTAATGTCATCATTATGTCCATGTATTAGAACTAGGTATATCCATTAATGACTGAAAACCCTAAAGTTACTAATTTTTCCTCAAACCTTTGAATTAGACTCTAAAACAATCACCACCATCTTAGTTAGGGTTTTCCTGATCAAAATGACATAATTTTACACAATTTGAAGATATGGAGTTTTAGATGTATTTTTTAGTGATTTTTAACTAATTAATTCATTTTCTAAAAACACCTTTTTGACAAACTAAAAACCAGGATTTGAAACCATTTTTATTAGATAGACGGGATTTTTTTGAGTTCAAAACATATTTTAATTCTATTTTTGGATGCAAAGTTTAACAGATATGAATTTTTTTTTTTGAAAGTGAATAGATCCATTCATTACTCAAGCCAAACGACATCTACAAGCAGAGAATAATAACCACAAGGAGAAGCAATAGTCAGGAACACAGACTTAAAACCACTACTACTCATATTGGAATGAAAATAAAGCACTTCTGCATAGATCTCTCTTCTTTGTGGCTGACTTAACCAGCTTTTATGAGAGATGCCTTCAACCTGAGCATTAGGCAGCGGCGTAAGGGATGAACCAGGCAAGTATTCCACCCGATTGTTGTCTCTACCATCCATGTCAGCAGCTTGAGCAGCAAAGAACCTGAGGAAAATGAGACCTTCTAGAGATCTCAAACTCTCACAATAGGAGAGAGAAACAACCCCCTAAGGGATAGACAAGCACCGAAGAACAGCAACTAGAAGGCAGAGACCCTGCCTAGAAACCAAAAAGAACACACGTACAACAAGGAAACCACACAGACTGGAAAGAAAGAAACGCTAAACAGGGCCGCTATGTAGAAGAAGACGCCAGCCCTCGGTAGATCCACGCAGGAATCCGTCGACTCGGCCACCTCCACACCACCACCAAGCAGTAACCGCGCCAGAGGCGAAGCCGCCACATGGAAGCCACCGCCCCTCCACCCTAAAACTCCCGAACCAACAGACCCGGAGACCCGACCCTAACTGCCAGAAAGGGGGAAGAAGAAGGCGATGGAGAGGAGAGTAGAGCCAAATGGACGGGAAGCGCGATTAGCAGAGAGGACAAGCACTGACGAAGGCCCAGGGGGAGAGGGTGGCTACGCGCCGGCAGCTGACCTCCTCCCCCAAGCCGGAGGGCCGAGCACTTAGAAGCCCTAGATCGCCTTTACGATCGCCAGAGCAGAAGAGAACCCGGAGCGGAAGAGATTCAACGTAAGTTAAAAGATATGAATTTATGATTATCAATGAATCACAATGTGCCATGTAGGCACTTCGTTCCACAGATAGAGCGAGAGAGAAAGAGGGTGGGGTCGAGTTCACTACTTGGCCCAATGAACATCAGCTAAGTAAGTGGCCTGCCTCACTGGCTGCCCATGTGGCTCCAGTCAAAGTTGGGTCAACACGAACCAAAAACAAATCAAAAGACAGGAGTGCCCCTGTCTGAGCATAGAGAGGGAGGAGAGGAGTGAACAGGGGTAAAATAGTAAAAATAGAGGGAGTTATCTTCCTCCCTCACCCGCACCATGGCGGTGTGCAAGAAGCAGCTAGCTTGATTGTGATTTTAGGCAAATTCTGGTTTCTCAACAAAAAAATGATGCTCAAGCATGCGGAAGAAAAGAAAGAAGAACTGAACCTAATGGTGCTATAAATTTTCTCGAAGATGAAACAAAGTGGGAGAGAAACTCACCACAAGCCCTGCTCCTTCAACCACTCTCCAGATGGCCAAACCACGATGAACCTTGAAATCAAAGGATGTGTTGAGTTGCAAAGGATAGGGGGAAGCTCAGGGTAGGGGTATATATAGGTGAGGAGATGTATGCTAGGTATTTAGAACTTGGGGTGAGAGAAGGAGTTTGGGCGAAATGGGAAGTCCTCAAATAATTGTCAAAATACCAAAAATTTGGGATAATCTTGCACAAAATCGCAAGAGGAGTAAAGAGAGACAAAATCACTTAATTTGGTTGAGTATATATCGAGATAATCCAATTTGAAATTTCACAATACTATTTTTAGTTTTCCTTGTCCGAACCAAGGTAGAAGACGACTAACCAATGTCAGATGATCAATGGATCCGGGTCCAATGAGGAACCTTGACTGTTCAATCAGGTGGATAAAAGCAAGAGTTCATGACATTTAAATCATTATCCAAATCTGATATCGACTAAAGTGACAAATGTATTATTTAATGTATTTCTCTCTCTTCTTATGAGGGCTCAAATAGTTTCCAAATCTAATAAAAATTGACACCCTTACTGCTTTTAACGTGTAGAAGCCAAATATGGAATTAGATTTTCCTTGTTAGATAATTCAAAACTCATTTTCTCTTTCCTCCTTGATAAGCGGTGATAAGATTCCTTAAATTCCATGAAACTTCACCCACAACTCACCCTAAGTGCCTTGGATATGATTTTCTTATTAATTTCACATGTTGAGATTATTTGGATATGATTTTCTTATTAATTTCACATGTTGAGATTATTTCATTATTTATTTAATGTATTGAAGATTCTACACACTTTCTCTCTCCTATTTTTACTCACTATCCAAATTAGTTGCAAATTTTCCCATTGGCTTATTTCCGTGTTTAGATTACGAATTTGGAGTTAGTTTTCCAATTTGAGGACATTAGATATTTTATTTCTATTTCTTGGCTCATTTCCTATTTTCCTTTGATAAAGACTTTGATATATATATTTACTTTTCAAATTGGGTGACACTTGGCCCTTAAGTAACTTTTAGTTCAAGAAATGAATATTGTATACCAAATTACTTCATGGGCTCCCTATTTGTGATTTGAAACCATGTATTTCATATTATCTCCTTTTATCCAACATATTCCATATTATCTCATTTATTACATTTATCATCTCCTTTATGTATATTTTGAGATTTCCTTTCTTTTTCATATTCTAAAAAGTCCTAGAAAGTTCTTGCACAAAATATTTTATTATTTTTATTAATTAGTAGACAATTTACACATCAAGCCCATAATTAAGATTCCTACCGAGGTATTTGTGCATAAACCCAAATATTGGTGAAAAAGGTGAACAAATGTTCACTAAACCATAATTTCTCCACAAATTAAACTGAAAGGCCAAAGAGGATATAAATGAAAGTAATAGATGGGAAAGAGGGTCAAAAGACAAAATGTATAGAATTTGGCATGTTACACTGTCAAAATCCAAGGGGGTGTCATCACCTTCCGCTGCTCATGACATGGCGCCGACCTACAAGCAGCAGCTTGCGTGGGGTTTTGGGAAAAAATGTAAACCGTGACCAAACACAAAAATAAGTGGCACAAAAGAAAGAACAGACAAAAATGAACTCAAGGGTACCATGAATTTGACCAGAGATGAAGATAAAAGAGAGGGAGGTCCGCCCCAAGTCGTGCACACCCAGTTGCTCATCAGGAGGTTAAGAGGAAACAAACTGTACAATTGGAAGGTGCACTACTACAAAAAATGGTTTTTACAACAGTTCATTTTTTCATTTTACAACGGGTGTCAACTATTGTATTAGATCATGTGGTCTTATGGGGGGGGTTCTTTATACAACAGGTGTTGCACATGTTGTAACATGTATTTTATACAACAGTTAATACATGTTGTAGTTCATTGAACACACATGTTGTAATAGGGGTGTTGTATATAACATGTTGAGACAAAAGGAAAATACATCTAAACACAAGGTTTTGAACTTGAGACCACATGAAAGTAAGGCACATCCCAAACCGCTGAACCAATTTCATTTTATGCAACACATATATTCTTTGTTGTACAGATACAACAAATGACGTGCAAACCTATTGTGTGATTGTGGTCTATTACAACGGGTGACTATTACAATAGGTGAAAGCATGTTGTGTAATTATAGTATACTATAATGGGTTATAGTATGTTGTGTATTGATGGTCTATTACAATGGGTTAACATATGTGACTATTACAACAAGTAGAGCATGTTGTGTAATTATGATATTTTACAACGGGTTAGAGTATGTTGTGTAATGATGGTCTATTACAATGAGTTAACATACATGACTATTACAACGGGTTAGAGCATGTTGTGTAATTATGATCTTTTACAACGGTTTAGAGTATGTTGTGTGATGATGATCTATTACAACAAGTTAGCATACATGACTATTACAACAAGTTAGAGCATGTTGTGTAATTATGGTATTTTACAACGGGTTTGAGTATGTTCTGATGTTACAGTCTATTACAACAATTTAGCACCTGTTGTAGTATCACATATACTACAACGAGTTTGGCCCATTGCATATAACTTGTGTTGCATAAAATATATAATTCACAACACACAAATAGACTTGTTGTAAAAGATATGCTAACTACAACACAACCAATAGAACTGTTGTGTTTTTCCCATTGTAAAAAGCATTTTCTGTAGTAGTGGTGGGATGAGTTGCAAAGATGATGGGGATACTCGGGGTAAGGGTATTTATAGGTGAGGAAGTGTAAATTAGGATTTTAGAAATCAAGGTGAGAGAGAAGCTTCAGGAGATTTAGGGGTTTCTCATATCTTTGTCAAATCTCCAAAAAATTGGGATAAACCTGTGCGGAATCGAAAATGGAATCCAACGAGCCAAAAATCTCGAGATTTGGTTGAGTATAGAGAGAGTTGTCGAGTTTTTGAAATCTCACAAAACAAGCTTTGTTTCCCGATCAAAACTGAGGAAGAAGACAAGCTCTTGGCCGTCTAATCTACCATCCAACAGTCGTGGTTCGTGCACGTGATCAAAATTGGAAACATTATTCAATTCAAAATCAAATTAAGTGATGCATATTTTATTAAATGAATTTCTCTCTCTTCATTTGAGGTCTCCAATAAATCCCAAATTTAATAAAAATTGACACCCTAATTGATTTTGAGATGTAGAATCTGAATATAGAATTAGTTTTATCTTTTGAGAACTTTTAATGGGTTAAAAAATTCAGAACTCATTTTCTCTTTCCTCCTTCATTATTGGTGATAAGATTGCTCAAATATTATGAAACTTCACCCACAAGTCATATTTAATGTGTTGAATATGAATTTGCCATTAATTTTACATCTTGGAGTTGTTTATACAATTATTTAATATTTTGAAGGTTCAACACTTTTTCTCTCATGATTTCATCTTTTAATTAAACTTTCTTCAAATTGAGTGAAATTTCACCTAGAGGCATATTTTAATATGTATATTACGAATCTAAGATTATTTTCCACTTTTGGAGTCATTAAATATTTTTTTTTTTATATTTTAAATGAAAAATACATTTTCTTTTCTAAATAAAATAGGTATGATTATTATTATCTTAAATTGATGAAACTTGGCCTCCAAGCCAAAGTGTATCCCAAGAAAATGAATACGAGGTTATAGTTATCAAATAATTTTCCCTTTTAACACATTACCCATTATTTTATTATTTCTCTCATTAATAATTCAATATCTCATTAACATGTTTTAAGCATTATTATTGATTCCTTTTTCTCTTCCTTACGCCATAAGGCAAATGAATGATCTAGAATGAATCTAATCAATCATTATCTCATAGAAGTTTATTTATTTCGTATTTTGTTTAATTATAACTCATCAATCTCAATTATAGACACTTTGTCTTTTTATGCACATTATTACCTCATGTGACATATCTTATGTACATATCATTGATTTTATGATTAATTTGAATGTATTAGGTAATATTAATTTATATTCTACCTTTTAGGTTGAGTTATTCATGCATTAACATATTTAAGGTAACTAAAGAGAATACTCTTATTCTTATTTAGCTAAACCTCAAAGACTAAGGTTTCTAGCTTCCAAACCATAGAATAAGATTAAGTTCTAGGCTTTAGTATGTTACAACATACCACCTCTTAAAGAGATTTCATTCTCAAAATCTAAACATCCACAAAAACTATCTAACACCCCTTAAAAGTTTCATCCTAATAAGCAAAACTACAGGTACAAAGGTAACTTCTTTATATATATCCACTATGTATCATGCAAAAGGAAACATACCTTGAAAGTCTAATCTATGGGACTAAGGGTTACCTTCAACTTGATCATCATCATAGACTTCTTAACTATCCAAAGCAATAACCCTTTCAGCTCACCTTTTGCATGGGTCTTTTACCATTGTTTTTACCACCATTCTGATGAGGCCCTTGAGGTTGTTGTTGTTGAGCAGGTACATGTCCATTATGAAGCTGACGACACCTAGGGAGAATATGTCCAAGTTCATTATAATGATGGCACACAATCTAAAAGTCAGGCTGAAACTTTGCTTGATTCTTATCATGAGAGCACTTTCCTGGAGGATGGTAACCAATACACATAGCACACTTGTCTCTTCTATGCTCATATCCAAATGGTTTCCTCTTCTTGTCAAACTCCCTAGGTTGAAACCCTGGGTAAGACTTTACGACCAAAGCTTTATCAACCATCTGCTGAAAGGTCAAAGGTAGTTGTAGGATAAGAGCACGACCCACATTATAGTTGATTCCTTGAAGGAATAGGTTAACCCTTTGTTCCTCACTCAAATAAACTACATAACATTATGAAAGTAGAAACTTTTGTACAAAAGTAGAAATGGATAAGGAAACTTGATTCAAGTTGTAGAACTCTGCTTCTTTCTTCTTTAGGGAAGCTGTGAAGATATACTTCCCACAAATAAGCACCAAGAATTTCTCCCAAATAATGGTAGAGATATCATGTGTCCTTCCTATCCTGTTCCAACAAACTAGAGTGAGTTCATCCAAAACGTATGCAGCAAACCTAACTTTCTGGTGGGGAGGACAAGCAATTCCATCAATGGTCCTTTCTAAGGCTAGCACCCAATCACCAGCCTTTTCGACCATCTCTATTTCACCTTCAACCTTGATGGAAGGTGGTTGCATCTTCATGAACTCCATGATTGAGAACACCTTAGGATTTTCAGGTACAGACAGGTCTTTCATCTTCCCCGCCATGGAAGTTGCAAAAAGTTTTCGAAACATATCCAACTCTTTCTCTAGAGAGATGACTACACCCTTACCAACAAAATCTGGGGTCTCTTGACCAAACCTAAGGTTTTGGGATGTCTCATAACCGTACTAGTTGTCCACCGTTGAGTTATCTCCCACCATTAGGGTTTTTTCCTGCACATGGCAAGGAGACTAGGTATAAGCAACCTATGGAAAAGGTAAACATCCTAAGGGAGACAAGTTTGAAATAGTTAGATAACTAAAAGCTACAAGCTTTGATACCATGTTGTAAGGAGTGGGATCACATAGGGATCCACTCCCCACTAAAAATAAAGAGGCAGCATCCACCAATTTTTTATTTATTGAAAGGGATGAAACCAAATTTATTTAACATGATTGATTAATACAAAGTAGCAGCGGAATTAAAAGATGTATCTAACCATTAAAAATCTTCTTATTATATGAACATTTCACCACATAGGGTGACATAAAGGAAAAACTAACTACATATTTAGGACTAGCTGAGGATCACCTAACAACTTTAAGCAAATTCTCTACGAAGACATATACACTTGTTGTGGTCCATGTCCTCCTAGATTTCCTTCTCCTTGACCAACACATGCAGTTGGAAGCATACCCCACAAAAGAAAAAGAAAAGAGCATATCAGCAAAAAGCAGGTATGGGCATGCTAAAAAGCAATTGAGTAATATATATTAGGAAAGAGGTACAACAAGTATAGAAGGCTTCCAATACAAAAAGGTAAGAACTACCCAAATGAGTATAAAAGGAAAAGAATCTCTAACATATGATAAAAGGAATACTTGCCTTAAAATCAATAATAAAAGTGGGCGCTTCAATCCAATTTGACTAAGTGAAAACCAAAAAGAGCGCGTTCTGGCTCTGCTATGGTTTGCACCGTGACGGTCGATCAAGGTTGTGCCTCCAAGATCTGTGGAGGGGAGGGTCTATTTCTCCCCTCTCTATGACCTCTTGATCTATGGACTCATCCTCATATTCAACGCCAACCACGATTCCCAAGAAGACATGGAGCCAAGTTCTAGGCGAAGTGAAAAAAGTCAAAGAGAACGACTTTGCACCGTCGGAAAGGATAGAAGGGAAAAGGTTTGTCACCATTGATGATCCTATCGATGAGGCAATGGAAAAATGATGGGAACATACTACTATCTTATATGTTATGGGCAAGTGCCCATATTACTTCCATCTCCTTGCTTGAATCAAACGCGTCTGGAAGCCTAAGGGAGGCTTCGATCTCTTCTCCAAATCGGACAAGTTCTTCCTCCTAAGATTTAACTTGGTTAAAGATAAACAAAGCATCATTGGAGGTGGTCCTTGCGGATTTGATAATAGACTGGTCGTCATCAAGGATTACAAGATAGATGATGATCTCCACAGAGATTTCTTTACCACTGTCCCGATTTGGATCAGTATACCCAGTATGGGTAGGAACTAGTTTCTAGAGCCATAGGTATTGTGTCTAGTGGTGTTGGTAAACTCTTGAGAATAGATTTCAAATCCATGGGGTCAGAATCCCTTAGGGAAGATAGAGCACTAGTGGAACTGGATGCTGAGGAGGAACCTCCGGAGGAGATCTGGGTTAACTTACCTAAGAGAGAGCTGGTTGATGTCAGCATCAAATATGAATTCATCCCTAACAAATGCCCAGACTTTAGGGTTTTTGGCCACTGTCTCAATGACTGTCCTCTAAAACAACATGATGAACAACCTAGGCAGGACAAACCTACTATCACGCAACAATGGAAATAAGCAAGTAAGGAAAGCATGTTAATCAACACAAGGAAACTGAAGTTTCTGTTGCCATTGATAACATGTTTGCTAACCTAGACAGTGAGGTGGACAACAACATTATAGAGGTTCCGTCAAGAAGTGACACATGAGATATCAGTGGAGATATGGATGTTAATTGCAAGGATCTTCAAAATAGTATGGCTGACAAAGATGGAAGCAACACGGACCCTAGAACAGTAGCCTTGATACTGGTGTCAATAGTAAAGTAAATGTTACAGAAGTTACTATCAATACTGGTAAAGAGGGCATAAAGGAATCAAATTCTCATTCTTTAGCTGCTAAAGCTTCTTCCAAGAGGGTGGGTAATAATAATCCACACTCTTCTAAGGCAGACGGGTCACGAAGTACCCGATCATCTTCCAAAGTTATTTAATGACCTTCATTTTTACTAATGTGTCTGGGTCAGGAAAACCACGTAAGAAACATGATGTGAGGCATGAGATTCTAGAAGCTAAAGCTTCTGTTGTAATCCTTCATTAGTCGAAAATAAAGACACACATGATTCATTCTTCTCCTAAACTTTTTCCTTCTCACTGGAAATGGATGTCCAATCATTTGCATGATCCTAATGGACAAGTGTATATAGGATGGAACCCGAAGTCTTGGGATATCATCCTTAATTACATGAGTGATTAACACATTACAGCTCAATGTATTAATAAAGGAGGTCTTCAGATTATGCTCTCTGCTATCTACACAAGAAATCAAATCCATGAACGTCCACACTTATGAAAAGATCTCGAATCACTTCATCTATTATTACTGATCCTTAGCTTGTTGCGGGTGATTTCAATATTGTTAGAAAAAGAGAGGAAAAGGCTGGCAGGCAGGATGTTCCCTCCTCCATTCTCAGTTCTTTTAACTCTACTATTGATAAGGCCAATCTTATTGAACTACCTACTCTAGGAACTGAGTCTTTCACATGGCATAATAAGCAAGGCATCATAAAACATATTGCTTGCAAACTTGATCGGGCCCTAGTTACTGACGATTAGCTTTTTAAGTTCCCAGGATCAAAGACTAAGATTCTCACCTGCACTTATTCTGATCATTCTGCTATCAACATAAACTTGAGGAATATCATCCATAAAAGGAAGCCTTTTCATTTTTTGAACTTTTTCTATGGAATGGCCAGGCTGTCGTGAAGTCATGAAAACCGAGAGCAATCCAGTTGAAGGAAACCCTCTTTTTACTTTTAACAATAAATTGAAACTAGTTAAGAATGAGTTGAAATAGTGGTCAAAGGAATATGTTAATCTTCATAACTTGATTGCTAATGAAACTAGGGAGCTAGAGGACATTGTTGTTGCTCTTAGGCGTACCCATCGGGATTTTGATCTTATTGATGCTGAAAGGATAACTCTCAACGGGCTAGACACTCTCGCCAAAGTAGAAGAAAAATACTTATAGCAATGTAGCCTTTCAGAATGGATTGCTAATTGAGATCGTAACACGAAAGTGTATCATTCCATCATCAAAAGAAGGGATTCTATCAACTCCACCACTAAGCTATATGATGACCAAGGTAATGCTTTGCAGGATGATGAAGATATTGCCAATGAAACTCTTTCCTTCTTTACATGTCTCTATAACCAAGATGCTTATCCTAATAACTCACTGGATATTTCTTGGACTGAGAAAGTGAATGTTGAAGATAATGCTATGCTTTGTAAAATACCATATGTTCCAGAAATCAAGGCTGCTGTTTGGAACATTGATCTTAATAAGAGACCTGGTCCTGATGGCTTCAATGGGTTTTTCTACAAAGAAAATTGGAATATTATTAAAGCTATTACCTGGTTTTTCAATGGAGGTAACATGGTTCATCAAATAAACCATGTGTTTCTCGCTCTCATTCCTAAGAAAGACATTGTGGCATCTCCTTCAGACTTCAGGTCCATATCTTGCTTCTCTTTTCTTTATAAGATAATCACTAAGATTATCTCTGGCAGGCTATCCTCTATCCTCCCAAAACTGATTTCACCTAATCAAGAAGCGTTTATACATGGGTGTAACATAGAAGATTGTTCTTTATTGGCTATTGAATTCACAATTAACTTCAACCACTGTAACAACCCTCCATCTACCTATGTCAAGCTTGACATAACAAAAGTATTTGATAGTGTTTAATGGCCTTACTTATGGAAATGTCTTCACAATCTCAATTTCAATGACCAATGGATTAATCTTATACAATAGTGTGTGTCTACACCTTCTTTCTCTCTTCTCATCAATAGCACTTCTACTGGGTTCTTCAAAATCTCTCATGGCCTCAAGCAAGGTGATCCATTATCTCCCCTTCTATTTGTTATTGGTATGGAAGGTCTTAGACGTATGCTTGACACTACTTGTGAGATGAAAAGCATTAGAACTTATCATATTATTAGATTTCGACCTCTTAGTCATCTTCTATTTGCATATGATGTTCTAATCATTGTTGAAGTTTGACAAAGGAGTCTCTTAAATCTAAAAACCCTTATTGCTGAGTTTGGACGTCTGTCCAAGATGAAATTTAACACTCTAAAGACCCTCATCTATTTATCAAGTTCTTGCAGACATAAAGCAGCTCTAGTTAACTGCCTGAGTATCCAAAGAGGCGAATGACCTACTAAATACCTGGGCTTCCCTATGGCTGGAGGAAATCTTAGAAGAAAGCATTACAATGATTGTCTCGATAGACTTGGGGATATGATTAATTTTCAAACTATCGGTCGAGTTTGTTTTTGAGAAACTCAGCTGGTGGGATAAAATTAGTTTTTCTTAATGAGTTAGTCGGACGAGTTTTGTGAGTGTGCAACTCGACTGATTGGTCTCTCAGAAAATCCATCATTGGATCGGTCGAGTTACAACATGTGACAAATTTTCTAAATTGACTTTTGAGTGATCAACGTTGGAATTAAGTGTTCCTGATTTTTTTCTCATCTTATTTACAAGTTATATCATCAATACAAGTGATTACAAAAATCTTCTAAGGTCATTTGGAGTGATTTCCCAAAATGCGCACTTGCATTGCTATTGACTTGAACTTGAACATGCTAGGGATTATGTAATTTGATCCTTTTCATGTACCTAAAGCCTGAAATCAATATTGAACAAACATATTAGATACATAAGAATGGAATGGTTTAGTCATTATCAAAATATGGACAATGTGTAACTCTCAAGTGAACAAACACTTCTCCCTTTGTGCAACAATAGGCTTCCAAGAGCACCTTCACATGCTCTTTCAATCCACTCTTTGACCAGCCCTTCAATCCTCACTTTACCTCTCTTTCTCCCTTCCTGCCTCCTGATCATTCTATTTCTATATCCAATAGGTGTCTAAATTGGAGGTATCAATAAGTAGGAAGATAAGTAAAGAGAGGAATTGAAGTGATGGTTAGGGTGTTTGTAGAGGATTATCCCATGGTATTGTTACAAACTTGCTGAGGAGTATCATGTGGTCTTCCTATCCTCTGTTCTTGATGTTAAGGGACAAAGCAACAATAGTGGAAATAATTTTCTTTCTTTTGGTTGGTGACTGCTTTGGACATGCAAATAGAACCCTAGAGGCGTTACAATCAAGTTGGAAAGGTCTTGTGAAAAAGAATCTATGGCTGGACACTTAATGTTGGTTAAGTACTATGTTATGGGACTTATCAATTATTGGCTTAGATAAGGCGAAACACCTACTTCTGTTCTCCACAAAATGGAAATTCTTTTATCTGATTTTGTTTGGGGCTCAACGGTCCATCCTATCATCTGGTGCAATATCTCTTACCCTCTTCATGAAGGTGGGCTTGGTCCAAAGAATCTACAAAACCTTGCTTGTTTCCATACACTCTGGAGAATTCATAAACTTCTTCATGGCTCGGGTACTTGGAGTTTTAGGATGACTAGACGATATCTCCTTATCTCTAGTTAATCAACTGATTCACAAAGGCTCTACCATTTTGCGTAAAATGGTAGAGATGTATACGATGTATACCCAAGATGATGTTAACAATTTATGGGACTGTTGTCAGCATATTGTAAATAGCAACCAAACTTACTCAAATCTCTGGATGAATTCACATAAGCCTCATTAGAGTCTTACAACTTATAAGGCGCTCAAAAAACTACTCCCCACAATGGACAAAATTATGAAATGGGTGTATGCTTCTGATCCCGTTTGTTCTTGTGCCAATGGGAAGTTGAATCTACTGCTCAACTTTTTGAAGATTGTTCCTATGGGAGATATATGTGGGGTCATTCCCAGCTGAAGTTAAATATTAGAGCCTCTTACAACTTAGCTGACGACCTAAATTCTATTGGCAGTAGACACAAGAACAACAGCTTAATCAAATTATGGACTATCATTGGCTGTGTCCACCTCATATGGACGGAGAGGAATTCCAGAAGGCATGGAGGACCAAAGCTTGACTATTTAGTCTTATTTAGCAAATTGGAATCCAAAATCAAACAATTATTTGATTACTATAGGAATAAACTCCACAATATTTCTCTTGTAATCATTAAAAACTGGTCTCTTATGTAAGCTCAAAGCTGAATTTCTCTTTGCTCATGTAAAGTCACTTCCTTGTAAGCACCGCATATAGTGATGCTTGCAATTTGTCCCCATTTTGGGGTTGGGAAATATATTTACCATAATTTTCCAAAAAATAAAAAATAAAAGTGGTGCTACAAAATCACTCATAATGTTTTTAGGGAACAAAACCCATAACAATGTGCATGTAGGTGAGATAAACATAATATTAGAACTAAAAAAATAACAAAGGTGGCCAATCACTAGTACATAAAAGGCCTTTAGTGTCAGTTATTTAAGCCCTTTAGCGTCGGTTTTAATGCGACACCTATGTGGGCACTCCTAAAAGGCAGATCCTTAGGCGTCGGTATTCAAACCTATGCCATAACCCTGTGTGCACCACCGAAAACGCCCGCCAGCAGGAGGTATAAGCGTCGGTTATTAGAATATAAACCGACGCTATAAAACTTTGCACCACAGAAAGGGCACCATCTAGGGCACTATAAGCGTCGGTTTATTAGTGAAAATCGACGACATTTCACCCTCTGCCATGGTCGTGTTGACCAGCATGACCGTGTAGTTTGGCCAACTGCCACAGCCGTGTTTTCCAGCACGGCCGTGGTGTCTGGCCACCACATCCGTGGTGTCTAGGTATTTAGGGAAATAGACGTCGGTTACTAAGATGCCAACCGACGTCAGAACCTTTTGCGTCAGTTTTTCAATTATAACCAAAGCCATATCTTCTGCCTTAGGCGTCAGTTTTTGTGTTTATCCGACACTGTAATCTATTGTCATCGGTTTTATACAAATAACTGACGCCGATTGTTTTTTTTTCTTATTAGTTTGCAGGCCTGCTGTGGCTGGTCGCAGGATGAAAATCTGCAGTTCAGTTATGAACTGCAGGTTTACGACATCCATTGATATCAGCCAACAACAGGCCACAAACCTGCAAAATTAACTTGATGGATAATATTATATATATGTGATTCACACTCATGTATAAGAACATTTAATTCATATTATTTTTTCATCACATGCATGTAGAAACCAGTAGCAACCTTTAGTTCCATTTATTTCATCTCTTTTCACATTCAGACACATGTACAAACCAGTAGCAACCTACAGTTCCATTTATTTCATCTCTTTTCACATTCAGACACATGTAGAAACATTCATGTATTGATGATTTTCACGCACATGACAATTCATAAAAATTCATTCACATTCACACAAAATTAATTATGAGAACAAAGTTATTCTTTATTCATCATTGTCATCATTGCCAACAAAATTATATTTAAAAATTCCCACTCTTTGCAGGGATTTTGCCCAATCTTCTCTTACAGCATCTAATTCATCTCTCATATAGGGAGTATGTACATCGAAACGCTTTGCACCTGTTTCAAAGTCCTCAGTTTTAAAGACCTACAAAGAGAATGATGTATATACATAATAATAATAATATATAATAAGATTCATATATTTCATATTATCTAACGAGACTATGTATGTTGTATGTTATCGATTTCCAATACAACATGTTTGATGATTAGGTCCATAAATCACATCACATAGTAGGCACATGGCCAGCCGTTGTCTTGTGTAGCATACTATAAATTGAAACATACAAAATATTCAAAAATACAAATAAGCACAATTCACATAAATAATATATACATTGGAGTCAGGAAATTACTTTCACATTCTCCCAAATGAGTGTCAGATTTTTTTTCTTGGGGACCTTTCCTCCAGCTTTTTTGTACTCTTGTAAAGCCCTATATATGTTAATGTAACACATTAAATTACATAATTAAATAGTAATGCAGTAACAGATGTTAACAGATATAAAAACATAAAATATTTCTCATGAGAATAATGATCTTTTAATTATATGTCCATATAATACATCCAACTCACTCCCCACAGGATCTAGATAATAGACAGTGAATGTCTTGGGGACAATAATTAATAACTCCCAATGCTTACCACTACAGGTAAGAAAGTAGAAAATTAATAACTCAATATCCGCAATAAAAATGTAATTTTCTTAAGTATAAATTACAAGTAAAGTAAACTTACTCGACATTGAATGGAGCTATTATCACAGTCTTATTATTTTTACCAAAATATTCAAAAGCATCACAGCAGTGTGAAGTAACTAAATACGAGTCTGTATCTACAAGACTAATAAAAGATGGAACCAAAAATCCCACATGGGAAAACCCAAAATCCGTACATGTCTTGTGTAAGTGGCTGCAAAATATGTATTGTGTATGCATTAATATATAAGAAACCAGATTGTCGTATATAAAATAAGGTATCTGGATGTATAAACCAGATTGCCGTATGCATTAATCTCACCATATCCACAGCTCTACCATAGATGTGTTCAGCCATTCATAACAAAACAACTCCAAAATATCTTGTATAAATATGTTGTTTTTGAATGTTTGACCTACATTAATACGTATCCAGAACTTCTATTACGTATGCATTAATATGTATGCTAAACTTGTATAAATAAATTGTTATCATATGATTTACCTGCAGCATTCTCTGGAATAATAACATTTATAGGGAAATTTGGATTATGTTCGCCGATCCATACTGCCACACTCCTACAATTAGGACCTATCGAGGCGTGTAGGTCCCCTGGAAGCCAACTTGGGAGTCGAGGAGGTGGAGTTCGAGATGTAGCGGGTCTCGTCTTTTTGACCTGTATATATAATTTCATATCAATTGACTCATATATATATACACACTAACAAATTAAAGTAATGAAAATTTATCATACAATATCAGTATAGAGGACATCCGCTTCGGGCCACAGTATCACTCTGCCTACTGCCTCACCAAATGTTTCAACATCTGGGTGTGCATGAGGCAGTGCAAGACTCATCCAGCCAGGGAGTATATGTATCGGGCTCACACGTACCATGCCATCTGGTACTGGACTCTCATGACACATGCACCCTTTAAGGGGTGGGTAAGCCGATGTCTCTGCAATGATATATCCTTCACTTTTTAGTTGGCATGGCTTCAACCCCTACAAATTTATGTAAAGAATGTTATATGCATATATATACAAACATATCATCTTGAACATACTAGCTATTATATATGCCATAAAAATACTCACAGAGGACGTGCTAGGTTGTGGGTCTATAGGATTACTCCCAGCCTCTGTAGTACGAGCAGTAGGAGAAGAGAGGTCTGCCACAGGGTCTGTCTGAGTGGCAGTCTGAGACGCCTGCCACTTGTTAATTGCTCCATGGAGTCTTTTATCAATTACTTCCTCGACTCTGCTACCAATTAAGGAATCTACCTATACATGGATAAAAGAAATGCTAGTTTCTGATTATTGAATTCCCTTTCGTAAGAATGTTCAAAAACCAGAATAAATTACCTCAGCTTGTGAAAGTCCCGCTTTTGGGACAGTTTTGCGCTGGGATGGCCCAAAGAACGCTTTCATGCCCATACCAGCGCCTGCACCCCTTACACATCCAGGATGCTCTGGGTTACCCAGAGCAACTGTCAGTTCATCCCTTCTGCCCTGAGGGATAAACTTGCCTTCCTTCCTCTACTCATGCAACTCCCGCTAATCACCATCAACCAAAATTCGTAAGTAAACATAACAATAATCAATATCGATAGATTGCTCTAAGAGTTTATTTTTACCATTTTTGCATCCGCCTCCGTGATTGCGGGCTTCGATATCTCTCCCTTCTTGTTTTGCCTCCCAGCTATCCACAAAGCATGGCAAGGCAGGGGTGCAGGAGCAACAGTAGAGGACTCTACAGTCTCCTGAGTAGCAACAGGCTGAGTAGACTCAGCCTGTAGTCTTTGGCGAACGCCTACATATCCTCTTGGACCCATTGTGTGGTCATGCACATTCAGTGCACGCCTTGCTCGTTGAGCATCTCTCTTAGCCTAGTTAGTTAGAACATTGATTTGGTTAGTGACACTAAAGGTTAATCTTAATAGGTGAATACATAAAAATGTATATTAATTAAATTGGGAGTGGCGCTTAATACCTTGAATTCATCTATTTTTCTTTGGGTAACAAACTCCTCCCAGAATTTGGGGTCCAAGTAGTTCCATTCCTGTGTGGCTTCCTTCTTCCTATATTTATTTTTCAAAGAGAATATAAATAAAAATAATTATTAGTGTAGAGTTAGTGAAATACTGATCAATGTCTAGAATTGGAATTAATCAAGAACCTATTCTCAGCACCACATATGTAATCTCAGGTGAGATTGGTCCTATAGTTCCTTAGGACCCTCCCACAACGTTTCATCACACATTTACGATGTAGCTTTACATCCAGATCAAATATTCTTTGCAAATTAAATAGAATTGCTATTAACTAGTATCCTAAAATGAAATAGAATTGCAAATTAAATAGAATTGCTATACAAATAGAATTACAAATAATAATAACTCACGCATAGTTCCTTCCATATGTGGTCTTTCTTCTCCTTAGGAACTTTATGCCATGATTCTAGGATAGGACTGCAATGGCTGCGAGTAAGAACCCCAAGATATGAAACAAATGAGTTGCGGTTCACTCCATATGGATTTCCTGCCTGATCGAAATCCACAGCCAATTTGGGTCCATTGCCCCTTTGATGTATTAACTTGTTCATCATTGTGATGCCCCTCACTTTCTCAAGTTTCTTTTGTTGCTCATCAAGTGTTGTAACAACTTCAGGGGGTACATCACCAGCCTAAAATTTGATAAAAAAACACACTTACATGATATAATTATAAATGAACATATAGATAGAAACCTCAGGGATATATTCATAATTAAAATTAACTAACATTGTCTAGTGGCACAATCACATCCTCACCCTCACGGTGATCATCAGCAAAGTCATCATGGGAATGCTCAGCCATCTGAAAGTTCACATTCAAACTATAAATTTCACATTGTAAAGTATCACTAATTGTAAAGTTCACATTGTAAAGTACACATTCACATTGTAAAGTAATTCACATTGTAAAGTTCACATTCACATTGTAAAGTTCACATTCACATTGTAAAGTCCACATTCACATTGTAAAGTTCACATTCAGAAAAATAAAACATAATATAAATATAAACATCCATGCCTCTAATATTGTGATCTTTTATCAATTAACAATCCTTCATTATGATCCCCACGAACATACAAGTCATTGTGATCCCCAGCTTCAATGTTTGGTGGTGTTGGAAACCCAATTGAGAATGGATTGGAGTCATCATACTTATCATAGTACTCTTCCTCATCTATAGGATCTTCAATGAACTGTCTTTTACCATGAAGAACAACCGACCATTTATCATTTGCAGGATCGTCGATGTAAAATACTTATTTCGCTTGTGATGCCAATATGAATGGTTCACCCTTCTCTCCAATCTTTTCAAAGTTCACTAACGTGAAACCCAATTCATCCACTATAACTCCTTTGTTGTTGTCAACCCAATTACATTAAAAGAGCGGAATTCTGAAATCTACATAGTCAAACTCCCATATGTCTTCAATGACACTATAATATGACATTTTAGCTTCACGTGGACTTTTATCCTTTGCACTTGCAAAAAACAATGAAGACGCTTGAAGGGTGACCCCGCTGTTTTGGACGACACTCTTATCATCTTGACGCTTTGTGTAATATGAGAAACCATTTATGTCTAACCCTTCATAAGACATAACATTCAATTTTGGTTTAAAGGCGAGGCATTTTATGGTTTCAGTAAGATTATCTGGTGTTTGAGATAGTTGATGTAAGACTTTATCTTCAAACCACTTAATAAATGTCTTGTTATGCTCTCTAGCAAGCCACATTGAATTGGATCGAGGATATTGTTTCTTGATGAAATTGGTATGTTCCTCGATATAAACACTCACTTCGTTGATGTTGTGTAAAATATACAAGTGACCTTGCTCCAACTGCTCATGGCTGATTACTTTCACCTGTGATCCCAAAACTCCTTTGCCAAAATGCTCCTCAATATTCTTGTCATTCACAGGAGCATCATTACCACTCAGAAAGTTATTGCAAAAATCCATAACCTCGCTCACCACATAACCCTCAATAATACTCCCATCAGGCCGATAACGGTTTCGAACATCACCTTTAAAAATGCTCATGTATCATTCAAAGGGATACATCCAATGCAAGAAAACTGGTCCCAACATTTTCACTTCTCTAGTCAAGTGGACAACAAGATGCACCATGATATCAAAGAACGAAGGAGGAAAATACATCTCAAGATGACATAGGGTAACAACCACTTCTCTTTGCAATTGGTCAAGAGTATCAGGGTCAATAACTTTGCTGCATAGACTGTTGAAAAAGAAACAAAGTCTGGTGATTGCAAACCGTACATGCTTCAACAATATAGATCGAATTTCTACGGGCAATATTTGATGCATTAGAGTGTGACAATCATGAGATTTAAGACCTATCAACTTCAGATCTTTCATTTATACCAATGTACAGATGTTGGATGAGTAACCCTGTGGCACCTTAACATTTACCAAGCATTCACAAAATGCTTTCTTCTCCTTTCTAGACAACATGTAACAAGCGGGAGGTAAGTATGTTCTCCGATCACTACTAACTACTTCTGTTAATTCTGTCCTTATTCCCATTTCATGTAGGTCCATTCTGGATTTTATCCCATGCTTAGTCTTACCTGGTATATTCAACAGAGTACCGATGATGCTATCATATACATTTTTATCAACGTGCATGACATCGATATAATGCCTGATTGTCAAAGAACTCCAATAAGGAAGATCCCAAAATATCGACTTCTTCTTGAATAAAGACTTGTCACTCCTTGTGGCCATCGTACATTGTGATCTCTTACCAAATTCATTGGCGATGTCTTTCACTCTTTCATAAACATCCTCCCCTAATATAGGTTTAGGTGCACTACGTTCCTCATTCCATCCATTGAATGCTTTGCGCAACCTACGATACGGATGAAATTTTGGAAGAAACCTTTGATGAGCAAGATATACAATCTTGCCGCCGTGTTTTAGTCATATTGAATCAGTGTTCTCTTCACATATAGGACATGTTTTAGATCCTTTGACACTATATCTAGACAAATTCCCATATGATGGAATGTCATTCACAGTGCAAAATAGCATAGCGTGCAAAAAAAATGTCTGTCTTCGTGAAGCATCATAGGTCATCACACCTTCACACCAGAGCTTCTTAAAGTCATCAATCATAGGTTCAAGATAAACGTCGATATCATTTCCAGGTTGTTTAGGGCCCGATATCAAAGACGACAACGTAACATACTTATTTTTCATACATAACCAGGGAGGAAGATTGTATATAACAAGCATAACTAGCCAAGTGCTATGTTGGCTTCTCAATGTCCCGTACGGATTCATCCCATCTGTACAAAGCCCAAGTCTTAGATTCCTATCCTCTTCACCGAATTTAGGGTACGATAAATCAATCTTCTTCCACTGTGGGGAATCAGACGCATGTCGTAGGATCCCATCATTATTTTTTTTAACATCTGCATGCCACCTCAAATTCTTCGCATCTATAGGATTGGCAAACAAGCGTTGAAACTGTGGTACTATAGGTAGATACCACATCACCTTGGCGGGAGAACCAATTTTGGGCTCCCCTGTAGTCGTCAATTTATACCTTGACGTACCACATTTCGGACAATCTTTCAAATCCACATAGTCCTTCTGAAATAATACACAATCATTCTTGCATGTGTGTATCTTCTTGGCCTCCATTCCCATTGGGCACAACAATTTCTTTAACCGGTATATTGAGATCGGCAGCTCATTTCCTTTAGGAAGAATTTCTTTCAACAAAGACAACAATGACGTGAAGCTTTTTTCGCTCTATCGATTGTTAGCTTTCAGTTTATACAATCTCAACATAGCACTAAGCTTCGTAAACTTACAACCCCTGTATAACGGTATCTCAGCATCACGCACAATGTTTCTAAACATGGGAGGTGGATCAGTTTTCGTGTGCTCTACCCCACAACTATCCAGCATCACATCAATGATGTCTATTGAACTGATTCGTTCACATCTACGTCATCAAAGGCCATTTATTCTTCCACACAAGCACTACTATCAACATCCACTGGTTTCGGGTTTGAAATTTCTCCATGCCAGTGCCATTCTGTATAGCCTTGTACAATCCCGTTGCACATGACATGACTTCTCATTTCGTCACCAGTACTGACTTTCAAGTTGTTACCGCAATGCCTACATGGACAGTAGAACCTATCTCTAGGTTGTTTCCTATGTTCCTCGGCAAATCTAATAAACTGATCAAGACCAGATATAAATTCTGGGGTGTAGCGATTGCGAATGGACATCCATGATCTATCCATTCTATGATCAAAGAGAAAACAATAAGTATATATAACAATAAGATTAGGGTCTAGGGTTAACATATTAGAGTTTATGCATGGTTAAAACTTTAGGGTTTAAGGTCTTATATATAATTAATGTTTAAAACATCCTAAGTGACATTAGGCGTTCAAGAACAGTCCCAAACCGGGGAATATCCAAGATTTACTCCTAATGAGTAAATCTTGGACGGGTTTCTAGGCCAACAAATACATGTGTTGTCATTCTTATATATAATAAATGCGTACCACCTATCCTATTCTTGAACACCTAATCTCACTAGTAAGTGTATAATGTGTATTGGGTTTTCGAGAAAATTTCGGCAGCATTTCCCCGCTGTTCTCTAAGTACGTATGCACATAGAGAATAAACGGGGAAATGTTGTCGAAATTTTCTCGAATACCCAATACACATTATACACTTACATCCTAAGTGAGATTAGGTGTTCAAGAATAGTCCCAAACTGGGGACTATCCAAGATTTACTCCTAATGAGTAAATTTTGGACGGGTTTCTAGGCCAACAAATACATGTGTTGTCGTTCTTAGATATAATAAATGTGTATAAACTACAGGCAACATGGTTAATCCTAATCTATAGAGAATTATAGATAATAAATCAAGAAATCAATAGTTTCAAACATGTAATAATTCACAATGAAATGTTATAAACATGTTAAAAAATTACCCTAATGACAAAAGGGTTAGGAATCTTTACTAGACATTATATGTAGCCCTAATCATCAAATTTAACATACTACGTTATTATGAGCATCCAAATCAGATTAGGATCATACTATGTTATAACCATTGGTTTAATAACCCTATTTCCTCATGTATATATATGATTATCAACTTTAAAACCCTATAATTCAATGAAATCGTTCTAATTCAATTTAAGATGTTGGGATCGCATAATTATATACTCACATCAGAATATATAAAAGAATCATAATTAACATGATTAACAACATGCTCATCAAACTAGGGTTTTAGGTGTCAGTTTTATATTTGTTCATATCCTAGTTTGATTTACAATAGAAACATCTAAATAAATAAATATAATCAGTCGATAAACAAATACAAAGCAATATAAAAAAATTACACGAAAAAAATGCCCTCTTCTTCTTCCTTCTACCTCCTTACCAACAGCAAGCACGACCATGGCTGTGTTGGCCCAGCACGGCCGTGTTGCCCAGCACGGCCGTGGTCGGCCAACACAGCCACGGCCGTGCTTACTATTGGTATATGGAGGGAGAAGGAAGAAGAAGAGGGAGAAGGAGGAAGAAAAGAGGGTTACCTGTGCCACAGCTAGTGGAAGTAATAGCGGCAACGGTGAGAAGAAAAGAACGAGGAAGAAAAGGTGGCGGTGGTGAGCAGAGTGGAAGCAGGAGAGGCAGCGGCGAGAAGCAACAGCAGCGGCGAGCGGCAGGCGGCGCGTAGCAGGTTGCGTCGGCGGCGAGCGAGCAGCAACGGGAGGGTGGGTGGCGACATAGCAACAGAAGAGAAGATGAAAAGCTTCGCGATGAAACAGAAGAAAGGAGAAGAGTTGCTGTTCGTGGGTTTATTAAGTTGGTAAAAGGCGTCAGTTATTGAAAAATTCTGACACCTAAACTTTTTAGTGTCGGTTATCCCTTAAAAAACAGACGTCCAACGCGGCAATCTTTATCCTAATTTTTTGGCGGGTACACTTATCAGTGTCGGTTATTCACAGAAAACTAACACCTAATTTGGAATTTTTTGCGTAAATTTTATCATTTTTCGGCGTCGGTTTTTAGGTGAATAACTGACGCTGTATGTAACACTTTGGGGGCAAATTTTTTTCGCTCAAAAATTGGATTTTGCGAGGTATTTTAGGCGTCGGTTTTTTATATACAGCTGACGCTGAATATAAAGCGATACCCGTGTCTGGCTTGTCTTCGAATATAGACGTCGACCTTGCTTAATAACCGATGTTGAATTATTTAAGTGTCAGTTTTTATAAATGATCGACGCCCAGAAAAGTGACGTTGAATGTTATTTCTGTAGTAGTGAATCCTCATAAACTTGAACCTGATAGAGATTGGCACATAACCAAACTTGCAATTTATATAAAATGTTAGGCCAAACCTCATAAATTTGAAACCCATGTATGGGGAACATAACCTCCATCCAAAAATAAATAAATAATAAGGGTAGATAACCCAAAACTAATGCAAATTATATTACTGTAGGGCTACTGAATCACAAAACATGCTTAATAGGGAGGAAAGTAAAAGGTATACTCAGATTTTACAATTTAGTCACCACATAAGTGATCATCATTATCATGCACCTCAAAGTGGGCATAAAATAATAGATAAGTCCAACACACACTAAAGCATGAAGAAAGAGTCAAGTGAATATCCAAGATCACCACAAACAAGACAGCTCACAAGAACTATGATATCAAAAGATAAGAGCATTGTGTATAGACTATTGTCCATAGGACCAAAAGAAAGACAAAATAGGTGAATTGCTCAACATAGAGTAATAGGGGATGCAACATACTACCTCTCACACAGTGTTAACAAAACAAGATTACTTCTAGATCCAAATCTAGATTACCAAATCACCTAATATCATATATGTGAGATTAGGGTTAGAAGTGCATTAATTATTCAAAACACTAAAAAATCGCCTTTGTATTATTAAAAAATTAGCTTATCAAAACCCTTACATGTTATAGGTTATATTTTCTTGAGTTCAAAACATATTTTACTATATTTTTATGACTTATGTTTATATATTTATGAATTTTAAAAATTATTGCTTATTTAGATTAATCCATTAAAATCAACTCTTTACAACATCAAATTCATGAGACAAAACCAATACCATTAGAAATCTTACATTTTTTTTAATCCAGCTAGTATTTATTTATATTTTTTTATTAGAAAACAATTATTTATCAATTTTGGAAAATAAGCCAATGGGAAAATCCTAAAATCAATTTTCATTTTAAACAGAGAGAGAGAGAGAGTGAGAGTTGGGCCAGGCCTACAACTTGGCCCAATAGACACACACCAAGATAGTGGCCCACCTCACTGGCAACCGATGTGGCACCTGGTCTAGGCTTGTTCAGGGCCGAATTAAAGTAAAACAAAATGACCAATGTGCACTTAGCGGGAACCAGAGAGGAAAAGAAGAAGAAGTCGAGGGCAAATCCATCAAAATGCAAGGGGGTATCATCCCCTTCCCCTACTCACGACATGGCACTGAGCTGCAAGCAACTTCTTGCGTGGGGTTTTGGGTGAAAATGTAAACCGCGACCAAAAACAAAAATAAGAGGTGCAAGAGAAAGACTAGAGAAAAACAAACTCAAGGGTACCTTGAATTTGAATCGGAGATGAAGGGAGGAGAGAGGGAGGTCCACCGCATGTTACACACTCCCAGTTGCTCGTAAGGGGGGGGGGGTAAACAGTGATAAAATCAACAATTGGAAGGTGGGATGAGTTGCAAAGATGATGGGGATACTCGGGGTAGGGGTATTTATAGGTGAGGAAGTGTAAATTAGGGTTTTAGAAATCGGGGTGAGAGAAAAGCTTCAAAGATTTAGGGGTTTCATGTATCTTCATCAAATCCCCAAAAATTTGTGATAAACCTTTGCGGAATCAAAAAAGGAATCCAACGAGCCAAAAATCTCGAGATTTTGTTGAGTAGAGAGAGAGAGAGTTATCAAGTTTTTAAAATCTCACAAAACAAGCTTTGTTTCCAGATCCGAACTAAGGAAGAAGACAAGCCCTCAACTATCTGATCTACCATCCAACAACTATGGTTTGCACACATGATCAAAATTGAAAACCTTATCCAATTTGAAATCAAATAAATTGATGCATATTTTATTAAATTAATTTTTCTCTCTTCATTTGGGGGTGCAAACAATTTCCAAATTTAATAAAAATTGACAGTCTGACTGATTTTGAGGTGTGGAATCTAATTATGGAATTATTTTTTCCTTTTTAAACTTTTAATAGATTAAATAATTTAAAACTCATTTTCTCTTTCCTCCTACATTAATGGTGATAAGATTGGCCAAATATTATGAAACTTCACCCACAAGTCATATTTGATGTTTTTAATACAAATTTTCCCTTAATTTTACATGTTGGAGTCATTTGTACACTTATATAATATTTTGAATGTTGTACACACTTTCTCTCTCCTAATTTCATCTTTTAATCAAACTTTCTCCAAATTAAGTGAAATTTTGCCCGAAGGCATATTTTAATATGTAGATTACGAATCTAAGATTATTTTCCACTTTTGGAGTCATTAAATATTTTATTTCATATTTTAAAGGAAAGACACATTTACTTTTCTAAATAAAATAGGTATGATTATTATTATCTGAAACTGGTGAAACTTGGCCTCCAAGACAAAGTATATCTCGAGAAAATGAATATGAGGTTATTCTTGTCCAATAAGTTTCCCTTTTAACACATTATCCATTATTTCTTTTTTTTTTTCTCATTAATAATTCAATATCTCATTAACATGTTTTAAGCATTATTATTGATACCTTTTTCTCTTCCTTGTAGCATAAGGATAAGCAATGATCTAGAATGAATCTACTCTATCATTATCTCACATAAGTTTATTTATTTCATATCATGTGGAATTATAACTCATTATTCTCAATTATGGACACTTTGTCTTTTTATGCACATTATTACCTCATGTGACATTTCTTATGTACCTATCATTTCTTTTATGAATAATTTGAAGGTATTAGGTATTATTAATTTATATTCTACCTTTTAGGGTGACTTATTCATGCATTAACATATTTAAGGTCACTAAAGAGAATACTCTTATCCTTGTTTGGCTAAACATCAAAGACTAAGGTTTCTAACTTCTTAATCCTAGAATAAGATTAAGTTCTAGGTTTCTATATGTTAAACGTATCTCCATGTAAAGGTTCAGTAGAATCATCTTCATCACCGGAGTCACCAGTAAAGCTACCACAACCATCATCATCAGAAGCATCACCATCCTCCTCATCATCACCAGTAGCCTCGTCAGCATCAGTAACCTCCTCATCAGCCTGGTTTGAAATCTCTTCATCAGTAGAGGGACCAAAACCATGACAGGGCCAATAAGAATTCTACTCATACCAAGACATACCAAGAGCATGGAGCTCATTTTCCTATGGGAAGGAAGGAGCAGAACTACCGAGGATGGCAAGAAGAGTGGCCAAGGGACCAGCAAGCAGAGGCAACACACTAGGGGTAGATCCACCGATAGCAGAGGGTGTACCAGTAGAAGATGTAGGTGGAGGGGTAGGGTAAAAATCATCATATGCAAAGGATGCATAGTCACCTCTTGGGTAGGGCTGGTAGGCTCTGTAGGGGTTGCACAAGATATGTTCATGTTGGATATGATGGAACATAGGTCCTGATGTAGGTGCTCCTGAACCTAAAGGTTGTTTGTCTGTTGATACATCATGTAGCCTATAAATTTTGCATTTGACACATGGAACGAGGCACGTGCAAGTCGAGAAGGATGAGGTGGTGGAGGTTCTCAGGTAGAGGCTGAGATAGAGGCACCAGGTGTGGTTGAGGAGAGGATAGGCACATACTTTTGAAGAGTGGTTTCACTAATACAAGCTCCTTTTCAGACATGTTTGTAATGAATGTCATGGAAAAGAGATTTACTAGTGGTAAGCTAGAATAGACCACAAATCAAGGCAGGGTAGGGAAGGTGGGTGCCACTGGTTTTCTTACACGAGTCAAAGAAGGTCATATGATGGAGAATATATCTTGACCACTAGACTCCAATGTTCTCCAAAAGACAATACATGATAACCGCAATGTTTTTTGCAATTTCAGTTTAATTTTTCTTGGATTGGATATTGTAGTTAACAACTTGGGCGAGGATGCATCTCTTGATTTCCAAGGTATAGGAAGGAAGGGTGCACTTCTTCTTATAAGGGAATTGAGGCTTCTTCAAGAACTTATGAATATCAGGGAGAGTAAGATCATATTGCTTGTAGAAGGCCTCATGCTCAACTAGGTCAATGTACTCTGGGTAGTCCTTACGCCATGTGTTCATTTTGTCAATACCAGAAATGAAGATATTTTGGGTATCCTCAGAAACTTGAAATTTATTCCTAGCTATCATGGATGTGAGGACTACTGGAGTATTAGGTGGGGGTATGAGGGTGTCATTATTCCAACACAAGTTAGCATATAATTCATGAACCACTTTCGTGCTAGTGATGGAATTGTTGTAGCATGCACATTCAACACCCAAGGTAGAGAGATAGTAATCATTGAGAAACTCCACTACTTGATCTATGACCTCTTGTGTTCTAGGTCTAGACTCAAATAGGGAACGAAAAGGGAAAGGATTCTGGGGAAGAAGCTCCTTATACCTATTTATAGCCTCATTTGAGACAAAGAGAGTGCTATCAAATGGAATCAAGTGGGAGTTGGACAAAGATGAAGGTGCATTATCTGGGGCGGTCCTTTTCTTTCTATTAGATGTCATAGAGACAAAAAAGAGAGGAAGGAGAGAGAAAAAGCTAAAGACTCACCACCAAAACTCATCCACAAACCTAGGTTAGAAAGGGGGAAGGTCAAGGGAGGTCAAGCTAGGTCAGGTTAGGGATAGGTTGAGGAAGGTTAGGGTAAGGGTAGAGTGCTTAGGGGAATTAGAGGTGGAATTGATCGACTTTTCTCTAGTTGAGAGGGAGAATAGTTGACTAAAACCAATTTAAAATTTCTCCAGCCCAACCATCGGTCAAGTTCTGTGAACCCAAAAACTCGATCGATTGGCTCTTTTAAAAAGCTCTCGACCTCTGATCGGTTGAGTTGGCAACTTGACTGATGGTCAACCTGACCTAAGCATAAGAAACTTAGTTTCTAGCCATTAGAGTGCTAATTAAATTTATTTTTCAAATCCATTATGTAATTTAAATATACTTAGACACATATCACTCATCATTGGGTACTATTTTGTGGTAAAACATGTGTTTGCAAAAAAAACCAAAAATAAGAGAAAAACAAAGCAAAAGGAACATGAAAAATGAATTTTTAGCATATTAACAAGAAAAGATGATCAAAACAAAGACTAAGAATATATGATAGATGACAACTAGCTAGAAGACATATCAGATTCATTCAAATTAGTTATAAGTAATTTTGATTTAATAAAGTTAAATTTCTCTTTAGCTAGAGGTTTGGTGAAAATGTGTGCCAACTGATTTTTCATGTCCACATGTGTGATATAGATATCCTTTTTGGCGATGTGATCATAGAGAAAATGATGATGAACCTCTATATGTTTATCTCTACTATGCAAGATAGGATTATATGACAAGTTAATTGCACTAGTATTATCACAGTAGATAGGGGAAGCATCAAAATGAATGTAAAAGTCTTGGAGCATTTGCTTCATCCATAGGACCAGGGCACAACAACTCCCAGTTGCAATGTATTTAGCCTCGGTGGTTGATAATGCCACTGTGATCTATTTCTTGGAGAACCAAGACACCAAGCATGGTCCTAGGAGAAAGTAAGTTCCACTTGTGCATTTTGTACCAGTCAAGCACCCTGCTCAATCTGCATCACTATAAGAAGTAAGAGTAAAGTCCCTTGACTTGGGATACCATAGTACAAAATATTGGGTTTTGGCTAAGTACCTTAAAATCCTCTTAATAGCTATATGACGTGATTTTTTAGGATTTGATTGAAAGCGAGCACTCAAGCCAACACTAAATATTATATCAGTTCTAGAGGCAGTTAAGTAAAGTAAACTTCCAATCATACCTCTATAGAGCTTCTCATGTACCTTCTCACCTTCTTCATATTTATCAAGTTTGGCAGTGTTGGACATGGGTGTGTCCATCGGCTTGGTGTTCTCCATCCCTAAGCATTTGAGTGGTTCACTTGTGTGCTTGCCTTAGTTGATGAAGTTCCCATCTTTTTTTTGCTTGATTTGAAAGTCCAGGAAGAATGTGAGTTCACCCATCATACTCATCTAAATTTCACTCTGCATTAGATCACCAAATTCTTTGCAAAGAACAATGCTACTTCCACCAAAGATGATATCATCAACATATATTTGAATGATAAGAAAATTGTTAGAAGTGTGCTTTAGAAATAAGGTAGAATCCACTTTCACCATGATATACCCATGATCTAACAAAAAGTTCTTTAATTTTGCATACCAAGATCTAGGTGCTTGTTTGAGTCCATAAAGAGCTTTTTGCAACAAATAAACATGGTTAGGTAAACTATCATGTTCAAAGCCCAAAGGCTGCAACATACACTTCCTCCTCAATTGTACCATTCAAAAACACGCTTTTAACATCCATTTGATACAGAAGAAAGTTTTTATAACTAGAAAAGTCAAGCAACATATGAATGGACTCAAGACTAGCTACAGGTACATATGTCTCATCAAAATATATACCTTCATGTTGATTTTAGCCTTGAGCCACTAAGCTTGCTTTGTTCCTTGCCACTTTACCGTTTTCATCAAGCTTGTTGTGGTAGACCCATTTGGTGCCAATGATCTTTCTATCACTTGGTCTTGGCACTAGGGTCCAAACTTTGTTCTTTTCAAATTGCAACTCTTCTTACATAGCTAGGATCCACTCATCATCCCAATGATCTTCCTTGACATTCTTTGGCTCGATTTATGAGATGTAGGGCAGTTGGATTGTGCTTTGTTGAATGCAGCCTGCTTCTTCACTCTTTCAAATGGATCACCTAAAATCATCTCCTTTGGATGATTCTTTGCAAACTAGGGGGTGGGATCGTTCTTCTCATCATCTTTCTCTTCTTCTTGAGTGGCTACGTCTTTTCCCTTTTGGGTGATGTTGAGCTCTTTTTGAATAGGAATTACTTTACTTGCAACATCATCATTAGGAACAATATCTTTGGGAATAGAGGGGTTAGTCTCAATAAACTTAACATTTATGGATTGTTCTACTTTAGCAAGATCAACATTAAAAACTTTAAAACCCTTGCTAGTAATGCTATAGCCAAGAAAGTAAGCCTTATAATATTTTGAATCAAACTTGTCGAGAGAATCTTTCATATTTAAAAAAAAATAAGGACATCCAGGAATATTGAAATACTTGATATAGGGCTTCCTACCATGCCTTAGCTCAGAGGGGGTTTTCTTCAGAGAAGGATGAGTAAAAACCTAGTTTTGCACAAAACATGTGGTACTAACAGCTTCAGCCCAAAACGTCTTTAGAGTATCATACTCTAGAAGCATGGTCCTAGCCATCTCATGTAAAGACCTATTCTTCCTCTCTACAACCCCATTTTGTTGAGGTGTTTGAGGTGAAGAGAAGTTGTGTGCATAACTAGATTCTTGACAAAAATGTTCAAAAAGATCTTTTTCAAATTCTCCCCCATGGTCACTACGGATGGAAACAATGTAGCAAGAAGCTTCGTTCTCAACACATTTACAAAAAATCAAGAAAACATCAAGCGTATAAGTTTTAGTAAGGAGAAAGAAGGTCCAAGCATATCTAGAGAAATCATCGACAATATCAAGGCAGTACTTGGAACCACAAAGTGATTGAGTTCCCATTGGTCCAAATAGATCAATCTGAAGAAGCTCAAGGTCTGTCTTAGTACTAAGTACTCCTTTGGATTTGAAGGACTTGGTTTGCTTTCCTTGGGTACAAGGTTGACATTCCTCATCCTTTTCAAAATCTATTTTGGTAAGTCCCTTGACCAAGTCCATTTTGCTTAACTTCTTCAACGGATGCATATTTACATGACCAAGCCGACAGTGCCAAATAGAAATATCATTTCAGTTGACTACTAGGCATCTACCAACAATAGTCTTAATAGAGTCAAGAACAATAACATAAATATTACCACTTCTAGTTCCCTTATATTTAACTTGGTAGGTGAGAGAATCTAGAATTAAGCATTCAAAGGAAGTAAATAACACAAGTTAACCATTGTCACATTGTTAACTAATACTAATTAAATTGTGATGTAGTTCATCCACAAAGAGAACATTCTTGATGCACAATGATTCACCTACATCACCCTCACCTTTGACTTTACCTTTTTTGTTGTCCTCAAAGTTGACCGATCCTCCTTTTTTTGTGAAGTTGTTGAAATGGCTTAAATCACCTACCATATGCTTAGTGCAGCCACTCTCAACAATCCTTCTTCCTTTTTCCTACAAGAAATGAGAATGTAAGTTCTCAACTCAAACATTGGGATTCAGAGTTAGCTTGGGGACCCATTTCATCTTTGGGTTGGTCCTCTTAGGCTTGTAAGGACAATATGTAGAGTAATGATCATCACATTTGCAATAAGAATAAACCATAGGATTCTTAGTGCCAGAAGAATCTCCTACAAGGAAAGAGGTCTCCTTTCTCTTTTTCTTACCTTTGTCTTTACTCTTGCCCTTTTATGATCCCATATAAATCCCAAACCACTAGTACCACTTTGTTTTGTAGAATGGTCAAGGATTTCATTGAGGGAGTTCTTCCCTTTGAGGAATTTCTATATGGATGCTCTCAATCTATGACTATCACCATTTAAAGAAATAATGGTAGAAGATAAGCTAGCTATGTCATCCCTACCACGGACAAGATTAGCCTAAAGACATAAAATTTTAGTTAAATATAAATCCTTTTTAAGAGAAATGGAAGCAACATTAGCACTAGGAAATAACAGTCTAGAAGATAGATCATTTATTTGACCAAGTAACCTAGCATTTTCATATTTAAGAATTTGGATTTCTTTAAGATAGACAACTCTTTCTTCTCAATGAGATAAGAAGATTAAATTCAACATTTTTAGTTTTAATCATTTCAAGCTCTTTAAGGCAATTTTGGTTTTCTTCCTTAAGATTTTCAATATTCTTAAGGTAGATACCATTCTCAACTTCAACTTCATTGCATTGGAGCTCAAGATCAAGGTATTGTCCTTGCAAATTATCAATACTCTCAAGATTAGATTTCTCATTTAGCTCTAGGATTTCAAGTTTAGCATATTGATCATCAATGATTTTTCCTAACTATTTTCTTTTAGATTTACATTTATCAAAAGATGAACGGGTAGAGGTAAGCAAGTCAATAATAGCTTCCTCAGATTACTCATGAAACTTACCTCAATTACTTCACTTACCTCACTAATTTCTTCACTAATAGAGGCCATGAGTGCAAGGTGAAACTCTCCATCTTCTTTAGAGTTTGAGCTGCTTGAAGATGAAGCTTACCAAAATGCATGAGCTACATTCTTGTGTCTCTTCTCCTTCTTGTCCTTCATCTTGTACTTTCTCTCCTTCTTGTACTCTTCTTCCTTCTTTGAGCTGCCCTTGTGGTGTGACTTTCTTGACTTGAGACATTCACTCTTGTTGTGTCCCTTTTGTCCACACTGGTAGCATGTAGGAGTAGAGGAGGAGGAGGCTTTCTTTCCCTTGAAGTATTTTCCCTTGATGTAGTTGGCTTCATGCTCACTTGGGCCATCATTTTCATTAGAGGAGGAAGTAGAAGTCTGACAAACATGTTTTTGTTGAAGGATGACCGCCTCCACTTGTTGTTTGAAAGCACTATCTTTGATCTCCTTGGCTTCCTTCTCTTCTTGCTTGGCTTCTTCTTCTTGCTTCTCAAGCCTTGGCTCATGGGCTTGGAGGTTGCCAATAAGCTCTTTGGTTGTGATGTCACTAAGGCTCCTCACTTCTTCAATGGAGGTGATCTTTGACTGCCATCTCTTTGGTAGAGTCCTCAAGATCTAGGAGTTGATTACACCTCTATCCAAAGTGTTTCCCAATGCAGCCAATCGATTGATGATCACATTGAGTCTTGAGTACATCTATGCAATCCCTTCTTTCTTGCCCATCTTGTAGTTCTCTAGAAGGTTGTTCAACATGTAGATCTTGGCGTCCTTGACTTGCTTGGTGACTTCATAGGTGATGTACAATTTGTCCCAAATCTCATAGGTGGTGTCCCAAGATGAGATCCAATTGAACTCCGTTGGGGTAAGCCTGCATAGAGGAAGCTTATGGGTTTGACATTGAGCTGGGATTCTTTAAGAATAACTTCACTCCATGTTGCAATAGCTCTGATTTGCTCCTTGTAAGGTGTGACCATCACCTTCCACATGTCAAAGTTTATGCCTTGAATGTAGAATTGCATACACCTCTTCTAATAGAGGAAGTTGGTTCCATCAAAGACTGGAGGATGCATGGAGAAGCCTCCCTCTAGGCTGAGAGAACTAAGTAGGTTGTCTCCCATCTTCTCATCTCAAGGGAGATTTTTGGAGAAGATCCTTTTCTCTGATACCACTTGTTAGATCTACGGTTCTAGGGGGTGAATATATCTTCAAAAATTCTCACAAGATAGATTAGACCTTGAAATTATATCAAATTAAAACAAATATCTTATATTCCATTTGAAGTCCTAATTAACAAGCATGGCAAGGATGAGAGGAATTGATAGCAAGCACTTGACAAGGTCATGCAGAGTGGTTCCACTCTCCAAACTAGGAGAGAGTTAGTACACTACCAAGAGAGGTCATCTTCTAGGACTTTGCAAGTGCTTTTCACCAATTAGAGTTACAACACAAAACTTCCAAAGGACTTACCTATCCAAGCACAAATAGTATTCCACCTTACCAAGGAATTACCCACTTTGCAAGAGTCTTCATCCTTCTTCTAAATTCTTACTCACTCTAGCACAAGTCTTCTTCCTTCAAGGACTTTTGGAGTCATCTTGGATCTTCAGCCTTTGCCTTCTCCTTCACCTGGAGAAGATCATCACCTCTTTTCAACCTTTAAGAGGAACAACAAAAGATCCACCTTCACTCAGAGTAGCTTCCTTCACCTTTTCTTCATGTAGGAAAGGGGTAGGGAAGATGGAGTTTATGAGAGATTTACAAGCACAAGGAAGTGGCTCTCTTAAAATAGTCCTATCTCACCCATAATCACATAATGAAGTGTAAACTAGAGAGATAAAGGGGCTCCAGGAGTTGCAACACACTAAACTATAGCAAGGACTTAGAATAGTATGAATGAGGAAACTTGAAATGAACTCCAAGGGGTCCTATTTATAGGTGGGGGTGTTCCCTTGAGTTTTGCGATCACTTAGGGTTGAAATATTGCCATTTTCCACAGTAAAACGGGTCTATTTTCACCCAAAACAACTCATCAACAGTTATGAAAACTTTTTCTGCATTTTCTATACAGTACATTCGGTCGAGTTAAATGAAAATTGACTGATCAACTAAAAGACAAAGGAAGTTTCAAACTGTCGATCGAGTTTGTTCTGGGAAACTCGACCAATGAGCTAAAATTAGATTTGCTGAGTGAGTTGGTCGGTCAAGTTCTATGAGTGTGCAACTCGACCGATGTGTCATCTTTAGAAAATCCATCATAGGATCGGTCGAGTTTTCAACTCGATCGATGAATAGCTTGTGAAATTTTTTCTATTATGACTTTTGAGTGATTAAACCTTGGGATTAAGTGTCGCTAATATTTTTCCCATTTTAGTTACAAGTCATATAATCAATACTAGTGATAACAAAAATCATATAAGGTAATTTGGAGCGATTTCCCAAAATGTACACTTGCATTGCATTTTACTTGAACTTGAACAAGCTATGGCTTGTGTAATTTGATACTTTTCATGTACCTAAAGCCTGAAATCATTCTTGAACAAACATATTAGATACATAGGAATGGAATGGTTAAGTCATTATCAAAATATGGGTAATGTATAACTTTCAAGTCAACAGTGGCTTCATCAGGCATCGCATGTTTTCATCTAAACTGTAAGTTACATGTCATGTTGATATTCAAGATGTTGTGTTGATGAAAGATTACTTTACACCTATATGGCATTTTGAATTTCGTAAGTGTCGCTTCAATGACAATTTGTTCCTCGTCTTTGGTGTTCTTACATGCCATATAATATCCATATACCTCGTGTCCATCGTCTTCTTTCATTATGTCTGAGAAGAAGGAAGTAGTGGCTCCTCTACTTGTTCATGATCAAATCATCACCACCCAAAGACTCAATGAGAAGAATTTGAATAAATGGATCCGCACAATCAAGATGTGGTTCAAAGTAAAATGAAATCATAAACACCTCAAAGAACTTCCTCCAAAAGATGACATTCTAGAACAATGGGAGAAAATTGATGCAATCTATTGTCTATTACGTGAAACTGAATGGAGGCACATCTCGCCAATCTCACTAGCATCTTTGAGCAATGCAAGGATGTCTAGGATCATCTCAATATCATTTATGAATCAAATATCTAATGTAAGTATGATATGATTGTGGAGATTCATAATCTTCAAAAAGATGATAAGTTTCATATTGAATACTTTGGCAAAGTAACTTGCATCACCAACAATCTTCATTCTTTACTTTTGCCGACTATGAATCTCAATGAACTCCAAAAATAGAGAGATCACATGGTAGTAATCAAATTCCTAGTTAGACACTGACGTGAGTACAAAAGAGTCCATAGTCATATCCTTGCTAAATATGAACTTCCAAAATTGGCTGATGAATATTAGCAAATCTGTCACGCTTTGATAGATCCACTTCTTTTGATAAATATGCTATGATTTTTGTGACAAATGGTCATACCAACCCTAGTTTTTCTACCCATGGACAAGGATGAGGAGGACAAGGAGGTCGTGGAGGCCTAACTCCTAGAGGATGAGGCTGCCCAGAATACACCCATTGTGGAAAGATGAAGCACTAAAAAGAAACCTTCTATGAGGTCCATGGATATCCTCCACAAATCTCATATGCAAGTATTGCATCTACTGAAGACATTGTGGGAGATACTATCCACCATATCCAAGAGATTGATGTTGAATATACTCAATTCTACCAGTAAAAATCATCCCAACAAGCCTCATCATCTGTTGCAAAATTGCTACCTATGTCCAACATCTTAGTAATTCCACTGCATGTATATCTCAAGCTTCATAAGTAAATTCATCTTCTTTAGTTCTTGAATTAGGTGCAACAGATCACACTATATGTACAAGAAACCTTATATATACTCTATCCACCACAATATCAACTCTGCCACCTATCACCATTGCCAATTGTAATATACTGAAAGCTAGGTACATTCTTGATTTAGCCCTTTTCCAAGTTTTTCTTTCTTTTTTATTCTTTTAGTCCTTGATGATGAATTCATAGAAATTATTTGTGGTTTGGGGTATGTTAAATGACTGTTCATGCCGATGTATGGGTTTATGCACAAATACCTCAATTAGTGTTTTCAACAAGGGTCTAAGATGCAAAATTACCACTTTAGTGGAATATTAGTAATAATTTCATTCAAGAACTTCCCTTAGCCTTATAAAGCAAGAAAGAGAAAAGGGAATAAATAATAAACTTTGAACATTATAATGTGGCATTAGATAAATTAATGTGACAAGTAGTGATAATGATGCGTAAAGGGAATAAAACTCATAAAAATAAGATTCATTGGATAAAATAGCTTTAGATATGAATTCTAGGGTCTCAATTGACTTGAGTGCCAAGTTTTTCTTTATTTTTGATAATACTAAATATCTTAATTCAATTTGGAGAAGAAAATAGGATTTAAAACCTGTAATATTAAATAGTGTGTATAATAATCTAAAAAGAGAAAACTAATGAAAAAAATTGTGTTTCACAAGTTTAAGATTGCTAGAAGGTGAAGTTTTACATTAATTTATGTTTTCTAGATATCTCTAAATTATGAGGAAAGAGAATATATAATTTAATTTTAATAATGAAATAAAATATGTATAGACTCCAAAACTAAAAACTGATACCAAAATCAGATTCTACATGTCCTAGATAGGCTAGGCATTAAGTTTTACTTGAATTAGATTTTGTTTGCACCCTCAACTGATGAGAGAGAGAAAAGTAATTAATTATATCCAAACTTAATTAAAAATCGGATTATAAATCGAATTAATGTCACATTGACACGCCAATCACAAACTTTAGTTGATGTGTGCATGAATCACAACCATTAGATCAAGATCACACGACGCTGAGGTTGTCACCTAGCTTACTCCTACAAGGAAATAATGTCACAGACTTTCTAATATTTCAATTTTGATTTTCTCTCTTGTTTCTCAATCTTTTGGTGACATTTCTTCTCCTATGCATTCCAAGTTGGGTTCCACATACTATTATCTCTACTTGCATCATTTTATCAAGAAATTAGGAAAGACCTAATTCTTGGGCAACAAGTTTCTTCGGCTGACTTGCCTTTTGCGCGAACTCAAACCCCCACCTACAAATACCTCTACCCCAACCTTCCGCAGGCACTTTGCAAAACTTCCTCATCTCAATTTAGTACAAGATTTTCCCAACAACATTTTAAACTTGTGGATCAGAGATTAGTGTCAGCTGTCAGAGCTTCCTCTTCACTTCTCCTCACATCAATTCCGCTTGAGGTAAGACTTAAAAGCTCTTGTCCTTCGATTTCATGTGATCAAATCATTGCCTCGTCGCCTCATTGGGTTTTCCCCAATTACTCATGTTAAGCAAACTATTTCTTTGAGCAACAACAACATGTGTGGGTGTAGGGGATGATTCCCCATGTTTAATCTCCTTTCTAACCCCTCTTTTCTTCTTTCTTTGCTCTTTCCCATAAAGGGTATAATGGTCATTCAGCCACATTTTCTTTTTCTTTTGTGTGAGTTAAGTTGGCCACTGATCAGTTGACTTGGCAATGCCTGATTTGGCCAAGTCAGCAGGCCCAACTTCTCTCTCTTTTTGCAAAGCTCTTTTGCCTAATTTGATTTTTAAATGAATTGTGATTGGTCATAAATTCTAAAAACCAAAACCTTTTCTCTCATTGTCCAACAATTCATAAAAATATGTTTTGCAAATGGAAAAATGAGATCTTTCTAATAAAAAATGTTTCTACAGTCTGATTCTAATCTTTTTGATAGTCAATTTTTGGGGAATCTAATAAATACATGTAAAACCCTTAAAATTCTAACTACTTCCTTTAAAATCCAAATAAGGAAAATAAATATGTTTTCTTGATTATGAGAAGATAAGGAATTGTTTGGTTTATGTTTCATGACAAAAATTTGAGGTTTTTGAAATGGTAAAAAATTAGGGTTTTCTTTATACATATGTAAATCACTACTACAGAAATAGCATTCAGTGTCACTTTTCTGGGCGTCGGTTATTAAGAAAAATCGACGCCTGATATGTTAGGCGTCGATTGTTTAAGCAAACTGACGTGTATGTTCGAAGACCAGCCAGACACGGGTACCGCTTTGTATTAAGCGTCGGTTGTTTATAAAAAACCGACGCTTAAAGTCACCCGCGAAATCCATATTTTGATAAAAACAAATAGTGTCATTGTCAGCGTCGGTTATATACCTAGAAAATCGACGCCTATGTGCGATGACAATTTGCGCGGAAAAGGTCACTTTCAGCGTCGGTTATCCTTGTATAACCGACGCTGAAGGTGGTTCCCGCCAAACATTTTCATGAAAATATCATCCAATTGGACGTCGGTTGTTGCAAACAACCGACGCTAAAGCTGTTTAGGTGTCGGTTGTTGTAAACAACCGACGCTATGTGGGAACTTATAACCCGCGATCGCCCGACTCTTCCCCTTTCTTCTGTTTCATTGCTACCCTATTTCCCTGTTGCGGCGATTTCTCCGACGATTTCTCTGCTGCTGCTGCTAGTTTTTCTCCGGCGCTTCTCTCCTGCGCCCCATCTCCGGCGTCCCCTCTCCGGCGCCACTCTCTGGCGCGTTTCTTCTCCGCCGCCCCTGCTTCCTGCCCCTGCTGCACGCCCTGCTGCTCCAACCGCCTGCGCCGCCGCCACGCCTGAGAACCGGCACCGCCGCCACGCCTGGTGCCCACCTGCCTGCCCACCTGCCTGCCCACCGCCGCCCTAGCTCCTTTCTTCCTGCTCACGCCCGACGCCACCCCCTTCTTCCTGCTTCGACCACCACTGCTGGAAAAGGTATGTAAGCTGCTTTCAGTGATTAATGATTGGTACTACTGGTTTCCTTATATACTAGTAATGCATGATTAGTTTTACTGATTTCCTTGCTGCTTTCAGTGATTAATGATTGGTACTACTAGTTTTCTTATATACTAGTAATGCATGATTAGTTTTACTGATTTCCTTACTGCTTTCAATGATTAATGATTGGTACTACTGGTTAGTATTACTTTAGTGATTACTTTAATTCAACAATTCATAGTTTGTTATTTACAATTACTGATCTGCTTGCCGATTTTAATGATTAGAGATACTGATTAATAGTAAGTATTGATGAATACTTAGTTAATTACTGATTTGTTGATTAGATATGTATAGAAGTTCCTTATAAATATATTTTTTATATACACATATATGTAATTTTGTATAAAATACATGATGTAGTGTGATCTTAAATCCTAGAGTGTACCCCTTTTGTTCTATGATGGTACCTATGACCCTAAATACATCCATAAAGGTCTATTGTATCCTAAAGAAGATTTATTTCTTACTCATAAATAAGGAAATATCCTCCCTTATGACCACCTTGATGTGTATGTCCCATATAATCCACATGTTGGACCCTAATGATACAAATTTTTTATGTTGAAAATGAATGTATGTTTCAAGTGTTGAACCTAATGTTGGACAATGTGTTTGTTATAGGTGGTACACATTTATTATATAAGAATGACATCACATGTGTTTGTTGGCCTAGAAAGTCAACAATCATTGTTCTTTATATTACTTGTACATTGGTATAAATTAGAATGAACAATCACTAAATTATATACTATTTGTATGGAGTCCGGCTTCATTGTAGATATCTATTATTGTGTTTGTTGGCCTAGAAACCCGTCCAAGATTGACTCATTAGGAGTAAATCTTGGATAGTCCCCGGTTTGGGACTATTCTTGAACACCTAATCTCACTTAGGATGTAAGTGTATAATGTGTATTGGGTTTTCGAGAAAATTTTGGTAGCATTTCCCCGTTTGTTCTCTAAGTACATATGTACTTAGAGAACAGTGGGGAAATGCTGCAGAAATTTTCTTGAAAACCCAATACACATTATACACTTACTAGTGAGATTAGGTGTTCAAGGATGGGATAGGTGGTACACATTTATTATATATAAGAATGACATCACATGTGTTTGTTGGCCTAGAATGTGAACAATCATTGTTTTTTATATTACTTGTACATTGGTATAAATTAGAATGAACAATCACTAAATTATATATTGTTTGTATGGAGTCCGGCTTCATTGTAAATATCTATTATTGTGTTTGTTGGCCTAGAAACCCGTCCAAGATTGACTCATTAGGAGTAAATGTTGGATAGTCCCCGGTTTGGGACTGTTCTTGAACACCTAATCTCACTTAGGATGTAAGTGTATAATGTGTATTGGGTTTTCGAGAAAATTTTGGTAGCATTTCCCCGTTTGTTCTCTAAGTACATATGTACTTAGAGAACAGCGGGGAAATGCTGCCGAAATTTTCTTGAAAACCCAATACACATTATACACTTACTAGTGAGATTAGGTGTTCAAGAATGGGATAGGTGGTACACATTTATTATATATAACAATGACATCACATGTGTTTGTTGGCCTAGAATGTGAACAATCATTGTTTTTTATATTACTTGTACATTGGTATAAATTAGAATGAACAATCACTAAATTATATACTGTTTGTATGGAGTCTGGCTTCATTGTAGATATCTATTATTGTGTTTGTTGGCCTAGAAACTCGTCCAAGATTGACTCATTAGGAGTAAATCTTGGATAGTCCCCGGTTTGGGACTGTTCTTGAACACCTAATCTCACTTAGGATGTAAGTGTATAATGTGTATTGGGTTTTCGAGAAAATTTTGGTAGCATTTCCCCGTTTGTTCTCTAAGTACATATGTACTTAGAGAACAACGGGGAAATGCTGCCGAAATTTTCTTGAAAACCCAATAAACATTATACACTTACTAGTGAGATTAGGTGTTCAAGGATGGGATAGGTGGTACACATTTATTATATATAAGAATGACATCACATGTGTTTGTTGGCCTAGAATGTGAACAATCATTGTTTTTTATATTACTTGTAAATTGGTATAAATTAGAATGAACAATCACTAAATTATATACTGTTTGTATGGAGTCCGGCTTCATTGTAGATATCTATTATTGTGTTTGTTGGCCTAGAAACTCGTCCAAGATTGACTCATTAGGAGTAAATCTTGGATAGTCCCCGGTTTGGGACTGTTCTTGAACACCTAATCTCACTTAGGATGTAAGTGTATAATGTGTATTGGGTTTTCGAGAAAATTTTGGTAGCATTTCCCCATTTGTTCTCTAAGTAAATATGTACTTAGAGAACAGCGGGGAAATGCTGCTGAAATTTTCTCAAAAACCCAATACACATTATACACTTACTAGTGAGATTAGGTGTTCAAGGATGGGATAGGTGGTACACATTTATTATATATAAGAATTACATCAAATGTGTTTGTTGGCATTTCCCCGTTTGTTCTCTAAGTACATATGTACTTAGAGAACAGCGGGGAAATGCTGCCTAATCTTTTCCTAATATATACTTGTTTCCTAATATATACTTGTTTTCTCTGATCATAGAATGGATAGATCATGGATGTCCATTCGTAATCGTTGCACCCCAGAGTTTATATCTGGTCTTGATCAGTTTATTAGATTTGTCGAGGAACATAGGAAAAAACCTACAGATAGGTTCTACTGTCCATGTAGGCATTGTGATAACAACTTAAAAGTCAACACTGGTGATGAAATCAAAAGTCATGTCATGTGCAACGGGATTGTACAAGGCTATACAGAATGGCACTGGCATGGAGATATTTCAAAATTGAAACCAGCAGATGTCGATAGCAGTGCTTGGGTGGAAGAAGAAATTGCCTCCGATGACGTAAATGTGAACGAACCAGTTCCAGCAGACATCGTTGATGCGATGCTGGATAGTTGTAGGGTAGAGCACACCGATCCACCTCCTATCTTTACAAACATTGTGCATGATGCTGAGATACCATTATACACAGGCTGTGCTAAGTTTACGAAGCTTAGCGCTGTGTTGAGATTGTATAAGTTGAAAGCTAACAATAGATGGAGCGACAAAAGCTTCACTTCATTGTTGACTTTGTTGAAAGAAATGCTTCCTCAAGGAAACGAGCTTCCAATCTCAACATACCAGGTAAAGAAAATGTTGTGCCCAATGGGAATGGAGGCCAAGAAGATACACGCATGCTCGAATGATTGTGTATTATTTCAAAAGGACTATGTAGATTTGAAAGATTGTCCAAAATGTGGTGCGTCACGGTATAAATTGACGACTTCGGGGGAGTCCAAAACTGGTTCTCCTGCCAAGGTGTTGTGGTATCTACCTATAATATCACGGTTTCAACGCTAGTTTGCAAATCCAAAAGATGCGAAGAATTTGAGGTGGCATGCAGATGTTAAGAAAAATAATGATGGGATCCTACGACATGCGTTTGATTCCCCACAGTGGAAGAAGATTGATCTATTGTACCCCAAATTTGGTGAAGAAGATAGGAATCTAAGACTTGGGATTTGTACAGATGGGATGAATCTGTACGGGACATTGAGCAGCCAACATAGCACTTGGCCAGTCATGCTTGTTATATACAATCTTCCTCCCTGGATGTGTATGAAGAATAAGTACGTTATGTTGTCATTGTTGATATCGGGCCCTAAACAACCCGGAAATGATATCGATGTTTATCTTGAACCTTTGATTGATGACTTAAAGAAACTTTGGGTTGAAGGTGTGATGACCTATGATGCTTAAGCAAGAGAGACATTTCGTTTACACGCTATGTTGTTTTGCACTATTAATGACTTTCCAGCATATGGGAATTTGTCTGGATATAGTGTCAAAGGAGCTAAAGCGTGTCCTATATGTGAAGAAAACACTGATTCAATAAGACTAAAACATGGCGGCAAGACTGTATATCTTGGTCATCGAAGGTTTCTTTCAAAATTCCATCCGTATCGTAGGAAGCGCAAAGCATTCAATGGATGGAATGATGAACGGAGTGCACCTAAACCTATACCAGGGGATGTTGTTTATGAAAGAGTAAAAGACATTGTCAATGAATTTGGTAAGAAATCACAATGTAGTATGGCCACACGGAGTAACAATTCTTCATTCAAGAAGAAGTCAATATTTTGGGATCTTCCTTATTACAGTTCTTTGACAGTCAGACATTGTATCGATGTAATGCACGTTGAGAAAAATGTCTGTGATAGCATCATTGGTACTCTGTTAAATATACCAGGTAAGACTAAAGATGGGATAAAATCTAGACTGGACCTACGTGAAATGGGAATAAGGTCAGAATTAACAGAATTACGTGAAATGGGTAATAAAAGAACATACTTACCTCCCGCTTGTTACACGTTGTCTAGAAAGGAGAAGAAAACTTTTTGTGAATGCTTGGTAAATGTTAAGGTGCCACATGGTTACTCATCCAACATCCGTAGATTTGTATTAATGAAAGATCTCAAGTTGATAGGTCTTAAATCTCATGATTGTCACACTCTAATGCAACAAATATTGCCTGTGGCAATTCGATCTATATTCTCGAAGCATGTAAGGTTTGCAATTACCAGACTTTGTTTCTTTTTCAACAGTCTATGCAGCAAAGTTACTGACCCTGATACTCTCGATAATTTGCAAAGAGAAGTGGTTGTTACCCTATGTCAGCTTGAGATGTATTTCCCTCCTTCGTTCTTTGATATCAAGGTACATCTTGTTGTCCACTTGACTAGGGAAGTGAAAATGTTGGGACCAGTTTTCTTGCATTGGATGTATCCCTTTGAACGATACATGAGCGTTTTTAAAGGTGATGTTCGAAACCGTTATCGGCCTGAAGGGAGTATTATTGAAGGTTATGTGGCGAGAGAGGTTATAGATTTTTGCAATGACTTTCTCAGTGGTAATGACACTCCTGATAATGACAAGAATATTGAGGAGGGCAAAGGAATTTTGGGATCACGGGTGAAAGTAATCAGCCGTGAGCAGTTGGAACAAGCTCACTTGTATATTTTACACAATATGGACGAAGTGAGTGTTTATATCGAGGAACATACCAATTTCATAAAGAGACAACATCCTCGAGCAAGTTCAATGTGGCTTGATAGAGAGCATAATAAGACTTTTACTAAGTGGTTTGAAGATAAAGTCTTACATCAACTATCTCAAACACCAAATGATATTACAGAAACTATCAAATGCCTCGCCTTCAAACCAAAACCGAATGTTATGTCTTATGAAGGGTTTGACATTAATGGATTCACATATTACACAAAGTGCCAAGATGATAAGAGTGTCGTCCAAAATAGTGGGGTCACTCTTCAAGCGTCAACTATGTACTTTGCAAGTGCAAAGGATAAGAGTCCACGTGAAGCTAAAATGTCATATTACGGTGTCATTGAGGACATTTGGGAGTTTGACTACATAGATTTCAAAATCCCGCTCTTTAAATGTAATTGGGTTGATAACACCAAAGGAGTTACAGTGGATGAATTGGGTTTCACTTTGGTGAACTTTGAAAAGATTGGCGAGAAGGGTGAACCATTCATATTGGCATCACAGGTGAAACAAATATTCTATATCGATGATCCTGCGAATGATAAATGGTCGGTTGTTCTTCATGGTAAAAGATAGTTCATTGAAGATTCTATAAATGAAGAAGAGTACTATGATAAGTATGATGACTCCAGTCCATTCTCAGTTGGGTTGCCCACACCACAAAATATTGAAGCTAATGATTACTTATATGTGCGCGGAGATCACAATGAAGGATTGTTAATTGATAAAAGATCACAATTTTAGAGACATGTATGTTTATACAAATCCTAAATGTTTGCCTTTTTCTAGTTAATACAAATGCTAAATGTTTGCCTTTTTCTAGTTAATACAAATGCTAAATGTTTGCCTTTTTAATGACATTTTCCGATGGCTGACCATGATGAACATGATGTCCATGATGAGCATGAAGTCCATGATGAGCATGGCGAGGATACTAATGTAAGTTCTAAAAACATATCCTGTATTTCTATAAAATTCATTATCTTCTAGTTATGTCATATATCCTATATTTCTATATTGGGCTAATTTAGTGTGTTTATTTTTGTCAAATTTTAGGTTGATGATGCACCTGTACCCACTGAAGCACTGGAGCAACTTGATGCGCAGCACCAAACACTTAACAAGAAAAGGGGCATCACTCTGTTGAAGAAGTTATTAGCGCTAAGTGGTAGTGGATCCAAATTGGTGGTGGAGTTTGATAATGGAGGAAATCCAATTGGAGTGAACCGTAATAATTTTGTAAACTATCTTGGGTGTACCACTCGGAGCCATTGTGGTGTTAAGTATGATAATTGGCATAAAGTTCCTCAAGGGAAAAAAGACTTGATATGGAAGGATTTATGCATGAGTTATTATTATTTGCAATTCTATTTTGTAGATTACAAATTCTATTATTTGCAATTCTATTTTGGATAATAGTTAATAACATTTCTATTTTACAGAATCTGTTTGCATTGGATGAGAAGTTGCATCGTAAAAGTGTGATGCAACGCGCTGGAAAGATGCTTAGGAATTATAGGACAAATCTGAACAAAGAATACATAAAAGAGGGTGATAAGAAGATGAAGTCAGCCCTTGAACAATGGAACTTCTTGGACAAAGAAGATTGGGACAATTTTGTTGCTTCAAGAAAATCTGAAGAATTCAAGGTATTAGGCGTCACTCCCAATTTAATTAATATACATTGTATTCACATATTCAAGATTAACATTTAGTGCTACTAACCAAATCATTAATGTGCATACTAACTAGGCCCTCAGTGACGCACAAAAAGCAAGGCGTGCACTGAATGTGCATGACCACACTATGGGTCCAAAAGGCTATGCAAGCGTTCGCCAAAGACTACAGGCGGAGTCTGCGGCTACTCAGCAGTCTGCTCAGGAGTCTGCTCCTACTCAGGAGTCTGCCACACCCAGGCCTCGCCATGATATCTGGATAGCTGGCAGGCAAAACAAGAAGGGTGAAATAAAGAAGCCTGTAACTGCTGAGGCGGCTGCAAAAATGGTAAAATACAACTCTTAGAGAAATCGTTTGAATATTGATTATTTATGGTCTTAACTTACCAATTTCTGTTTATGGTGATTAGCGGGAGCTGCACGAGCAGAGGAAACAAGGCACGTTCATCCCTCAGGGCACAAGGGATGAATTGACAGTTGCTCTGGGTAACCCAGAGCATCCTGGACGTGTTAGAGGTGCCGGCGCTGGTGTTGGCATCAAAGCATTCTTTGGGCCATCCCAGCGCAAACCCAGAGCGGGACTTTCTCAAGAAGAGGTAACCTATTCTTTTTTTAGAATGTTACTGCAAAAGGAAATTCATTAATAAGAAACTAATGTTTCTTTTATCCATGTATAGGAGAATAAGGGAGTTGAGGATTTAGTTGCTAAGAAGGTCAACGATGTAGTTGCTGAGAAGGTCAAGGAAGAATTGATGCGGTGGCAGGCATCTCAGGCTTCCAATACGCCTATGGCGACCCACTCTTCTCCTGATGCACAGACTGCGAGTAATCCTGGAGACCCATCGCCTAGCACGTCTGCTGTAAGTATTGTTTATGACATTGTAGCTAGTCTTTTCAAGATGATATGTTTTCACGATGATATGTATAATATTCTTTATGTAAATTTGTAGACATTGAAGCCATGCCGCTTAAGAATGCAAAACTACGTTGTTGCAGAGGCGCAGGCTTACCCGTCCCTTCCTGGGGCAATGTTTCACAGGACTCCAATGCCACAGGGCTACGTTTGTGTGAGCCCGTTACGTGTGTTACCCGATTGGAGGGAAGTTGTGTTGCCATATGCCCACCCAGATATTGATACACTTGGTGAGGCAGAAGGCGGGGTCATATTGTGGCCCAAAGCAGATGTCGTCTACACGACTGAAATTGTAAGATAAATTTACATTGGTTTAGACTGTTAATGTGTATATATGATGTCAACTGATCTGAAATTATATATACAGGTTAAAAACAAGACACCAGGAGCACCTAGGCCTCCACCTCCACTTCCCGCATTACCCGATTGGGTTCCAACTGACCTAACATACCCGTTAGGTCCTGCTTGTAGGGGAATGGCATGTTGGCTACGGGCACATAATATACATTGCCCTATAATTATTTCTTTTGATGCATATTATGTAGGTCAATCATACGATAGCTCTTTATTTATACAAGATATTATTGAGCTGTTTATGTATGATTGGCTAAATACATCAATGATAGAGACATGGATAAGGTGAGAACTTGTTTATACATCCATATACCTTGTGTAAGATCCGGTGATCTGGTTTCTTATATATTAGTGCATACACCTATATGTTTTGCAGCTACTTAGTCGAAGATCATTGCAAACAATTTGTATTTGATCATGTGGGATTTTTGATTCCATCATTGATTAGTATGGTAGCTAAAGACCCTGATAGTGTTCAACAATACTGTATAGATGCTTTTACAATTTTTGGTCAGCAAAAGAAGACGATAATAATAGCTCCATTCAATGTCAAGTAAGTTTACTTTATTTATAATTTGGACTTAAGAAAATTCCATTTTTATTTTGCATTTTGAGTTATTAATTGTTAACTTCTTATCTCTAGCGGTAGACATTGGGAGTTACTAGTTATTGTCCCCGGGACATTTACTGTTTATTATCTAGATCCTACGGGGAGTACATTGAACCCTAAAATTGGACACATAATGAGAATGCCATTATTCTGGTGAGAAATATTTCATTTTTATATCCGTTAACATCTTTTATTACATTACTATTTACTTATGCAATTTACTGTGTTATATTAACATGTAGGGGTTTAGATACATTCAAAAAGGCTGGAGGAAAGGTCCCAAGGAAAAAGAACAAGCCAATAAATTGGGAGAACGTACAAGTAAGTTCCCGACTCCCCGACTCCAATGTATATATCATTGATGTGAATTGTGCTTAGTTGTATAATTTTGTATGTTTCAATTTATAGTGTGCTACACAAGACAATGGTTGGGCATGCACATACTACGTGATGCGATTTATGTAGATGATTATCAAACATGCCGCATTGGACATCGATTGTATACATGAGGTATTATATATAGTCTCATTAGTTAGTATGAAATATATCAATCTTATTTTTATATTATTACTTATATATATACATCATTCTCTTTGCAGGTGTTTAAAAATGACCACACCATAGGTAAACGCTTAAAAAATATACATGCTCCATATACGATGGAAGCATTAAATGAAGTAAGAGAAGAATGGGCAAAAGCCATACAAACAGTGGCAACTGTAAGATATAATTGGGATGTTGATAGCGATAATGAATGATACTTTGTAAATGAATATTTCTGAATGTTAATACATGTATTTGAATATTTCTATATGTGTGAATGTGAGAATTGAATTGATGTCTGAATGTATGTACTTGTGTGAAATTTTCCTTGTGACTTTTGCAGGTTTGCGGCCTGTTTGTAGGATGATATCAATGGATGTCGTAAACCTGTAGTTCAGAAAACTGAACTGTAGGTTCTCATCCTGCTGACCAGCCACAACAGGCCTGCAAACTGATATGAAAAAAAAAATATAAATAGGCGTCGGTTATTTATAAAAAACCGTCAGAAAAGACCTACAGCGTCGGTTATTTATAGATAACCGACGCCTGATATGGCCAAAGCAGTCCTAGAAATGGCGTCGGATATTCGTATCGAACCGACACCTATTTAAACTACATGCGTCGGTCTTTTGGTATATAACCGATGCCAAAAGTGTTCGCACCAAAAAAAATGGCGTCATCTAGGACACTTTATGCGTCGGTTCTCTACTAAAAGACCGACGCTTATAGGTTAAATAGGCGTCGGTTAAAAAACCGACGCCGAAGTGTTCGTCCTTTAGCGGCGCTCACATAGGCGTCAGTCATAAACCGATGCCAAATGGGCTTCAACGACCGACGCCAAAGGCCATTTCTGTAGTAGTGAATTATAAACCCTTATACATTTGTATGACTTGAACTTAGGAAAAAGTGATCTTGGAAATAACTTATTCGGTGAAAACTCTAAACTGAGGTGTGTGCATCATACCCTTAAGTTGGGCATATTTGTGAATTAAACCTAATTTCCCTAATGAGGCATGAATCAAACCCTAAATTTTCTATTATCACTTCTTTTGATATAATTGCCTCAATTCTTTCTAAATATATTATTGCATGGGTCTTGGACCCCACTTGCCATGTTTCTATTATTTAACTTCCCATATAACTTCTTTTCAACATGACAATTTGTTGAGTATTTAGCTAATGTAGTGGTACTTTTGTACAACCACCCATAGTTGGGCATGTCTTATTTCACCTAGGGGAATGTGTTACTCTCCTCATATCTATAATTATTTTGTAGATGATTAGGAACGTGTTGCTCTCCTCTCACCTGTTGGTTGAGGTTTGGTAGGTGTCTCATCTCTAATTAGTATGTAGTCTAACTATAATCATGCATGCCAATTTACTTATTGTTTGATTGTTAAGGCAAGAATATTATTTGTTATATGTCTCATATTTTTTACCATCAATTTTCTTGGTTAATCTACACCCTTTATTTTCCTTGTTATCATATTCTTTGTTCTTGTTCCTTATTTCACACATACCTTGTTTTCTCATCTTGCTGGGTGACTCCAACTATAATATACCAAAACTTGGACATATTCTTTTTTGGCCCATTTCTAAGATTTTCATTTCCTTTCTATCCTTTTTGGCCTTGATGTTTAAATTGTTGAATTTATAGTGGTTTGGTGAATATTTGTTTAATAATTACACCAACGGAAGGGTTTATGAACAAATACCACAGTGAAAGCTAATTTGAGGATCTAAAATGCAAAACCACCACTTAAGTGGAACAATGGTGAATAAATTTATGCCAGAAGTGTAAGGCCACAAACCTTTCTTAATGTATTGGGCAAGGCTAATTACCATAATTAAGTTCTCTAAACCTTAATCTAACTTTTTATGTGTTTTGAAATTATGAAATGAGCCTAAGTTTCAAATTCGGTTAAATTTGGATGTTGTTTGTGCAATTTATGCAATTTTAGCAACATTTCGGACTTTTATAAAATTTACCCAATTGGGAGAGTTTGTTTGTAAATTATCACATGAATTATAATCCTTAGATATTCCCTTATCATTCTTGATATTTTGAACCATGGAGAACCTAGTTTCACCTTGGATTGAAGGTGTTTATCTCCAAGGGCATTTTAGGGATTACCCTCTTTATAAATGAGCTTATCTTTAAAAGCTATTAACCGATGGGGTTATTTCTTTGATTGGAGTATGGTGACGATGGCCTAGAAGTCTCCATGGGCTTTTCGAACTGATATTTGACATACAAGAAGTCTCTATGAGCTACCCTCTTGCATGGCCATGAAGCCCTAGGCTAAGGACACATGGAAAGTCCCATAGACACCTCATGCTTGCCTCCATCTTTATAAAGCCATATCTACCCCTTAACACCTCCCAATTCAAAAACTCTTGATCTCCTTCTATTTCCTTCAGATTAGAGCATAGTTCCTACTCTGTTTGGCCACGAAGGGGTTGTCCCAAGGTAAAAGAGGGTGCCTACCTTTGTGAAGAAGGCTCCTAGGGTTCTGAATTTTCTCGATTTAGGGATTCTAAAGCTCCCTCTTGGTGAATAAGACCAAAACTAGTAAGTTTCCTCCATTCCTTACCTATTTTCATGATGTTCATCTTCCTTCCACCTTCTTCTAGGGTTGATCACTTTTAAGCTCATTTACTCAATCATCATCTATTGCAATGCAATTTTTGTTCTTTATTGTTGAAAGAAATTGAGAGAGATTAAGTTGGACCATGCTTGAGGATAACTATATTTTAAGATTATGGTGGTGATGCAGTCTTATTTTAGGGCTTCATCTTGTGTCTTTTAGCATTATTATCACATATAAATTGTTAGATTGCAAGTTACTCCCTCAATATGTATATTTCTCTCAACTTCACTTATGGATGTTCTTTCACATTTTTCAGGTACTTAGATAACATTTAGATGGACACGAGAGCTAGAGGGATCCAAAGAAGACCCCAAATCTTCCCCAACCAACCCCTAGTGCAAGGTCTTCCATGGTTAAACCCTAGCTAGAGCCATAAACACCTCATCTCCATGTTCTTTTGCTCGGATTTTTCACCTCTAAATTGGAGAAGGTGCTTCTTGCTCGAGATAGGAGCTTTGTTGGAGAAACCAACCTCTCTAGCTTGAGAATTTTTCTCATAGAACCTTTCCACATCCCCTAAAGGTGAGTTTTATAACCCCCTTCTCATGTATTGCTTAAAACTCATGCTTCTATGAATAAAATTGATGATCTCCAAAAGGTGAGATTTATAACCCCCTAAAGGTGAGTTTTATAACCCCCTTCTCTATTTACCATGTTTTTTTAGGATTTTGGTTTCTTGCTATTTTGCCTTCTCTAGAAGATCTAGTTTGGCTACCTATGCATATACAACCCTAATCTTGGGTCAAATGGTGTTTTCTCCCTCTCTCTCTCACTCTTCCTCTCTGTTGAAGATTTTTGACTTGTCATTTCTTGATTGGTTCAAATTGAACAATTCATACCATTCAATCTGCTTATCAAAATTTGACAAATAAATATGTTTTAGAATTGGAAAATTAATTTCTATATACTAAAAATATTTTCAACGTCAAATTTTGAGGTTTGACGAAGGGTGATTTTTCCAAAATGAATTTAATGCATAAAATCCATAAAAAATATCTTAATCATGATAACTCCAAATTTAACATAAAAATATGTTTTATTAAATAGGAGAACCTAATAAGTTCACTGGTGAGGTTTTTAGAATCTAAATATGAGTTTTCCTAAAAAGATCTAAAATTAGGAATTTTTGTACATTAATGTGCATTATGTATTCTAATACATGCTACTACATTGAAAATAGGCAAAGTGGAACTTGGACTCAATTAAGGTGGTGAAAGTTAGGAATTGATATTAGTAAGATAGGTATGTGCATTCTTAGACCCTAAGTTGGGATATTTGTAAACCAAACCCTATATTCCCTAATGAAGCACTATATCAACTCTATTTCCTCTATTCACGATTCTTTTGTTAAAGTGCCTCAAAATTAGTAATGATATTCTTTTTCTTTGGTCTTGTACCCCACTGCCATGTTTCAAATAAATGATGTTTTTACTAGCCATGTTTTTTTTTCTAGCATGTTGATTTTATGGACTATTGAGCTATAGTAGTGGTACTTATGTACAACCACCCATAGATAGGCATGCATTAAATCACCTAGGGGAACATTTTATTTTCCCTCAGAAAAATTCATCTAGGTGATTGGGTATGTATTAATTCTCCCATCACCTATAGGTTGAGGTCTAGTAGGTTCCTCAAGTCTACTTAGTTAAGGTAGTCATAATTATCATGCATGCAACCCTTTTATTATATTTTGTTTATGGCAAGGATCTATTTAAAATATCCTCATACTCTTGAAATCTTTGTCTTATGATAAAAACTAGCCTTTATTTACATGTTTTCTTTTCCTTGTTATCCTATTCATATTTGTTGACACGTACTTTATTTTCATTTCCCTCTTGCTAGGTGTTTTCCCAACCACTGAGGATTAGATCAAGGTGTTGAATATGATCAAGGAGAACATAGTTTCCAGAATGGTCATAGCTTTTGGAGCTGTTGCTTGGAGACAAATTTGAAGTATTTTAGACTTCCTTCTACTTAGATCCTAATGGTGTATCATACATGTAAACCCTTATGGAATATTATGATATACTTTTGTATTTTTTTATGAAAATTGACTATAGCCATTTGTTTAATGTCAATCTACACTTTGGTTGTTTTGAATACCATTTATTGAAATTTGAAAATTTTACACCTATACCAGTATACCTTTGAGTGTGTTCGTAATGGATGTTTTATTATTCAACTTATTTTTAGTAGGCAGTGGATCCCCCCTCTCGGGTCCCACTCCTCACAACATGGTATCAGAGCCCGTGGTAGTCGGAATCTAACTATTTTAAACTTTGTCTCCCTAATTAGATCCATTGCCTCATATAGTTCCTCTTTAAGTAACATGTTTGCCATATAATTGATCTATGATACACTTGAAATGGTGAAAGATTGATTTAGGATCATAAGAGTTTCACCCTAGAAACATGTTTCGTTAATCATAATATGATGAGCCTATTAGGTAGCTATTAGGGCATAAGTTGAAAGCAAAGGTTTACGAGGACTCCCAAATTCATATGATACCTTCCTAGCTTGAGTTGATATTGACTGTCTGAAATAGCATGTCTATAGATAGTGGTAGCCTTAGGCACCTAAGCTGGATAATCCTAAGAACCAAATAAGTTGACCTTGTCTTTCAGGTGTAATGACTTATTTGAGGATGGATATCCAATATAGTTATCTTATGTCCCCTACAACCACATGTTTGGATAGTCTATCCCTAAGAACCTAGACTTTGAATTTTGGTGTTTACTAAGAAATCAGAGTGCACTGTGGAAGCATGATGGATCTTAAACATGATTTAGTTGGACTCACCCTTTTACCTCTATATTATTTGGGCTTGGTAGGTGAAACCTTTTAATGGGTGGAGAGTAGTTGGTTTGATGATGTTTGGGTAGTTAGATTTTTAGGAAGAAATCCTTATTAAGGGGATGGAGTCATGTAACATACCAAAATCTAGCTAGATTAACTTTAGAAATCCTAAATCCATGATTAGTAGGATAGTTTATGTGGATCTTTAGTACTAACTAAACAAGTTATAGTTGTGACCACACAAGCTTGTTGGTATCCTAAAGAACATGTAATGGTCATCTAATGAATTGTTCACATTGTTTGAACTCTGATGAATATCTAATGCACATAATACGAGTAACTCACATATTAATACTAATAGTGGGTACAAATGATGCTAAATATGTCTTGGACCAATGAACCCTAACGATATGATGAGAAAGATAATTGTGACCTAATCTTAGAATTAATCCATACTAAGAATATATAGGTGAAGTATTGAACTAAACCCTAAGTTGTAATCATCTAAACTTAACCTATACATCCTTAATGACATTCTTGATATGTCATAATAAGATAACATACTTTAATACACATAAACGATATATAATCACCTAATCATAGATTAACAGGGTCATCAATATGAAATGCATATCACCTTGTTCTCTAATACACATCTAATGAATCACCTAATCATTACTTGGTATGTAAATCAAATCATTAATATGTAATATGTCCCATCTTGATCACTAAAATACATATAATTATTTCGATATGGATAAGAAGTAATTGGATTCACATAAATGTGTATAATAAATAATAAGAAGTGAATAAATATGAATGATGACATTATTGTAAAAAAAGTATAAGTAATTAATGTGGCATTATTTGGATTAATTGTAATAAATTGGATGAAATGTCTTATTTCATGCAAAACAATCTGTTATAATTCAATATGTTGATAATGAAAAATAAATACAAAATTATTAAGGATAATAATTAAGTATAATGAGAAAATTGAATAATCTCTAATTGCGCTAAAACTCATAATGGTTTCATGCATAATAATGAAATATAACTCTTTTGAATATAATGATACCACAATTAAAGGAATAATGAGGATGATTTAATGTGATAATGAATATAATGTTAATAATCCAAAAATGTATAAAAGAAATAGTAAAAGTGGAACCCTTAGTGATCCATGACAACCAGACCTATGAAGAGTCTCATGTAAAGAATTTGAAATCTCAAGTTAAAAAAAAGGAGTTTGAGTTAGTGAATGTTTTGGTGGAAGTTTTATGGTTTGGAAGAAATAACTTGGGAGTAAAAGAAAAGAAGTTATATGCTCACCCTCCTCTCTTTTTTTGTTATTTCAAGGAAGAAATATTCTCTAAGGGATGGAGTGTTATAACATATCGAAACTTGGGCATCTTCTCTTTTTGGCCCATTTCCAAGCTTTTTCTTTCCTTTCTATCCTTTTTGGCCTTGATGTTTAAATTGTGGAATTTATAGTCATTTGGTGAATATTTGTTCAATAGTTATACCAATGGAAGGGTTTATTCACAAATACCTCAATGAAAGCTTATTTGAGGATCTAAAATGCAAAATCACCACATAAGTGGAACATGTTGGCTAAATTGGACATTATTAAATTGTTTGTTTTGATGATGACAAACATTTCATTCTTGTGGATCTAACTTGTTATTTGAGTGTTTCAGGATAAATAGATAAGGAAGTGGATAGTTGAAGATCAATAAAATTGGAAGATCAACATGCTTAGATTACTCTTATTTTCATGATTGTACTCAATGTAAAATCTTATACAAGTATATAATGTACAAGTACATAGATATCATGTAAATCAAGCGTTAGATCTTGCCTATCCACTCACAACACTTATATAGACCTTCCCCTAAGATAGAATCACAATTACACATTGATACACACTTAGTAGATGACTCAACACATGGAAATAGGGACATAGTCAGTCGACAAAGTCCTCGACCGGGGGACCGAGATACCCTCAGTCGACAAAATTCTTGATCAAGAATAGACCTTCCAACAAGCTCTATAGCCATTAGACTGAGTTGGAAAAGTAGTTGGGAGTTGAAAATGAATGTTGCAACACATTTACCTCAACCTCCCACTCATTCGAAGAAAAGCTCGACCAAGACACACTCAGTCGACAAACTTCTTGATCGAGATAAGTTCTGGACTGCACTTTTCATCACTAAATAACTAGTCGTTGCAATGTAATTTATGGATACATAATGGCTATTTGAGCACTAACAACATCCTATAAAGTGTTTGAAATGTCCCTAAGCTCCTGTAACCCATTCCTATAAATAGGAGAGGCCTTAGGACACCCAAAGTATCACTTGTGCATACAATTACACTTGAGATTCATTCTTAGTGAGCAACAAGCTGAGCTACACTTGCAATTTGTTTCTGTGAGCTCTTCATTAGTGTCCTATAGCCTAGTAACTCCTATACACCACACTACCACGTTCATCTATAGTGGATAGGAGATCAATGCGCTAGATATAGGATCAAAGCATTATACTCATTGGTAACATTATTTCTTTCTTCCAATCTTGTTCCTTCTATGGTATTTTGTTCTCCTTGACTACTCCTAGGTTGGAGGCTATTGAAAGGAGGCTTGTGGGGCTACTTCAGGTAATGAAGTTGCTCTCAATAACTTGGAGTTACTTCAGAAGGATGCCTCAAGTATTGAAGCTACTTCAAGTGAAGGCTACTTCAAGGGTGAGCTTGGAGTTACTTCAGAATGCTGCTTCTAGGGGGATTGAGGCTACTTTGGGTGAAGGCTACTTCTAGGGTGTAGGAAAGCATTGTATTTTGTGTAACATCCTCGTGAGGTAATAAATTAAGTTGCTTTCAAAATCCCAATTGGAAACAATCGGGTAGTGGACTGACTACCTTAGATTTCTAAGTTAGGAACCACACTACATCTTTTTGTCTTCCTTGTTTCCTCCTACTTCTTGCTCAAGTATTTTAATTGTTTAACTAACATTAAAAACTCCAAAAAGCTCTATTCACCCCCCTCTAGATCTTTTAGAACAATGGTAAATAAATTTGTGCCAGAAGTGTAAGGCCACAAACCTTGCTTAATGTATTGAACCAACTTATTTACCAAAATTAAGTTCTTTAAAATTTAATCTAACTTTGTTTGTGTTTTGAAATCATGAAATGAGACTAATGTCAAATTTGTTTCAATTTGGATGTTGTTTGTACAAGTTATGTAATTTTAGGAACATTTTGGTCGTTTATGCAATTTACCCAATTGGGAGGTTTCTTTGCAAATTATCACATGTATTATAATCCTTAGATATTCCCTTACCATTCTTGAGATTTTGAACCATGGGACACCTAGCTGCAACTTGGGTTAAAGGTGTTTCTCTCCAAGGGCATATTGGGGATTACCCTCTTTATAAATGAGCCTATCTTTAAAAACTATCAACTAATGGAATTATTTCTTTGATCAAAGGATGGTGAGGATGTCCTAGAAGTCTCCATGGGATTTTAGAACCGACATTTGATATAGAAGAAGTCTCTATGAGCTGTCCTCTTGCATGACCATGAAGCCCTAGGCTAAGGACACATGGAAAGTCCCATAGATACCTCATGCTTGCCCCCCCTTTATGAAACCATATCTACCCCTTCCCACCTCCCAATTCTAAAACTCTTGATGTCCTTCTCTTTTCTCCAGATTATAGCATAGTTCCTACTCTATTTGACCATGAAACTGATGTCCCAAAGTATAAGAGGGTGCCTACCTTGGTGAATACGGCTCCTAGGGTTCTGAATTTTCTCGATTTTGGGTTTTTAAATCTCCCCCTTGGTGATTTTGACCAAAACATGTAAGTTTCCTCCTTTCCTTCCCTATTTTCATGTTGTTCGTCTTCCTTACACCTTCTTACAGGTTGTAACAATGGCCTTCCATGGTCAAACCCCACCTAGATCCCTTAAACACCTCATCTCCATGTTCTTTTGCTAGGGTTTTTCACCTCTAAAGTGGATGAGGTGCTTGTTGCTCAAGATAGGAGTTTTATTGGAGAAACCAACCTATCTATCTTGAGAATTTTCTGGTTGAACATTTCAACCTTCCCTAAAGGTGAGTTTTATAACCCCCTTCTCATATATTGCTTATTACATGGTTGTAACCCGTGCTTCTATGTTTAAAATAGATGATCTCCATCTCTATTTACCATGTTCTTTTAGGGTTTTAGTTTCTAGCTATTTTACCTTCTCTAGAACATCTAGTTTGGTTACTTAGGCATCTTTAACCCTAATCTTGGTTCGAATTGTGTTTTATCCCTCTTTCTCTCACTCTTCCTCTCTCTTAAAGATTTCTGACTTGTCATTTCCTGATTGGTTCAAATAAAAAATGCATATCATTTAATCCGCTTATCCAAGTTTGAAAAATTTATATGTTTTGGAATCGGAAAATTAATCTCTATCAAATAAAAATATTTTTGAACATCGGATTTTGAGGTTTGAAAAATGGTAACTTTTGGAAAATGAATTCAATACATAAAATCCATAAAAAGTACATCTTAATCATCATAACTCCAAATTTAACATAAAAATACATTCTTGATTAGGAGAACCTAATAAGTTCATTGATGGGGTTTTCAGAAGATAAATCTGAGTTTCATAAAAATTTCTAAAATTAGGAAAAATTGTACATTAATATGCATTACGTACTCTAATACATGTTAATACATTGAAAATAGGCAAAGTCGAACTTGGAATCAATTAAAGTTGCAAAAGTTAGGAATTGATATCAATAAGATAGGTATGCACATTCTTACACCCTGAGTTGGGGTATTATAAAACCAAACCCTATATTCCCTAATGAGGCACTATATCAACCCTATTTCCTCTATTTATGATTCTTTTGTTAAATTGCCTCAAAATCAATAATGATATTCTTTTTATTGAGTCTTCTACCCCACTGCCATGTTTCAAATATATGATGCTTTCACTATACATGATTTCTTTTGAGCATGTTGATTTTATGGACTATTTACCTATAGTAGTGGTACTTATGTACAACAACCCATAGATGGAGCATGTATTAATTTGCCCTAGGAAATGTCTTATTCTCCCTCGTAAAAATATGTCTAGGTGATCAGGAATGTATTAATTCTCCCCTCACCTATAGGTTGAGGTCATGTAGGTTCCTCAACCCTACTTAGTTAAGGTAGTCATAATTATCAATCAATGAAACCCTTTAATTATATTTTTTAATGGCAAACATCTATTTAAAAATAGCCTCATACTCTTAAAATTTTCATCTTATGACGAAAAATGGCATTTATTTACATGTTTTCTTTTCCTTGTTATCCTATTCATATTTTTTGACACATACTTTGTTTTCATTTCCCTCTTGCCAGGTGTTTTCCCAACCACTCAAGATTAGATCAAGGTGTTGAACATGATCAAGGAGAACATAGCTTCCAGAATGGACATATCTTTTGGAGATGTTGCTTGGAGACAAATTTGAAGTATTTTAGACTTCCCTCTACTTAGATCCTAATGGTGTATCGTACATGTAAACCCTTATGGGATATTATGATGTACTTTTGTAATTTTTTTGTGAAAATTGAGTATAGTCATTTGTTTAATTTCACTTCTACACTTTTTTTGCTTTGAATACCATTTATTTAAATTTTTAAAATTTTACACCTATTCCAACATATGCTTGAGTGTGTTCAGAATGGATGTTTTATTCTTCAAATTATTTTTAGTAGGGACTGGATCCCCCCTCTCAGGTCCCACTCCTTACACCAACCACCCATCTCTAGGACAAGGAGTGGAACATAATAAAGGAGGACTAGCCCGGGAATAGATCCAAAGGAATACTTGTTTAGATTTTTAGGTTGTTGTTTCTAGATCCTAAAGTTTATTTTCTAGTTTATTTTCATGAACTCATGGAGTGAACTTGGATCAAATCCATGTAATAGATTTGTCTTTCCTTTCTACTTCTACTATTGACATTTATGTATCCGAATCATACTTATTTAAATGGGATTAATATGCATACATCCCTCATGATCTAAATTCTTTGAAAAAGATATGGATGTTGTGTTATTTTTGTTAAATTTTAGTAAGGCGTGTTCTCACCTCCTTACAACACAGTATTAGAACCTAATAGGTATCTATTAGGGCATAAGTTGAAAGTAAGGGTGTCTAGAAATGATTAGGGTTTGGGGGATGGCATTTTTCTTCACACCATTACCTTGGTTTATGAGGACTCCTACATCTGCATGATACCGACCTGGCCTGAGCTGATACAGACTGTCCAAAATAGAATACCTATATACAGTAGTAGCCATAGATATATCTATTGGATACTCATGGGAATCTTATATTATGACTCTGTCTTTCAGGAAAGTGACTTATTTGGGGATGTGAACAACTCATCCAAGGGATCCTCCTCTTCATATTGACCAGCTTGTTTCAGTGTTATAATTAGAATATGAATACATTGATCACGTCTTAGATATTAAAAATCCTAGTTGTAGAATCTAATCTTCTTATCTCAAACTCTCAACCTTAGACCTTTGTATATCTTGGAAGATGTTTCCTTCATACTTCATCTTGCTCAATATGTCTACTATTGATGTCATCCTAGGGATGGAATGGTTGAAGAAATATAGGGTAGACCTCTTCTGTCAAGAGTTGAAGACTAGCATTTTTCACCCTGACGGAGAAAGGTTGTGTATCAAGGGTTGGAAGTGAGAAGATCAGCAATTCATCATTTCAACCATCAAAGTCAGAAAATTTTTCTCATAAGGGTGTAGAGCATACTTAGCATCCATCATACTCAATGACACACTCCCTGCTTTGGATCATATCGATGTGGTGAAGGACTTTCCTGATGTATTTCTTAAGGAGTTTATCAGGTTTCCGCCAACTCGTGAGGTAGAGTTTTCCATCGAGATCATGTCCCAAACTTAACATGTCTAGAATACACCTTATCATTTGGCTCCTTATGAATTCTACGAGCTTAAGAAATAGATTTAGGAGCTTCTTGACATGGGATTCATTCACCCCCAGTATTTCACCTTGGGGATCCCCTATCTTGTTTGTGAAGAAGAAGGATGGATTCTTGCGGAAGTGCATGGATTGTAGTATTCTTAACCAGGTGACGATGAAGAATTGTTATCCCGTGCCATGTATCAATGCTTCTTCAACCATCTTAAGCCAGCCACTGCATTTTCAAAGATGGATCTACGAAGTGGCTATTATCATATGAGTGTGAAAGATGAGAATGTTCTGAAGATAAATTTCACAACTCGATATGGGCATTATCAGTTTTTGGTCATGCCATTTGTCCTAACTAATGCCCCTGTTGCTTTCATTGACTTGATGAATCAAGTGTTCTACTCCTTCTTGATTAGTTTGTAGTGGTGTTCATCAATGATGTTTTAGTTTACTCTGAGATAGAGGAACAACATCATGAACATCTATGAATTGTAATTAATACAATGAGAGCAAATAAATTGTATGTTAAATTTTCAAAGTGTGAGTTCTAGATAAATGAAGTGATGTTTTTAGGTCATGTGATTTTTTTAGGCCACATTGTTATTGATCGTGTAAAGGTATAAGCTATGACCAAGTGGAAAGATCTAAAGAGTCCATATGATATATGTAGTTTCCTTAGATTAGTAGGTTACTACCAAAGATTTATCAAGAAATTCTTTGAATTAGATCTCCATCTAAAAAAGTTGACTCAAAAAGAGGCTAAGCTCATGTGGACACTAGAGTGCAAGGATTATTTCTAGAAGCTGAAAGACTATTTGACATATTCTCTTATTCTTGCGTTACCTATTGAAGTCAAACCCTATGTCATTTAGACTGATTCTTCCAAGCAAGGTTTAGGGTGTGTCTTGATGCAAGAAGAAAGAGTGATATCTGACGCTTCATGTCAGTTGAAACCAAATGAAGAGAACTGTCTTACACATGATTTAGAACTGGGCACCATTGTGAATACCCTAAATGTCTAGTAACACTATCTATATGGAGTTAAGTTTGAAGTCTTCTCCGATCACACAAGTTTGAATTACCTTTTAACACAGAAGGATTTGAACCTGAGACAATGTAGATGGATGGAGTACCTTAAGGACTCTGACTTTACCAACACTTATTATCCTGGTAGTGCAAACATAGTTGCTGATGACTTGAGTCAAAAGAAAGATCTAGTTTGTGCATCTAGGAGTTGTTTTGTGTGGAAGAATCTGGAATATGTTTTCTTCTTGGAAATTGCAACTTGCTGATGGAATGGATTAAGAATCTTTCAAGAAGTTGTGTTTTCATATATCCAACTTATCCATTACACCATCTTGGATCTCAGAAGTTGTTTCTTCCAAATTAGAAAGTTTGAATCTTGAAGAGATGAAGGCCTTAGTAGAGAAACCACAATATAACTTCTTAGTGGGAGTGGACTGTGCAGTGCATTTTGGACATAAGGTTGTGGATTTCTGAAGTAGGTAATCTGCGATAGAAAGTTCTTAGTAAAGATCATGAGTATAAGTACACAATACACCCCCGTAGAAAAAAGATGTACAAGGGCCTACAATGAAGTTTCTAGTGGTAGAATATGAAGAAGGATATTGCCCTATTCATTGTGAAGTGTTTGACCTGGAAGCAATTTAATATAGAGCACCAACAACATGGTGGTCTTCTACACCCACTTCAGATTCTCGAATGGAAATGGGATACAATTACTATGTACTTTGTTGCTCATTTCCATAAGTCCAAGAAAAGTTATGATGTCTTATGGATCATTATTGATCACTTACTAAGTCTTCCCACTTCTTTCCTTTCAAAACCACTTACAAGGTTGAAAAATGGCTCAGTTGTATGTGGATTGGATCATTCATATGCATGATGTTCCTAAAGTGATAGTAACTTATCATGACCCAAAGTTTACATCTCGATTATGGAGTCAAATTTAGGAGGAAATGGGGATTGACTTACATTTTTAGTATAGTTTATCATCTACAAATAGATGGTCAGTCAGAGATGGAAGCACATATTCTGGAAGTTTTGATTTATGGTTGTGTTATGGACTTCAGAGGTACACGGGAGTAGTATCTACCATTGGCTAAATTTTCTTACAACAATATCTACCAAGCCAGCATGTGTATGCCCCCTTGTGAAGATATTTATGGAAGAACTTGTAGTTCTCCATTACACTGGGATGATGTAGGAGAACGTGCTCTGGTGAAGACTAATGATATAGGAAAACTTAGTACCTTCTATGTTGTGTTTCTAAAGATCAAGCCTATAATCTCTATTGCACGATCTAAAGTTATAGGAAGATGTGTGTAGATCAACCTTGGTGGGTGACTATGTGTTTCTAAATATCAGGCCTATACTCTCTATTGCACAAACTAAAGTTATAGGAAAACTTAGTCCCCGCTATGTTGGACCGTTTGAGATCTTGGTTAGGTGGTAGATTGTGCATATAATGTAGCTCTTCCTTCTGCCTATGACAAGAACTACAAGATGTTTCATGTATATGTGTTGAAGAAGTATGTGAGTACCCTTCTCATGTGCTTACAATAGAACCTTTGGAGATCCATGAGATCCTCACAGACTAGGAGTTACTTGTGAAGATTCTTGACTCTCGTGTTAAGCAGTTAAAGAAAAAGGAGATTGAGCTAGTAAAAGTCTTTTGGAAGTACCATAGTTTGGAAGAAATAACATGTGATCTTAGAGATGAGATGTTGCGTACTCACCCTTAACTTTTTCATTGAGATTTTGGGGACAAAACCTTTTTTAAGAGGTGGAGTGTTGTGAAGTATTGAAATCTAGGTACATTCTTAATTTAGATCTTTTCTGAGTTTTTCCTTTTTTTCTATCCCTTTTGGCCTTGATGATGAATCGGTGGGAATTATTAGTGGCTTGGGGTATGTTAGATAACTATTCATGCCAATGTGTGCGTTTATGCACATATACCTCAATTAGTGTTTTCCATTAGGGTCTAAGATGTAAAATTACCACTTGAGTGGGATATTGATAAAATGAATTTGTTCTAGAACTTCCCTTGGCCTTATGGAGCAAGAAAGAGAAAAAAGGATAATTAATAAAGATTTAAACGTGATAATGTGTTATTAGATAGTTTAATGTAACCGATAGTGATAATGATATGTAAAGGGGATAAAACACATAAAAATAAGATTCAATGGATAAAAATAACTTTAGATCCGAATTCCTTAGGTCTCAATTGACTTGAGTGCCAAGTTACACTTTATTTGCATAATAATAGATATTTTAATTCAATTTGGGGAATAAAATAGGAGTAAAAGCCCAAAATATCAAATAATGTGTAAAGTAATCTCAAAAGAGAAAACTAATGGAAAATTAATGTATTACAACTTTAAGATTTCTTGGGGTGAAGTTTTACATTAATTGATGCTTTCTAGATATCTCTAAATTGTGAGGAAAGAGAATATATGATTTGATTTAAAGGAATTAAATTAAATACTTTGAGTCTCTAAATTTTAATAAATTCTATGATCAGATTCTAAATGTCCTAATTAGGCTAGGTGTCAAGTTTCATTTAACTTGGACTTTGTTTGCACCTCCAATTGATGAGATAGAGAAAAGGAAACAATTATATCCACACTTTATTTAAATTGGATTAGGAACTGAATTAATGTCATGCTATCATGCCAGTCACTGACTTTAGGAAATACATGCATGAATCACAATCATTAGATCAAGATCACACGACTTTGAGGTTGTCACCTAGTTTTTTCCTACAAGGAAACAATGTCGCCGACTTCTTGATTTTTTTTATTTTGATTTCTCTCTCATTTCTCAATATTTTAGTTGGATTTCTTCTCCTACACTTTCCTCATTTGATTCCACACTCAATGATCCTTTACTTGCATTACTTTTTCAAGAAATTGGGGAACACCAAATTCTTTGGTAACAAGCTTCTTCGGCTGACTTGCCTTTTACTAGAATTCTAACCCCCACCTATAAATACCTCTACCTCAACCTTCCTCAGACACTATGTAAACCTTTCCTCATCTCATTTTGTCCAATATTTTCCTCAACATCATCGCAAGCTTGTAAGTCGAAGGTTACTATCGATTGTTGGTGCTTCCTCTTTGCTTCTCCCTGCATCAATTCCACTTGAGTAAGACTTAGTATCTCCTTTCCTTTGATTTCATGTGATCAAATGTTCATCTCACTGCCCTGATGGGTTTTCCCCAATTCCTCACATGAACCATCCTACTACTTTGAGCAGCAATGGCATGGGCGCGTGTAAGGGACAATTCCCCCTTGTTTAATTTCCTTGTACCCTCTTTTTCTCATCAAGAGCATAATGGTTGTTTAGCCCAATTTTCATTTTCTTTGGTGTGAGTCAAGTTGGCTGCTGACTAGGTGACTTGGCCAAGCCTAATTGGGCCAAGTCATTGAGCTCAACCTTTCTCTCTCTTTCTCACAAAGCTCTTTTGATTATTTGGCTTTTTGATGAATTATGACTGGTCAAAACTTATCAAAATCATAACTTTTCTATGTCTATCCAACAATTTCATAAAAATATGTATTTGAAAAGGAAAGTTGAGATCTTTCTATTAAAAAAAATTCCCGAGTCTGTCCAATGTTTTCCATAGTCTCTCTTAAGGGAATCTAGTAAATACATGAAAACCCTAAAAATTGTAACTAATTTCTATAAACTCTTAATAAGGCAAATAAATATGTTTTCTTGATCATGAGAAGATAAGGAATTTTTTGTGTAGGGTTTCATGAACAAAATCCAAGGTTTTCCAAATAGGTCTAATTTTAGGGGGGTTTTATAGATATGTGAATTATAAACCCTAGTACAAATGTATGACTTGAACTTAGGAAAAAGTTATCTTGGAAACAACTTCGTTGGTGAAAAGTGAGTACTAGGACTTTGAATTGAGGTATGTGCATCTTACCGCTTTAGTTGGGCATATTTGTGATCCAAACCTAATTTCCCTAATGAGGCATGAAGAAAACCCTAAAATTCCTATTATCACATATTTTGATATAATTGCCTCAATTCTTGCTTAATCTATCATTGCTTGGGTCTTAGACCCCACTTTTCATGTTGCTATTATTTAACTTTCCATATAACTTCTTTTCAGCATAAGGATTTGTTGACTATTTAGCTAATGTAGTGGTACTTTCATACAATCACCCATAGTTGGGCATGTGTTATTTCACCTAGTAGAATGTGTAATTGTCCCCTGATATATAATTATATTGTAGGTGGCTGGAAATATGTTGCTCTCCCCTCACCTATTAGTTGAGGCTTTGTAGGTGCCTCAACCCTACTTAGTTATGTACTTTAAATATAATCATGCATGCAAATATACTTGTTGTTTCATTGTTATGGCAAAAATCTTATTTGTTACACACCTCATACTTTTGACCCTCCATATTATTGGTTAATCGATATCCTTTATTTTCTTTATTATCCTATTCTATGTTCTTATTCCTTATTTGATACATACCTTGTTTTCTCCTCTTGTTAGATGACCCCAACCACATTGGCCTAGGATAAGGAGTGCAACATGATCAAGGAGGGCCAACACATGAGTAGATCTATGATGCTGCACACCACACAAAATGAGATTACTAAATAAATCGTGCAAGAAAGATTAGGGAACATACTATTGAAAAAAAATACTAAAATTAAAACTATTTTCATAAAACCATCAAATAGAAAAAGCCTTTACATACAGGTTCTCTCATTCCTCAAAGCACTTACCACGTGTGCCATCAGCCTATTACCCGAGAACTTGTTCCGGAACTTATATACATACATCCATGATAGATGTATACAAAAAGGGGCACACAAGCCAATCACATATTGAAAGCACATCCACAAAACATCTACAAAACATCCCCAAGGACCCAACTATACATGGATGACTCTAGCACTCTATCAACAAAAGCCATCCAACAACACTTCCAACCATATCAGCTACTACCTCTCTTGCTGCTCCTTAACCTCTATTGCATGATCTCTACCTCCTCGTGCACATCCACCTAAAAAGGATGTGGAAAACCCATGGGCTGATATTCCAAATCTTAGCAAGTGATATAACTCTCCACCAACTCTATTATTATCACAAGACAAACTAAGTAGCAGTAAAGTTACAACTATGTGAAGTAGGTAACCATTAATAATAGGAAGAGCAATAATTGTTGAATTATAAAACATCTTAACAATTCAAAAGGAATATTAAGAACATGTATATTTCCTATTAACAATATTGTATAAAGATCATGCAAGGCCTCATCTAATGTTTCCGCAATAGATCCTATATAGATATACTATACGACATATTACATATTTTATTATGCCTTGAGGATTTGAGTTGTACCACCCAAATCCAACCGACCACTGCTAAGTCAAAATTGGTTCCATACCTGGTCTAGTGGAAGAGCCTGAATCCACAACCTCACCTTCCTTGGTCAGTATTAGTGAACATGTAGTGACATCATAAGTCAACTACTTCTAGCAAGATATAGTCTAGCTGTGCAGATTTAGCCCACCTTGGTATAGGTCACAACGCTACCTATGGCTTACAGTCACACTCTTCCAAGGTATGATTTGTAGCCAATCCAGTGTTACATTTTGTGGAGCTACGGTCCAAAGTCATACTCTTCCTGGTATGGCTCACAACTAATCTTGTGTTACAAATTCCAAGATGTAAGGGGATATTCGTCCTCGCCCCTGCATATTCAAAAAAAATCATTCCAAGTTAAACTCATTTCACCATTCAGCAAGTGTTAACACTGAATGGATCTATGGCATAGGGAAAACTACAATGTTAGGTTCCACTTGATTAATTAGGTCATTTACGCATCTTTCAACATCAGTCAAGTTAAAAAGTACAACCTCTAAACACATTCTACATAAATAAGGGAATAACACATCACCAGACATATTTGAGCACATAGGGTGTGATCTCATCACATTATCACTTGATATATTTCATTTATCGCAAGGACCACATAACTTGGGGTAACGACCCTTCCTCCCATCACTGAGGAAATATCATCATGTACAAGGCAATAAGCCATCACTAGGTCATACGACCAGTTACTTCCTCTTTCCAGCAAGTCAACAACACTTTATGCCTCACAAGACCCATTTACAGATATCATAAGTAACATTACTTATACTCGACTATTATTAATTGATGTCACTTGCATGGTTAGAGACTTGTAAGAAGAAGAACCATACATCAAGAATACAACCATCTCATAAGATCCATGCCTTTCACACTACATCATTAGAATTAGGGCTTCTGTTTATATAATTACAGTTTACAAGGTTGGATAAGTAACCACCCTTAGATCATGGCTCCCATCATCATTACAAGGCATGTCATGAGATAAGGGTTATAGAAAACAACACCCCTTATTATTCACATAACCACCCCATAGGGTATTATGTCATCACATGTAACCCTATCATCAACATGATGTAACATAGACACCATCATAAGGTATCAGCTAGGGCTAACATGTAGCATATATGATTAGACCACTTTGATGTGTCGGGTGTTAATTTCCATAAGGTGTCGACTTGTCATCATCACAACATGTCATAAGAACAAGAGATAACCTTACTAAGAGTGCATATGTTTACCACTTCTAGAGAGTGTGACGGTAAACACCATCTAAGGTGTGATAAGAAACACCATCCCATGGTGTATCGACCATCACCACCCAAGGCTGTGACAGGCAACACCATCCCATAGCATATTAGCTAGCACTACCTAAGGGTGTCAGACATCCAAGCCATGTCAGGATGCCCTACCCAGAAGTGTGACGAGAGTCGACACCTAAGTTGTTATGATCACCATAGGTATGTTGAGAAACACGAGGGGGTAACAGGATTTTAGGGTTAGGGTTCGACTGAGCATCATGGGTTAGGGTGTATCAGGTAACATCACTCCAAGGTGTGTCAGTCTCACCTCAAGCAGGGCGTCACTAGTATCCTTGAAGACAAACCAACTCCTCAAGGTGCCTTCATATGAATGACGGACTAACACCATCAAGGGCACAACAGTTGAGCAACAACTTATCTAGCTAAGGTACTTCAAGGGCATGAAGACCAACACTCACCATGCATCTCGATTAGCCATCCCATAACAGTTTAGGTAATGCTAGGTCATGATGATCTAGATTCTTAAGATCTATCAACCATATCAGTTAGCAACCACCATAAGACAAAATGAGCTAACCTTCTCACCACATGTCAAACTAAGCCTACCCATGGCATGGCGACCTAAGCATCTTTCAATTCATGATGACCTACCACATAGGGTAAGCCATGATGACCTATCTTCCACATGGTGCACGAATGTGTGGAATTGTTGTGTTGAACCTTAGAAAGTACGACCACTAGTTCATCTACAACTCATGGAAAAAAGGTGTAAGACATGAAGAGCAAACCAACGAGATTCCATCATCAAAATGGTTCTAGGACCATAAATAACTACTAGAATACAAGAGGTGAACAATACCAAAATAAAGAGTAAACATGAGCATATGAAGAGTGAAAATAACAAAGGAGGTTAAGAGTTATATAACCCGCCTCAAGGATCACCACCAAGATCCATGCTCCTAGGTCAAGCTCCAAGCTCACGAGCTCAAGGTAGAAGATGATCCACCAAACTCAGTCACCACCACACCTCCAAGGAAAAAGATGTTTCAATATAGAAAGAAGGTATCCAATGTCCATGCCCGATAAGAAGAAGGAGAACAAAAGAGATCTAGGAACATAGCTTACCAAGGTAGAAGATGAAGGATGAGCAAAGAACACCTCAACTTGGAACTCAGTCACCAAGCTTTCAAGAGAGATCCTCTAGCTCCTTAAACTTATCAAGGTTATACACCAAGGAAGAGGGAAAGCAAAGATGGCCAAAAGGTTGCTCTTGCATGGAGAGAAAGGAGTATATATACAAGAGGGATGAGAGAGAGATCATGGAAGAGGTGTCACCAAATTAGGAGCTTAGGTGCCACTTGTCCACATAAAATTGCCACATGTACAACATCATGCAAGACATGGTGATATGGTCTAGGCAAGGCCTCACCCACTTGGTCTCCTACCAAGGTCATGCCCGATACCACATCTCCACACATCCACAAACTGATAGGGTGTAACTATAAACACTCACAAACTGATAGGATGCAACCCTATACACTCACAAACCGATAGGGTGCAACCCTACAAACTCACAAACTGATAGGGTGCAACCCTACACACTCACAAACTGATACACAACCTCTATAGGGTTCTCTAGCCTGAGACAACACATCTACGTGTAAGGCAAACCTGAAACATGTGTCCAAAACATCACCAAGGATGTCATCACAAAACCAAGATCCAAACAAGGTTCCTATCTCACTCTCCTCCAGATAGTGCTAAGACAGAGAAGGAACACTCAAGAGGTGGCAAACTTGCATATCAACCCTTTCTCTGGGTGAATTGCAATTTCCACCAAAACCTCACCATGAAACACAAGCATCTACCAAACAAGCTCGGTCAAGAAACTTCAAGCTTCCAACATGTCCTAAATACATCTCAGATAATTAGAGCAACGTGCTAAGAAACATACTTAAGAAAAACAAACATGATTATACAAAACGTGGATCAGGGTCGTTACAAGATTCCAATGAATCTTTGCCGAGATGTTTAGGTTGTTGTTGCTAGATCCTAAAGTTTCTTTTCTAGTTTATTTTCATGAACTCATGTAGTGAACTTGGATCAAAGCCATGTAATAGCTTAGTCTTTCCTTTCTGCTACTACTATTGACATTTATGTATATGAATCATGGTTATTTAAATGGGATTATTATGCATGCATCCCTCATGATATAAATTCTTTGAGAAAGAGATGGATGTTGTGTATTTTTTGCTAAATTTTAGTATGGGGTGATATCACATCCTTATACCAATGGTTCTAAAGTGTCTTTACAAGGCACATGAACCATCAAACCCTTTCCTACCGTCACACTACATCAACATCATTTGTTCCTAAATTTCCCTTTCACTTACTTTACATAAGCAATTTAATTTTTTCTCTTCAAGCATCAATTATGTTTAACCTTGATGATTGTATTATACATGACCTCCAGAATTCGAAGGTGTATGGTGGTGGGTATGATTTAAAGGCCTCTACTATCTTGGTCTGGCTTCTAAGTCATGTGTAGTAGCTTCTCCTCTTCATATTCATAGTCAACTTGGACACATGTATCTGACAATCTCACGGTCCTTCATCCTCATCTATCTAGTCATAGAAAATTATAATGTGAGTCACGTCAATTAGGAAAGCATAATCCATCCACCTTCAAGGACAAGGATAAAATTAGTGCTAAGTCATAGTTAGAGATTATACATTTGATGTTCGGAGGCCATGTCGAGTTGCTTCAAAACTTGCTCATAAGTATTTCATTTCCTTCATTGATGCTTTTTGTTGATTCACTGGGTTGTATTAAATGAAATATCATTAAAAAAAATCAATAATAAAAAGTTTTTTCAATGAAATTGAAACCCAATTTTCTTAGCAGATTCATGTTCTTCAAACGAGTAATGCCAAATAATATATTAGTCATGTTGTCACTCAATTCCTTTCTTCAAAAGGTATTGTTCACTAATACTTATGTACAGACACCTTAGCAAAATGGGGTAGATGAAAGAAAGAATCACCATATTATTGGACAACTCGTACTCTTCTTTTACATATGAAAGAAAAGGAATTTGGAATGTTGTCCTTGTTGCCCATTTCTCATTAATTACATGACTTTGTTTTCTGTAAAGAATCTCATACCTTTCCAATTCCTTTGTCAAAACCATCCCATACATAGTCTCTCTCCAAATATATTTGGGTGTGTTTGTTTTGTTCGCAATGTAGGGATGGGTCATGATGAACTTAGCCCAAAGGCTACCAAATGTGTGTTCCTTGGTTACTCCATGATTCAACCAAGATATGATATGTTATGAACTTATTGAATACAAATTTTTGTTTAGAATTGATGTCACTTTCTTTGAAGATACACCGTATTTTGGAGAATCTCAATATGTGGGGAACTCGAGGAAAATATCTCTCTTCCCGTGCTAATTTAGATCTTATCTTTGAACACCATATCTAAGGAGAATCACCTGCAGCCATGACCTCTGACATGTGTCAAGGAGACAAGACCCCGATTACACATGTATACACACATCATCCAAGGAAAATAGTATGAAATGTATCAAATAGTATAGATGGAAACCCTCCTTCAAACATCATTCCTTTCAGAGATCTTGTCAACAACAACCATTTTCTTGATCTTTCTATTGCACTCTGTAAAGGAAAATGGTGATATGATCTTCATCTTATCTCCAATTTTGTTTTATATGAATGTTTATCTCTCTCACACAAAGCCTTTATCTCATCCATATTTGATATCAATGTTCCTAGTTCAATATATGTTGCTACGGGTCACGCAGGTAAGCAGATTGATATGGAACATGAGATGAATGCTCTATGACAAAATTACACATGTAGTCTTGTCAATACTCCAAAAGACAAGGCTATTGTTTGCTGCAAATGGGTTTTCTCTATGAAAGTAGGGCCTAGTGGTCTTGTTGACTTCCTCAAGGATCGACTTGCAGGAAAGGGATAAACTCAGGTATATGCAGAAGACTAACTCGAGAATGTTTCCCAAGTTTCTAGAATATCTTATGTTCCAACTTTTTATTTCACTAGCTACTCATTTTTATAGGCCTCTACATCAATTTCTTTTTTTTACCATCAATGTGGAAGAAAGAGACGACCTATAACTTTACATTTCATCTCATATATCCTACATATAAAAAGAATACATTACACATTTACAAATAAATCCCTAATCTTAAAATATATGACACTGTCATTTACATACAAGGGCCTATATGTTAACACTTCCCTCAAGCTAGAGCATACATATCATATGTTCCCAGCTTGGTACATAAGAAATGAACATGAAACCATTCATGGACTTTTTAAATAGATCAGGTAATTGGTGATAAGACCTGATAGGTGACAACTGAATAAATCTCTCTTAGATCTTCTCTCTCAAAAAATGGCACTGAAACTAAATGTTTTTAGTTCTTTCATGGAAAATTAGATTCTAAGAAATAGGGATAGAAGCTTGGTTATCACATTTTAGATCCATAGGAGTGTCTTGGGAAAATCCAAGTTCCTCTTACAAATTTTGAATCCATAGAAACTCACATGATGCTAAAACCATAGCTCTATAATCATACTCTACACTCGATCGTCTCCTTTTTTCTCCTCCATGATTATAGATATCATCCCACAAACACACAACATCGAGAACTAGATCTTCTATCAATGCTACATACCTGACAATCAACATCAAAATCCCTTGCACTTTAATGTGACCATGATTTTGATATAAGATTACCCTTCCAAGAGACTTTTTTAAATACCTCAAAATGTCCATCACAGTCTCTAAGTGACATGTACATGTATTCTCCCCAAAAATGGCTCACAACACTAGTAGCAAAATCAATGTCAGGTTTAGTGATTGTCAAATATGTCACCTTTCCTACAAGCCATCTACATCTCTGAGGATCATCAAGAAACTTCCCATGGTCCATGGACAATTTGGCTTTAGGGTCTAGTGGAGTGTCACTGGGTCTAGGCCTAAGAATCCCTGTCTCTATGAGAAAGTCTAGGACGTACTTCCATTACAAAATTACTATCCATGATTTTGACTTGGAAACTTCAATTCCAAAAAAAAATTTAAGATTTCCTAGACCTATTATATGAAAGTGTCCATGAAAAAAATCCATCGATTGTGCAATGCCCTTACTTTTATAACTAGTAACCAAAATTTTGTCAACATATACCACAAAAAATATACATCATGAACTTTGTTGCCTGTAGAAAGTTAAATGATCCATACTACATGTTTACCGCCCAAACTCAGTAAATGAATTGTTGATTCTACCAAACCAAGAACAAGATGATTCCTTTATATCATAAAGATACTTCTACAGAGGACACACTAGATCACACTACCATGATAAAAAAAACATGGTGGTCGCTCCATATGAATTTCCTCATCCAGATCACCATGCAAGTATGCATTCTTGATATCAAGAAGATGTAGATTCCATGAATGTATGGCAGAAATTGGCAAGAAGATACATGTGACACCTTGTCACACTAAACGAGTTTACTCAAAACACAAAACATGATCAACTACTAATTAATCACATAGACAAAAAATGTGGAATAAAATAAAACAAGTTTCAACAATATAAATAAACTCTAGAACGTTTACATAAAGGTCCATCATTCCAAACTCATATACTATAGCAAGTATTTACATATGGGACCAAAGGCATCTATCACATCCTACATACAAAAGATATTCCACATGTACATGATATATATATACAAACATTTTCATACTGCCAAAATATTGTGTCGATATGAGTATATCATCTAAAAAGCACATCCCATAGCTAGAACTGAGAGTACAGGGATGACACTACGACTCTACTACTAACATCTTCAACTGACCATCCTTTTGAATCTATTGATCACCACGTTGGCTCTCTTCCACAGTACGACCTCAATGTCATTGCCCATGACCACCTTAAAAGATGTGGTGACCATGGGTATAAATCTCTCCAACATATATTGATTACAACATATTAATTAACAGTGAATAAATTGAGCAGTTAGGGTATTGAATAAGCAATATAAGAAATTTCAACAATTTAAGCTTATTAAGTAGTTAAGCGAATAAGCTTTAGCATCAAGTAGAAGTACTAAAATTTCATAAGTTTGCATCATGTAAGAACTGTGTAGTATAAAGACAAGATAAGGGTTAATCAACCAAAGTGATATTAAACCCTAGAAATTATACTACATGGTGGGTATTATATCTTTTATTATTATGCCCTGAGGAGTTTGAGTCATACCACTCAAAGTCCAACTGACCACTGTGAAGTGCTATTTTGTTCCGTATAAGATCTAGAGTTCTGGTATCCTAAGATATCTTCCCCTCAGTCAGTACGAGTAAACTACCGTGACATACCAGTCAAACTGCCTACGGTGACATATCGTCAATCGATAACAACTAGTCTGTACTTGGTACAAGTTATGACGCTAGAAATTAGGGTATATGAAACCCTCTAATATGAGGTACAACCATAGTTTTCACCAATCACATCACATGTCTAATACATGACCATAGACATCCTCCATAACCTACATTTGTGGATGACAAGGATGTATCCTCAACTTGCCACCCTCACATACTCAACAATATCCTCTCTGAGTTTCCCTTGGGAATACTCGTTTCACCATCTGCAAGTTCTGACACTGAAGATGGCTCTACGACACATGTCTCTGCATGATTAAGGTTACACTTGATTAATTACTACCAATTGAATGCATTAAGGTTTTATCATACAAGTGGACATTCAAACCCTAATTATTTCTAACAAGAGTATATGTATAACATCTTCAAAAGATATAAAACATTTGAGATATAAATCTTAATCACATTACCACATGCTATCATTCAAGGCAAATTAATGGACCACACTTATCATCATACTATTACAAGATACCAATATTTATCACTAGTTCCAGGGTTTATAACCAATAAACATCATCTAATTACATTAAGGTTAGGTATAACAAGCGATATCACATGGGAGTTATGCATCCACTTATTATAGTGATTCATCAAATATAAATATATGATGGAAAAGTTAAGACTACAAATTAATTGTATTGAATCATCAAATTATCTTCACTAGGACCAACATATAATACCATGGGATTCTATCTAATCCATTGAGTGTTGAAGCATCCAATATTATTCATTGGATCAGGTTCATTGTTCATGGTTATCAATTGATATGTAGGTGTAACCATTAGATCAATTGAACCAAGGAACCATTGGTTTAAGATTTAGTCAAATATATAATTACATTCTTAACTCATCATATATGGTGATGACCTAATTCACCATTAATTGTGATCATTAGGTGACCATTGGTAGTTAGATCAACAATATATTCATTTAACATCATAAAATATTAAGCTAATGTCATCATGGATTAGTATCATCATTAGAATACTTAGTGGATGATATTTAAACATCTAATTGAGCGAACACCTGACCTAAGGGGGTGACCATAGGTTGTAACCATAAATTTGACACCCTATATCATGACCATTAGTTTCCAAGATAGAAACACCATTGGTTGTTGAATGGTATCACCATCGGTTGTGTGAAAGGGAAGGAAATAGCTTGAAAACCCTAATTTGGACAATCAATTGTTTTGTGCTTAGCACCATAGGTTGTTGCTATCATCATGTCCCATATCATATTATACCTTAGAAAGGTCATATACAAGTTTACAAGTTCATATAGAACTGGAACAGAATAGGGAACACCATAAAAAAATTTGTAACCCTAAACAAGCATGGTTTCTTTATGCATAGATCATCACATTAAAGTATAAACATGAACTAACAAGCTTCTAGAAAGGAACATAAGTTAAGAATGCTATAAAAATCACCTCTATAGTGTAGGTCAGATCCCAAACTGAAAGAATCTAGAGAAAATAAGGCAAGAAAACCATAGTTTCAGATATGAACTTGGCCAAGTAGGAACTTCTCTCCACAAAGAAGCAAAACCCTAGAAGAAGAAGCAAGAAAGGTAGATTCTTGAGTTCTAGAGCCACGTCCACCATGAAATAGCAAGGTTCCGACATGGAGGAATATAGGACGAAGAATAAAAAAGAAATAAATGGATGAATTAAGGGAATACTTACACTTTTAGGTCAAGATCACTAGGAAGGAGCTTTAGAAACCCCTAAAGGAAGTCAATTGCAACCCTAGATGGTTTTGCCAAGAAGATCCCCACTTTCTTCTTCCTTGGACAATAATATCATAGAACAATAGAGGGAGAATGAGGTTCGTATAAGGAAGGAAGTGGTAGAGATGAAATGGTTCATTTGGGTGCTTAGGAAGAGGTATATAAAACTTCAAGATTTGGAAAAGAAAAAGTTGAAGTCCTAGTATCTTTCCAAGTGTCCATGGCCTTAAACTATTAAGAATATACAAGAAGCCACACAAGATGCTGACCCACAAAACATAGAGACCTTCTTTTCCCTCATTTCTTGAATTAACAAAACAAATAAAGCATTAGTTGATATCTCCTAAAGGTAGCTCATCCATAAAGGGATAAACCCTAAAATACCCTTGAACAAAACACCTTCAAACCAAGGTTCAACGAGGAGACTCATGGCTCAAAAAGATCAAGAATGATAAGATAACATCAAAGGAACATAATGAATGTGACAAATTGCAAAAAAAAACCTCAATTGGGTAAATTTTAGAAAAGTCCAAAATGTTCATAAAATTGCATAAGTTGCTTAAACGATGTCCAAATTGGACCAAATTTGAAATTCAAGCTTGTATTATGATTTCAAAGCAAATCACAAGATTAGATTTGGGTTCTAGAAATCAATTATGGTAATTAATATCATTCAACACTTTAAGCAAGTTTAGGGGCCTTACACTACAAACATAAGCCATTTTGCCAAAAGGAGAGAAGGTCTCCAAATAATAATCACTATAGACCTAAGTGTATCCATTGGCTACAATTGCCTAAAATAAATCAACCAATCCCTTTGCACCAACTTTGATAGTGAAAACCAAACAACATCCAACCACAGACTTACCCGATGGGAGTTGAACAAGAGACCAGGTATGGTTCTGGACTAGTGTTGCCATCTATTATTCCATAGTACGATACCAACCTAGGTGACCCAAGGAAACTATAGGAGAAGAGGGTATGGAGACTGAGGACCTAGAGGATAAAAATGCAGGAAATGAAGGTGATACATTTATATATGAAACAAAAATAGAAATGGAATAAAGAGTGCAAGTCCGAGTGCCTTTACTAAAAGTAATAGGATGGTTATCAATACATTTATCTACTTGACTTACAAACAAGGGAGAAAATAGAGGAGTTGAACTACAATGAGTCTCTATACCACTTGTACCTATACTTGAATGTTGAGTATATACATGAATGATATGAGGTCTAGTAGAAATGGATGGTACACTATCATCAGGACCATCACTACCTAGATAAGTAGAAATAGACTCAACAACAATTGGAAGAGGCAAGAGGTCTTTCACAAACACCTATGTCATTGATGAACTTTTGTCAAAAAATGATGTGTCTTAAAAAAAGGTAACATCGTCTGAGATAAAAAAATGATGTAAGGTAGGATCACAACACTTGTACCCCTTCTAAACTCGAGAATAACCTAAGAACACACTTGGTGGGCCTTGGACTGAACTTGTCATTTCCAAATTCTAGGCAATGAACAAAACAAAAACATCCAAACACCTCTGTTGGAACATGGTACAATGGCTTTATTGGATGAAGAATGTGAACATGTATCCAATTTTTTATTACAAATGATGGAATATGATTTATTAGGTAAGTGGCGGTGAGAACTACATCACCCCTAAATTCTCTTGGGACATGCATGTGAGGAAGACTGTACGTGCAATATCCACAATGGGTTGAATCTTTTGTTCAACCACTTTGTTCTGCTATAATGTGTATGGACAAGATCATTGGTGGATGATGTCGTGGTGGAGGGGAGTGGGTGAAACCATGGCGGAAGTATTCTCAGGCATTATCAACATGGAGAGTGCATACTTTCTTCCTTGTTTGGGTTTCCACTTCTGCACAAAATAATTCAAAGATGGAAAAATGTTTAGATCTTTATTTCATCAAATAAAGCCATCTGGAACATGAATAATCATCAACAAAGATAACAAAATACTTATAACCAAGCTTAGTGGTACATGACTCAGACCCCATACATCTGATTGAAATAATTCAAACAAAGAATTTTCTCTTTGAGAATCTTTCAAGATAAAAATGAACCTTGTATGCTTGCCTAACTGACACGAATCACACTACAACCCATCTAGGTATGATAAACTTGGGACTAAAACTTTGAAATTATCCAATGATGCATGACCAAGATCATAGTGTACCAATAATTGGGAAGATGTGATACAAACTATGCGAGACCAACTCAAGTAGTAAAGTCTGACCAATCATACCCTTCACCTAGTTGTCTTTCTCATCTTCAAATCATGCATAACACAAGTATCATGAAAGAAAGTGATAGAGACTAGAAGACGACTTGCTAATTTGCTAACAGATAGTAAATTAAAAGGGAATTGTGGGTTGAACAAGGTGTTGGTATGGATGACCAGAGAGACAATCATATGATGATTGTAATGGGGCATCAGATACTTGATTTTATAATAATAAAGCTAATTCCATCTATTATGTTTGTCTCAATCATGAGATGATGACACAAACATAGTAGATGTCTAATGAATGATTTTGCTCGATGACATATGCCATTAGGTTGAGGACATAAATAATGAGATCATATTAATGATAAGAGTACATACATTCTTGTTATGTCCCTAGTTGGATATTACTCTAGAAGAAAAATAGAAAATAGTAATACATAAGACTAAAGTGTGTGCTAGTTTATGACAGATGTCATTAGTCATGATATGTGATACCAAACCAAACACATAAGTACTTGTTAAAAAATAGTGTACTAGATATACCCAGCTTGAGAGTGATACATGGAGACCATTAAATGGTAGTCAGAACTTCTATCATAGTAATAGTGGTGATTGTGATTCTTAGACCTGAAGTCACTACACTCATCAAATGTCATGCAATGTATTTTGACACCATGCAATGTGACAGTGAATAAGGGTTGTCATAAAGGTGGTCCTAAGGTACGTTGTGACACATAGGAACTGAGTTCTAGTGATGTAGATGAGATTTGTCCCACCTACTTGAGATTGATATCCTGTCTACTTGATAAGAGAGACTGAGAAATGTATAGTCATACTCATGTGACTCAATATGTGATATGTGAGCTTACATGCATCTGATACAGTCTACTCTAGTTCAAGGAACATGGATTAAATGTTAAAGAGGGTGATGATTCTGTGGCTCAAGTTTAATCTAGATATCAGAGGCAAAGGAACTATACAATCACTATAACAATGGTAGTAGATTGTAGGTTGAATTTGTTCTCCAACTTTCTAATTAATTGGGTAACAAGGATGTGTTGCTAGATACTACTCATTGGTTGTGATGTCAGAAGTTGTAATGAACATTCACTGCCAAAGTAATTTGGGACTTACATGGTCACACACATAGGATGCGCTTGGAAAAGGAGTTTACTCATGAATATGATTTAACTTGATTACTAAAGTGTATAGGAATTCAATTTAATCAAAATTGGTTGTATATTGGATGAATAAGAATTTGAATTGCTACAATCAGAATATGAATCGCCCAGTTCACAAGTGAACGAACCGGTTCAAAATGTGAAATGTTAGGTTTAGATTGTGAAATGTTCAGTTCAATGATCAATATGACTAGATCAAGGACTGATGTTGACATCATGTTGTTCATTAATCATCATATTAACAGCCAATATGTTTGTGAATAGGAAGAATAGTGAATTGACTGATTCAAGTGTTGAATCGTCTGTTTCACATATGAACCAACTAGTTCAGAAGTGAACCATCCAATTCTGGTAGAGCAACATGGATTTCCTAATGGTCCATGTGGACTAAGTAAAGGTGTTGAGACTGTTGCGGCCATGCTAGGAGGAGGGATAGCACCACTGCCTATGGTGTTGTACTAGGAGTTCGTCTCTAGTTGTTCATGTGTGTCTTATAAAGAGTGCACATCACCATGTAAGAGTAATCATTGGACTTACTCTGGGTGAAAGAATGTGTTTTACAAGTCTTCTTTCTTAGATACATCATTGTTGACACAATATTTCGGCAAGGAAGGAATAGGGACAAAAAATTTGTTTATGTTGCCTTCTCTACAGTCCCTATTCCCAAATACGGGTATGACAACCACATCAATTTATAGTGTATCTAGATTTAAATTGATACAAACATATTTATTTTATTGCATATGATGTGAATATGAAAAATTGAATAATGTGGATATCTGATTAAATACAACATACAACCCTATATATATATATATATATATATATATATATATATATATATATATATATATATATATATCTGTATGTGTGTGTGTGTGTGTGTGTGTGTGTGTTTGTGTGTTACCGTAAAATTATTTCGATGGTCGATGTTTGTGTGGTTATGGACAAAATATCTATGGATGTATGTCATGGTTGTTTTGTTTTCTTTCTTGTTGTTAATAGGTTTGCATATTGAGCCTCTCCCAGCCTTTGCAAATTTAAATTTATACACTTCTTCCTATATTCCCCTTGAATGTAACTCAAGGTTCTCCATTTTACAATGTAATATGTAATAGGATAGTTTTAATTTCTATTTTGGAAAGAGAACATGTTCTTTATGAGTCAAGTCGATCGATTGGATAACTAAGGAGGGAAAAAGATAGGACAAGCCAATCAATAGCCTAAAGGACAACCAGTCGAATGAAGTGTTTAGACGAATGACTGGGCCATCGCATGTTATCCATTACATATTACTACATGAGATGTATGACCTTAGGTGACAGAAATTCTTTGTGGCTCTAAGGATTTAAGTTAGTATGAACATAACAACACTCACATGTTTTGTGATTATATGTTTCATTTATGGATATAGCATGTATATGATACACACTATAAGTATGCAGTGATTGGATATGTATATGTATTTATATGTAAAATACCTCAATAAATAGTAAGCATAAGATGCTTTCCATAATCACCACACATAAAAAAAATTGATTGACTAAGCTTAGGTTATGAAAAAGTATGGTGTGACGTCTATCTCGTGATGTGTGATGGTAGATATGTAGATCTACCAAACAAGGATGCATATTCTATCGTGTTGGATTTTAGGTCAGGTTTAACTAGGTGACCTTAATGAGATCAAGTGACTAGAAGCATAGATATGGATAGTGACAAGGGATTGTGCACACCATCTATCAAAGAGTTGCATTAAAATGCATTCAGAAAAAGTTGCCTACCTAAATAGTTAAGTTGAGGGCAATCAACTAAATCTGACTCATGATTTGATGAAATATGGATCTTGGATCAAGAGAAGGATGTACGTTGCAATCTTCCAAATTGGTAGTGAGGGCAATCAATTTGAACAAAATAATTCGAATGAAAATTTACTAAAGGTCTAACTACTATCAATAATATTATCAAATCAAATCAAATTTTTTATAAAAATTGCATGTTGAATGTAATGGAAAACACAACTGTGTTTTCTTTATGATCGGTCCTTGAGAAGGACAAGCTTATCAGTTCCACACATTGAGAATAATTCTCACTCAAGAGTTCAAGATCTATGATTTGGAGACTTCAGATCCAAATTAACCCGCTCCCACCACGCCTAAGGCTGACACCGATGCTTACATGAAGCACTCTAAAGATGTCATGGATGTCAAGTTCCTGATATTGTGCTCAATGAACTATGAGTTGTAGGCACATCATTAGAACATGCACTATTATTGAGATGGTAAGACATCTTAAGAATATGTACTAAGATCTGCAAGAAAAGAGAGATATGACGTCTCAAAGGTGTTGTTCAAGTACAACTTGGAAGAAGGAGTAATGGAATGTTCCCATATGCTGAAGTTGATTGGGTATGTGGAGAACCTTGCTAGAATGGGATTTCCCTTAGGCCAAGAGTTGGCAACACATGTCATTATACAGTCACTTTTGGAATCTTACAACCGATTTTTCATGAACTACAATATGAATAATTTTGACGAGCAATTGTTAGAATTACTTGGCATCTTGAGGACGAATGAAGCATAGATGAAAACTGAAAAACCCAAATATGTGATAATGATCAATAGAGGGAAGTCCAAGTGTAAAGGAAATGCTAATAAGAGTTCTAAATATAGATAGAACCCATGTATTCTGCACTTGAAGCTAAGGGAGGAGTGAATGAGGAAGGGCAGTGCCACTACTTTCACCAGCCTGGACACTAGAAAAGGAACTATCTTCTTTATATAGACAAACTCCAGAATATGAAGGAGATAGAGATCTCCACTTTAGCACCCGAGAATAAGTAAGCTAGAACTGTGCGGAGCAAGAGTTGCTACCACTAAATTTGGAATCTATTATTCAGTCTAATGGGTATATAATAGAATTAGTGAATTGCTATCATGTGCCTACCATTAATGAAAACATAATGTATCTTGTGTGGACAAGAATATTACAAATAAATTGATGTTTCATTTTAAAGGGATAAGATCTTGTATGGAAATGTCCTATGTTTCATAGTCTATAATTGATAGTTCTGAAGACAAATATGTATAACACATATGTTTGCATGACTCGATGAATCAAAAATCCATACCTATAGCATTGTCATCTAGAGCACATAAATGAGAAATACATTTCTAGAATCCATAATCAAGGTTGTCTAGACTATTTTGGTTAATGAACCTAGAGACATGAAAGTCTTATTTATTGGAAAATATGACAAAAGCACCTTTCACTATATGCAATGATAGAGCAAGTATTCTATTAGGGCTCATATACACTTATGTATATAGGCCTTTTAGAATAAATGCTATAGGTGGTTAAATAGTACATCATTTTATGTACTGATGATCTTAGTAGATATGGTAGATTGTATTCAATGAAATACAAGTCTAAATTTCTTAAAGTGTTCAAGGAGATCATGAATGAAGTCCATAGCCCAATTTTTATAACTATTAAAACACTTTGATATGATCGATGTGGAAAACATTTTAAACCAAGAGTTTATGGACCTTCTGGAGACTGTGATTATGTATCACAATAAACTCCACTTTAAACTTAATAATGTATCAGAAAGAAGGTATCACACCCTATTTGTCATGGTGTGATCATCAATGAATCTAGTTGTTCTTCCAATTTCATTTTTGGCACATGTTATACACTAAAACAATGTACCATCTAAAATGGTTCAAAAGACATCATATCAGATGTAGCACGTAAACCGTCCCAATATATATTTTATAAGGATTAGGAATGAAATCTTACATATGAAAATAGATTCTTATAAAGATTTGTCCACAAACCACATAAATGTTATTTTGTTGAATACTACTTTTAATTCCAATCCGACAATAAAAGTGTTTGTTTCTTGGTGGTTGTATTCCTAAAGAGGAACTTAATTCAAAAGGAATCAATGAGAGATGATTTGATACCAACAAGGAAACATTTTATCTAGAAGAGGTACAGTAGGAAAAAGAACAATCACAGATTGTTGTTGAATATTAAGTTGTTTATATAACAGAAAACCTTGTAGATTTAGTAGGACACGCCTTGAGAATGAAATATTGTGATATCTTATAGATCAAGAATGTAGTAAGCTGGTCATAGATGATGAGACAACAACCTATGTAGAAGCTAATGAGGGACCAGAATATGAGAAATGGTTTGAGGCCAAGGGATAAAAAATGGACTCTATGTACACCAACAAGTTATGACCTTGATGGATCCACCTGAAGGGGTAAAACCCATTGGATGCAATTGGGTCTGCAAAACAAGATCAACATAGATGGTAATGTACAAAATATATAAGGACATATTGGTTGCAAAGGATTTAAATCAAGTTCAAGGTGTTGAACATGGTGAAATCTTTTCACCAGTTGCAACGGTTAAATCCAACAAGATCATGCTTGCCATTATAGGTTAGTATGACTATGGGATTTGGAAAAATGGATATTAAAACCACATTCCTTTATTGGAATATTGTAGAGGATGTCTAGGTGACACAACATGAAGGTTTTAGAAATCCAGTTATTGCAAATAAAGTCTAGAAGCTAAAAGTTCAATCTATGGATTAAATCAAGCATCTCAGAGCTAGAATCTATGATTTGACTGGATAGTCAAAAAGTTTTACTTTAATCAAAATGAAGATGAATTTTGTATTCCAAAAAGGGTGAGTGGGAGCATACTTATATTACATATAATGATGTGGAGTAATCTCCTTATCCTACAAATATTAAAACATGACTTGAAAGTACCTTCTCTATGAAGGATTTAGACGAAACATTCAATATGTTAGAAAACATGATCTAGAGATAGATGTAGAATTCTTCTTGACCTAAGTAAAGAGCATATATAATGCCATGCTGAAGGGGTTCAATATATAAGACTCAATGGGAGAGAAAAAATTCCATGTTCCCTGGAATTAGTCTCTTAGGAGCCTAGTGTCCTAGTTCTTGTAAAGAATGGAAACACATGAATTAGATGCCATATGCATGTGCAATTGGATCTATCATCTATGCAATATTATGTGCTCATCCTATAATCTTGTCAATATTAGACATGATGAGCATATATTTATCAGATTCCTAGTGAAAACCACTAAAGTGCCATAAAGAACATCCTTGCATACTTGAGAGTCACTAAGGATCATTTCCTTATTTGTAGTAATAAGGAAGAGCTGGGTGTAAAGGATTACTCTAATTCAAGATTTCAAAATGAAAAAGTATATCACAAATGAAATTTGTGTTTGACCTCATAATAGAAGTGTAAGTTGGAAAAGTTATGAGAAACAAATAGTTGTCTAATTCTACAATTGAAGTCGAGTATCTAGGTGTTATGAACACATCAATGGATACTATATGGATCAAGAAGTTCTTTTGGATGAACTTGTGGGAGGTTACAACCATTGATGACATGGAGGAAATACTATGACAACAATGGAGCTACTAGATAGGCAATGGAACCCAGATAGAGTACTACCACATTTCCATCTCATACGAGAGCACAATATTGAGAGGAAATGTGAATACTTGGAAAGCATCGACTTGAAGAACATGTTTCTAAACTCGTTATAGATGTACTTGTGTAGTAGAACCATGATGGACATGCTGACATCACTTGGAATAACATTCTTGGGTGATTGGCACTAAGTGGAAATGGGAGTTTGTTGGTATGTATTCCCAAAGATCCTATCATATGATGATTGCAATGAGGCATCATATATTTGATTTGATAATAATAAAAGTAATTTTTGTTTATAATGTCTGTATCAATCATGAGATGATGAAACAACCATAGTATATGTATAAAGAATGAAGTTACTTGATGACATGTGTCTTGAGGTTGAAGACTTGAACCATGACATCTTATGCATCATAAGAGTACATACATACTTGTTATGTCCCTAATCATATATTACTATGGAATCAAAATAGGCAACAATCATACATAAGACTACAATGTGTATTGGTTGATGAAAGAATCTCATCAATCATGATATGTGATATCAAACCAAATAGATAGGTACCTATTATAGAATAGTGTACTAGACAAATCCACCTTGAGAGTGATACATGGTGACCATGGAATGGTAGTAGGAATCAACGCTCATAGCGATAGTGGTGATTGTTGTTCTTAGACATAAAGTATATAAACTCATCACATGTTGTTCAATGTTTGTTGACGCCATCCAACATGACCTTGAATAAGGGTTGCCATAAAGGTGGTGCTCAGGTACGTTGTGACACATGGGGATTGAGTGTGAGTAATGTATATGGGATTTATACCTCCTATAGGAGATTGATATCCCAGCCACCTGATAAGTGAGACTGAGAAATGTATGGCCATACTCATGTGACTCAATGTGTGATATGTGAGATCAAATGCATCTCATACAATCTTCTCTATTTCAAGGAACATGGACTAAACATTGATGAGGGTTATGATTCCAAGCCTCAAGTTCAGTCTGGATATCAGAGACAAACGAACTATATGATCAGTGTAACATTGATCATGGATTGTAGGTTGAAGTTGTTCTCCAACTTTCCAATCATTTGGGTAGCAATGATGTGTTACTAGATACCTCTCATTGCGTGTGATGTCATAAGTTTGTTATGGACAATCACTACCAACGTAATTTTGGACCTATAGGGTCACATACATAGGATGCACATGATAAAGGATTTTACTCATTAATATGGTTTAACTTGATTACTTGGTTGTACATTAGATGAAGCTGCAAAGAAGGTCCTCGCACATAGGCAAAGATGATGTAGTTTGCTGATTTGTGCCCTACCGGGAGGGGGTTGAGGGGGAGGAGGGGGGAGGTGAAGAGAAATAGACTTCAAATTTTGATTTTGATGCATCTTTTTCTTTACAATATTTGAGTCAGATTTTGTCTTCGCATTTAGACAAATGTCTGTCTTGGAACTATTTAAGGCAGATTTCCTATACACAAACTTACCTAAACACATCAAATCATGCACATAAATATAAGTAAATTAATTTTACAATACATAAATTAGAATGAGAGGGTGGGAGGTAGTCATAATTAATATACCTAACAATTCAATACTTTTAGATGAGCCATGAACAAATGCATCAACATCACCTTGGATATACTTCATATTGTGATTAAGGTGCATCTTTGTCTTAGGGTTAGTTGAGGCTGATTTTTTATATATGGCTTACCTTAACATACTCAATAATATATGTTAATAGAAGGAAATTAGTTATTGGAAACATACAATAGATTATGATAAACCTGTACACTATAAATACCACATCCGTGAACTTTTTTTAATGCATAGGAAATTTTCATTTCATCTAGAATGTTAGACTTGTTGTCCTCTTTGTTCCTAACAATTAATATAGAAATTACATGTAGTGATAGATAATAGAAGTACATATATTTTCACACACACACACACACACACACACACACACACACACATATATATATATATATATATATATATATATATATATATATATATATATATATATATATATTACTTGACTTTAACTTTCTCAATAGCTCCTCGAATGGATCCTTATTGAAGGGTGTAGATGCAGCTGCCTTTTTGGCTTTTAGAATTCCATTCGTGGTTTGGAGAAATGATGAAATATTCTCTGTTGTATATAGTAACAACAGTGAGAGCATGGGAAAGAATAACCTGTTAACATTATTATTTTTGTACACATGGTATGGAAAATCCACTAAGAACAACTGGTTAGAAAAAAAAGAGGGGTAGTTTGAGGAAACTCAATCCAAATCTGGTTTGTAACAGTCATTGATTTAATTTCTACAAAAAATATATAATGTTAATTGATCTCAACAATTGCATCATCATTGTTATTTAATTGATACATTTCAAATTTCATTTATACCTATGCTTTCTTCGACACACATGTCAGATTGTACTTTCCTTTTGCTTCCACTAGCCATTCCAAGAACCAAAGCTAGTAACAATATTGACACAAGTTAAAAAATGTATGGAAAAGAAAGAAAAGGGAACAAGGAAATCATATAAGATAAACACAAAAACCTTGTTTCTGTATTGCAACTTCATCATCATTATCTTCACCTTCAATGATTTTATTAACAGACTTATACAATGCCTTAGGAGGCATGTCCCGAAAAAGACTGTATAAAGCAATGAAGTATCATATGAATATACGAGATAAAATTCAACAATCCTAAAAAGATAATAAAAAATTATCATGCAGTTCTTCAGTTAATATTACCTATAGTCTCTTCCTCTTTTTAGGTTGTAGAATTTCTTTGACTACATTTTTAGATACTTTTACTTTTCTAGGTATATCACACCTAGTCCATGTTACATCATGGACATCATCCAAACCACAACTAAGTAAGGGCTCATGACCTCTAGCCAAGTGTTCATTTCATTGTTCAATTGTGTACTCATATCAAGACATTGTCTTCTCACTACAAGTCTTTGGAAACATATTTTCATATTTCATGGACCATATCATGATGGTATTTCTCACAGTAAGTCCATGAAAACACATTTGGGAAGAATGTCATGAGAATGTCCTCCAGAAAAAGTCCCTATAAATGTATATGGGAGGAGACAAGCCACGTATCATGAGAGAGTCCTCTCACAACAAGTCTCTAAAAATGCATTTGGGAGGAGCCATAGCCTATATCATGATAGTTTCCTCTCACAACAAGTCCCTTGTCAACTCAATGCAAGTCCTTTGTGATGCATTTGTGAGGAGTTGGGGCCCATATATTGATAGTTCCTCTCACAACAAGTTCTTGATAATACATTTGTGATGAGTCAGGACTCATATCACAACAACATCCTCTATAAAAATCCCCTAAAATGTTTTTTTGAGGAGTCGGGAGCCATATCATGATAACTTCCTCTACAACAAGTATGTGAATATGCTTCTAGGAGGATCTAAGAGCAATCAGAGCATAGTCGAACATGTATTTGTGACAACTACCACTCATTTGCATTAGTTGCTATTGGTGGTGAATGATCTATAGAAGCCACTACCAATGAGTAATTTGTCTTGCAAGACAAAACCCATTAGACTTAGTATGGTCACAAAAGAGACATGTATGAGTTTGAGAAAAAATTTTATGCCAAAAGATTTGTATGCCAATATAATTTTATGAATAACTTTTAGATTGACTTAGTATGACTCACAACAAAAATTTCCCTCGCATATCTCCTTTATGAATCGTTAAATAAATGTTAATACATCCTCATACAACTGCATTGAGAAAATTATTGATTCTTATTATTAGTTGGGAGATGATAGATCACTATCATATTTGTCACCTCGATCTTAGGTGACAAGTATGTATGACACCTAAAAGTTTGGTGACGGGCATGTATATAACCTAAACAATATACCCCCATACAGATCACATGTGGCTCATGTACATGTCACCTTATGGTAAAAAAACCATTAGAACATTTGTGATTCATATGTATGTCACTATTGAGTGTAATGATCTATTTATAATAAAATATTTGTCATTTATGTTAAGCAGGATTATACAGATAATAGGTGATTTACATGCATGTCACCTATAGTATGTAACCCTTTTAATAATGTTAAAATGTACGTCGCCTATTTTACATAGGTCTATACAGGTCATAAGTGATGTACAAACATGTCACCTAAAGTGTGTAACCTTTTACATGACTATCACCATTACCATGTTTTTGGTAGTGAGACCACCTTCGCAACCAGGGGTTCGTCAGAAGAACCTACAACCAGGGGTTCGTCAAAAGAACCTACAAGCAGGTGGTCGGGTCTTTAGGTTAATTGCAAGGGAATCAGTTCTGGAGCTAAAACTTCACACAATGGATGATGTACTATTAATCAGTAAGGAAGTGAGCCAAAAATTCCTTGGTTACTAGGATATGATGACAACAACTAGAATGATGCTACATCTTGCATTTATAGGTAAGTTAGATGAGATGATGCTACATCTTTGTCAATACCGGCCCCCTTTGTCACCAAACACCTTGAAGCTCATTGACCCCATTCCCTCACCTATATTAGTCCAAATATGTTGGCCAAATGACAATAGACATGCACTCAACCATCGTTGAGTTGCAATGCAGCACCAGAAATTGTTGAGAAACCAATATTTCTTCTGAAATCTGAAGGTCTGTAAAACTTCCCTATTTTGCTTTCTCATCTAAGCAAAACTAATAGACCAGATCTTAAAATCCCAGATATTGAAAACCTTTGTCATCTCTGATGAGAGTAAGCTAATGCTTAAGGTTGCGTGAAAGTCTAATAGATCCAGCCGTAATACCACAGTTGCTTCACCATCACTGGCCCTGACCCACGTTGGGAATACGTATTGGCATTTATATGTATTCCTATAGTACGTTTCAGACTTAGTGTCCGCAATACTTATAATTGCATAAATCTATTAATCAAGATATGTTAAACTATTACCTAACTTATCAGTTAATTAAGAAATACTGAGTTTTTATCATTAATTATAGATATCCATGCAAGTATTAATGTATGAAAACAAGTAGCTAGATTCCCATTTCTTAAGCTTTTTTTTGATTAATTCTTCTATATATAGCATGAATGTTATGTTATGACTAACATGATATATATAATAGCAAGTGTCAAATACACAATTTAGTAATTAACTAATCTATATATTCAAATTTAGTACGTATACAAAAGAGTAATATTGGGAGAATTTTGAATACCTCATTTGAACGGTGAGATATTGGTGTGAAGGACACTGAGGACGATGCACTTTGTGTACTCTACATTTGAGGATGACTTTGTGGATTTTTCTCATATAGAGGGCACCAACTTTCAATAGTAGCCTTTAAGAAAGTACAATTATGTGTAAAATATTTTAAGTGGTTATCAACATCTATATTAATATATATTTGTTATGAGGTACTTGTGGCTGATAGGTTGGTGAATGTTCATTTCTAGCACTTTGCATAGGATTCATGCCTCCAAAAGAACCACTTTCAACAATTTGCATTTGAAACATATTTTCAGTAGATCTAGTTCTATTACCTTGTATGTGCAAGCCAAATCCATTACGAAGATTGGAAAAGCGAGCACCATTTGAATTATGCGGCCTAGAAAACATGGCTACATATGCACCACTTGTATTATTTTGTGCGTGAAATGAACCTACGTATGTCCTGTTTGTTCCACCTTACATATGTAAGACACCTATAGAAGCCCCATTTGTAGAACGTGTATTGTGAAACTCATTACCGTTGATCAAATTTGTGGGGTGTTCTATTGCACACTCAGTATTAATATAACCATCCTATAACAGACAAATCGATCATTTCACAAAAATATATTACTACATTGACATAAAGAACTAACTCAAAGTTATCTATGGTATAGAATTCTTCAAACCATTGATTGTTTAAGTAAGCTCTTTAGGCTTCTCCTGAAATGGGAGATAATTACACATATACCTCTAAAACAATAGTTGTAACTAATAGTTCAAAGTAATTTTTCATCCAGCATACATCCTTCACATTACTTTTCTCAAGTAGCATTTTATATCTAATTCAGGAAGCTTTTCCTTTATGTCCTATCTCTTTGTGGCCAATTACAATACCCTGAATCTTTGCTTTTTTGTAGGGTTTAAACCTTGCAAATAAGTTTCACTATCAGCTTATCAACATGTCTAGGATCTTCTTTTTCTTGGTATGCTACTTGATTTTTCACAATATCAGAGATTTCATGTTGTAACTAAAAAAACATAAAAGGAAAATTTAAACTGGGATAAGAGACTAAAACTTTGTAGACATAAAATGAATCAAAAGGTACATATTGACCAACCACTTGAGGACTTTTGTGGTAAAACTTTTCCAAAAAATTGTTAAGGGATACATTGGGTTGTTCTTCACTAATCTATGCATGAATGACAAAATATTGTTGTCCACGTTAAAATTTCAAGGCTATTTATATATGAAAATTAACAAAATACTATTTTTTCCCAATAGCAACTCCATGGCTTAGACCCTGTGGTGTGATACATCACCTTTTTTGCTCTATTTACCTTATTGATCTTAGAAATTTTCTAAATGTAAAAGAAATAAATAAGTAGATGAAACAGACGCATATACTTAGAAGTAGATAATTAAATTCAAAAGAACTATACCTTCGACTTCTCGGTTTGCCATTCTTTGACAAGATTTTTGGGCTGGTCCATATCTACAGATGCATTTTTCTCAACTTTCTTCATCAATAATTCTGGGTCATTCTTGTACTTCTTGTAGAAATCCTTCTTTACACATGGCCTCCAAAAATGATATCCCTTTGCTAATATGTTCATCAACATGATATCATGCATTTGGATGACAACCTAAATCAAAATATTTCTGAAATAACAAAAATTATTACTTTGATGGTCATAATTATACAACATACAAGTATCCAATGAAGAAGATTACCTTATGAATGATTTTCTATCTGCAAATTCTTATTGTGGTTGTTCACCCCACTTCAACTCTAGATGACATATGTGTGGTTTTCTTGCTAACATATGGCAATACTAATTCAATTTGGCACCATTTCTCCCAAATATATTTCCATCAAAATCCAGGTGGACCTTGTGGTGTGATTCCCTAGCCTTAGGAGGTAGACTTTACTCATTTGTAGGCCCCCATACAAACATTATGTTCTCTTGTTCATCATCAACACTTTATTCATATATGATAGAATGCTCAACATTATTGAACGGGGGCATAGATGATTGAGTGTGTACCACATAATGCTCTTCAACATTGGAGGGATGGGGCAAAGAAGATTGACTTGCTGGGATGTTACTTGTTGATCTAGTGATTCTTCTTTTTTCCATCCTACAAATAATAGTGCAGTACATTAGATGGCGACAAAACAACATTTAAATATCTACATAAATAATACAATATTTTACGCAATGGATTATGAAAAAATTAGTAAAGATGTTATCTACAAAATTTAAAAGTGTTGTTGTGATAGAAATCATGAAATGGATAATATGTTTATACTATGAACTGATAAAGTACAAAGAGAATTCCATGAATTACACATAAGAATTAACATGATACTAAGGAACAACACAGTGAAATCTTTATTACTAAATTTAAATTCAGATCTTAAAATTAAACAAAATATCAGTTTTTGAACAACAGATCTGCCCAATCATGCTTTATTTAGTTCTATCAACAAAAGATCCCTCGATGTCACTCCTCATCCAAGACACAACATCAACTACACCATTGTCAATAGATGGAGCTTGTAGACCAGTCAAACAATCCTCAATAAGAGGTACTTCAGAAAAATCTCTAGGAGGATGCTTGAGCATTGTGGACCAATCGTTATCATTTGGATCTTTCACATAAAAGCATAGTGTTTCCTGAGTAGACAAGATAAAGGGTTCTTATTTTCATTTTATCCTTGAACTATTGATTTGTGTGAACCCATATTCATCAATTCACAATCCATTAGAAGTGCTTTCTTTATACCAAGAACATATAAACAATGAAATTTTTATTCCTGGACCAACATTTAGCTCAATAATCACCTCTAAGTAGCCATAACAAGTGACTTGAGAAGTAATAGGGTTTCTATATCCACCACTTGAATAACTTGAAGTGTCTGTAGACAAGTAGACTCTACTGTTTTGTGTAGTACATGTAGTTTAAATATGCTTTGAACGAAAATGATATCCATTGACTAAAAATCCTTCATAAGACATTCCTTCAGAAGATGGGTCCTAAGATATCAATCTCAATTCCACATCGATAGTGTTTGATCTAATATTTCACATATGCATTACCTATTTTATAAAAGATAAAAATTAAGATAAGATACACGATTTGAAATAATACATTTTATCTAAAACTAAATGACTTTCATGATCTTTCAACCACTTTGAAAACTCTCTTGCATATTTTATTTCTAAAGTTTGTGGTGCAATGTTGGGTTCCATCTCTCAAAGAAGAAACATGTGATCGCTGCTTTTTAAAAATTGATAAGTTTATGTACAACAAATCTAACATCATATATCAGGAACTAAAAGAAAATAAGTCTAACCTTCAATGAGTAACTAATTCATCTTTGTTGAAGGGGACATAACAACGGGCTTGTTCTAAAGTGTGAATGTCAAAATTTCTTAAAATCCTCACTCTGATTAGAGATCCATCAACATTATAGGGAGTGCAATTGAGTTTTGTCTCAAAATTTGGTAAGTACCTTGCAAAAAATGTCAAACTTTCTTCAGCCAAATGTACTCAAACAATAGACCCTATAGGCTTACCTTTATTTATGACATACTTATTCAGTTTCTTCAAGTATCTTGCTATTTGGTACATCCACCTCTACCAAACATATCTAGCAATCCTGGCTTCATAAGATAAATGAATGGGCAAATGCATCATAACGGTGAAGAAAGAAGGAGGAAAGATTCTCTCCAATTGACAAAGAGTGACAACAATTTCTTGATCCAAGTTCTTTAATTCTTCCACATGAATGACATTTGAGCAAAGCTTGTTGAAAAAGAACAAAGTTTTGCAATAGGCTTGTATACGTCTAACCTTATGCAATGTCACACGGCAACTAGTAAAAGTTGTTGCATAATAACATGACAATCATGACATTTCAACCAAATCATTTTTCTATCCTTTGGCTAACTCACCTAGATATATTAGATGAATAGCCATCAAAATTTCAGCATGTCCAGCACATATAAGAACTTATCTTTCTCGCTATTGCTAATTCTGTAAGATGTTGGAGGCAAGTAATATTGATCACATGCATCTATAGGACATAAATATTTTCAAATGCCCAATTTCTTCAGATCATGATGGGCTTGGAACTTGCCCTTACTTTCTTAGAATCATCCAATAATGTGTTTAAGATATTCTCACACACATTTTTTTCTCTACGCATCACATACAAATTGTGTCTAACAAATAAGCACTTCCAATAAGGAAGTCTAAAAAAGATGCTTAGCTTATTCCAACCATGTCATAATGGCATAACTTGATCTCCAGACCTCGTGTGCTTATTGGTTTTTCCAAATGTGACATTTTCATATCTTTCAAATTACTTCAGTAAATTCTCACCATATAGTGGATTAGGTGGTGGGAGAAAATCCTTTCTACCATTAAACTTTTTCTTGTCATGTTTATATGGATGATTAATTGGAAGGAAACGTCTGTTGAAATCGTAGCATTGTTTTTTTCCAAAACTTCAACCATTTTAATGAATTCTCCACATTACAATGACGACACCATAAGTCATTCATACATTTGGTGCTCTAACTGGACAAGTCACTGGATGCTGAAAAATCATTGATAGTCCATAAAATAAAGTTCGACTCCAAGCTCCTAAAATAAAGTTTGACTCCAAGCTTCCAAAGTAGCTGCAACTTTTCAATTAATAGATCTAAGTATACATCAAGGTCATTTCCAACCATATGCAGGCATAGAATCAATAGGGACATCATAATAAAATGTTCATTCATAAGAAGACAAGGTGGAAGATTGAGAGGTGTGACCAACATAGGCCAGATGCTATGTGATGCACTCATAATGCCAAATGGATTGAAACTATTAGTAGCTAATGCCAGTCTAACATTGATTGGTTCAGCAGTAAAGTCCAGATAATTTTCATCCATAGACAACCATTTATATGTGTTTGAAGGATGATGACCATGACCATATTTGCCTTTTCTTCCATATGGACAAATCATATCTTCAACAACTGAAGGGGACATATACAACCTCTCTAACCGAGGGATCAAAGGGAAATGATACATGACCTTAACAACTACCCTCTTTTTGTTAGTTATGTATTGCTTTTCATTCCATCGTCAAGCACGACAATATCACATGTTTCCTTTGAAGTTGCATCTTTGCGAAAAAGCATACAATAATTTGTACAAACATCTATACTAGCATGATCAAGTCCTAAATCCTTCACAATTGCATTTAACTCATAGTAAGTCTATGGGAATAAACAATTCTCTTCTAGGAACCTTAAAATAATCAACTATAACAACTTTGTGAAAGAATTGTTGGAGCATCTAGATTCTTCCTTCAAATATAGCAAGAGAACCAAATAGAATAACTTAGAATGACTTCTACAACCTTTACAGAGAAGTTGACCAGCCTCCTTCAGGAGTTTGTAGAATCTTAGTGCATCTAGATTTGTAGGTTCCTCTACTGTCTCAGTAGCATGGTTGTTTGTTGTGTCTCTCATACCAAACAGATCCCCCAACATTTGATATATATTTTTGGCTACATGTATGTTTGGTGCCAAACTGGTCTGCCCTACCCCCATGAAACGTCCAAACAACACACCTATGCAAAAAACCTTTTTGTAATAGATGTGAGAATACCTCTTTCTCTATTTTAAGGTATCTATTTCAACATACCTTGCAAGTACATATTAATTTTCCATGTCTAGTTGGTTTTTGGTGGATAAGAGAAAATTCAGTGAACTTTTGTTACTATGCCTTGAATACATCACTTCACACTCTATTCCCAATATACATCCAACTCTAATCCATTAGAAAATCCATCTATAAGAGGAAAAAAAGTATTAAATAAGAGGAAAAAAAGTATTAAGTTAAAGATATATTGCAATAAGTAACCTATACAAAATAAATTCAACAAATTCATATATGATAATAACTTCATTATTTTAAGGTTAATCCTAATGTGATGTTGTTCAAGCATTCAGTAATTACAAATATCATGCGATATTTGATTTTAAGACACCTTCCAAAAGTATTTTATCTCTAATTTAAGATTTAAGAATATGGGAACTTTTTTTAAAAATTATAAGAAAAAAATTTGGTCATTACTAGAATTATTGTTTCAAATATAAGGAAAAAAGTCTCAATATAAGGATCACATTGCCTCGTCGTGTTTATATCTCCAAATAAGGTGGAAATCTTTTCTCTTCATGCTTAATAACTTATGATGTAATTTCTAGAATAATTGTTTGTAATATATAATTTAATGAGTTTTTTCACTAGTTTACAATCTCAAGCTCAAGATAATATTATATTGAGAGGTATTATCTTGTCCCATTATAAACCTTTCTTTAGTTTAAAGACAAAAGCTACTATAGAATGATCATATTTGTCAATTGGTTAGATAAAACTTGCTCCTGGTCAAGTAGAGAGAATCAGTCACTGAATAAATAAATAATTATGACAATTGTTTGTGCAACTATTTTTGCTCATGCTTATCTACAAGTCAAGTCTCAACACTTCTTGAAGACCAACAAAAACATCATACTCTCTCCTCTATACATGGTAAAGTTTCCATATCAGTTCTTATGATCAACACTCCACCTTGAAATATTAGTATAGCACTAACAAGAACATAGATAAATCCATGCATTTGTCCAAAATCAGATTGTCATGGTAGACTATTTCATAGAAGATCAGCTATGTAGCTAGGTAAAATTCCATAATCTTGGACAATTAATCATTTTTTATCTGGATCATACTGAATCAATTTGTGTAATTCTATACTAGAAATCTAAATAGCATCTAGATAACAATTTATGCTTAATAACTCTTTCATCATCCTCGTCATTGACCTCTCCCTAAAGCATCAAAACAACTTCTACAACATACGACTTCACATCATAGGAGACTGTAGGACAAAGAAGAGTTCATAGTGAGTAGAATACAACTCAACTTTTTTATATTCCACTGACATGTATTAACTAGATGGAGCCCAACCTCTGTAGAAGTAACAATAACCAAACACTAACTTTGTTGATACATATCAGTGGCATATATAAAAGTTGAGTTGTATTCTACTCACTTTGAACTCCTCTTTGTCCTACAGTCTTCTGATGATGTCTAGTCGGCAGATGTGGAAGATGTTTTGATTCTTTAGGGAAAGGTCAATGATGAGGATGAAGAAAGAGTTAGTATGAGACTTCTTATTCCTTCAAAGGACATTGGTTGTCTCATAGGCAAACGTGGTGATATTATAAGTGAAATCAGGCAGACCATAAAGGCTATAATCCATATCTTGAAAGGGGAGAAGCCTAAAAGTGCCTCCTTGAATGAAGAACTTGTGGAGGTTTTCTTTAATTCGTACTTTATATAAAAATAAATCGACTAGATACTGAAATACTATTTTCTTATATATGTATATATCAAGGTCAATGAAGAGGTTTAATGTGTAAGAGATGTGTTACTTCAGATTATTATTCGACTCTGGATGATATTTTAAGAGACAGATAAGGTGGCAAAGAAGGTACTCGTACGGAACCTATACACTCAAGTAGTCTTCTTGTTCCTCCAATTATGTCTAACATTCCTCCTGTCACATCTTATGGTATGTTCATAGAATGGATTCTAGTAGAGGAATGGGAATGCTCACTGTTGGAAGTCTTTATAGATACAACTCCTACCAAGTACGAATTTTTCCACATTCATGCTAGCAACTGGCCATAAAAATATCATTGTTGCCTAACACAATCAGGAAACCAAAAATTTTATGGTGGAGATAGTGGTTATGGAATTGGGAGTTTTTCTAAATACTCTTAAACACCATATGTCGGTCGCTATTGCTTATAATTATAATTTTTCTATGGATTGAAATAATGAAATATAGTAGTAGGATGCTTGTAATTTTGTGATTGTATTTCTTGAAGTATTGTCTTTGGTTATGTAATTGATACATAGTGTGGTTCTTGCAACCTCTGTAAGACCCTTGACCTTTTTCCTATTTTGTCTATTATTCTAGCCAAATGAGGCTATATATTATAATAAATTCTATAACAAATTAGCTTTTACTTCTAGTTTCCCTATTATTGTATAGGACACTGCATAGCAAACTTTACTTATAATTTGTATTGGACAGAATACAGAGAATTGTTAATATAAGATGATGCTATCTAGATTGAGGTGCACCTCATCTAAGCCTCAGTTCTTTGAGATGGCCTAAAACATTGTGAGGTATTAGCCTCTATCTATGACTTTGAGGCGTAAGCCTTGAGGCACATTTGAGATAGTATGGCCAATAGGTGTAAGCCTCAAGAGCCTCAAGGTGGGTTTTTTATTACCTGGTGTCACAGCTATGAAATTTTACCAAATATCCACTTATTTCTTCCTCTGGCCATAAAAAGTATTAGTGATTAAGGGAATACAAATGAAGTATGCCCTATCGATTAAACATCGAGTAACTAATATCTGATAAGAATGATTTTTTTGTGGATGTTGTACCTTTGTTCATGTTCATTTTATAAAGCTGTTCACCTTGCGAAGACCCAAGAAGGTTAGGTTGCATATGGATATCCTATTACAATAAGGTGGTTGGCCTATTAAAGTAGGGGGTTTCATGACCCACCACATTTTGTTGTATATCACTTATACTCACCAGAGTTGTACATATGACCTATGGGAAAAATAACCAAAATCAATCATTGATGCTTTGCCTCAACCTAATCACCTAAATAAAAAAAATGTATGACTCAGGATCCCAAGATTCACAAAAGGATCAGAGCCAAGAAAATTTGTTTTGTCTCCAGAGTCAAGCCAAAAACTAGACCATCTTTAGCAACTTCCTCACCATGATGAAGTACACTTCCCTGAGGTGGAGAGTGGTCGACACTATTACCAATAAACTGCTCGCATGGAGTGCAAAAAGTAAAAGGTTTTGTTCATCCAAGAATTAAATCATGAAAGGAGGGATCATTCATGTTGTCTTTTGTGGATTGCAGTCCCTATTATTAGTGTGTAGTCATTATCATGCATACTGAGTTTGTATCATTTAGATTGAGAAGAAAGTTATAATGCATAAATGGAAAAACAAATAGTTATGTACTACTTGTCAACTATTTGGGAACAAACTAAAATAAGCCATTGTTTCTCTCACAATTTTAAAATTATGATTGAAAAAAGATTTGTACTAATTTAACACGATTGAGTTATAGGTTTAGAATCTTATAGTTTGGCATTAAAACATTTTACATAGGTTCAGATGTTGCATAACTCATGTTCAATTGGCACAAAATTTCTTAGAATATGGTTTTGCTAAAGTGTAATAGTTATGAAAATTTATTAAATGTGCTTATAATTCTTCCTATGGCCATATAGAGTATCATTGATTCAAGGCCTTATTAATGTAGTATGCCCTATTGACTAAACATGGACTAACTATTATCATATAAGAATGAATCTTTGGTCGAAAATGTAGACTTTGTTCATGAGATTTTTACAAAGCTTCTCACCTTGTGAAGATCGAAGAAGGTTAGGTTGCATACTAATATCCTATTCCAAGAAGGTGGTTGACTAACTACAGCAAGAGGTTGCATGTCCTACCAAATTCAAACCACTTATTATGTGTGACGTGATAACTCGAAAGCAACCAGTAACCACATCTATATAAAAAACTTCATTTTGAGAAAATTCCTAATAAAACTCTTTAGCTCGAGATGACATTAGTGAAGTTTTTCATAATGACATTGGTATGACATTAGTGGGGTGCATAAACATAATGTGAATATTCTTCATTTAGGCCTCATGCATTAGGATAGGAACACTACAAGGAAAGACAAGATGACCAACTTTTTTTTGACAATTTGACCTGCTAGCCCAATCTTGCTTGGAGAATTCTAAAATGGCATGGGAACTATTATGGTTAATATAAAGAGTAAAGATGGAAATAGATTTTAGATGATAACATATGTTCCTACCAATACTCAAAGAAGATAAAGATAATTGTTTACCAATATTTGAAGCCTGAAGAGAAATAAAGTGTTGTCAAGTAAGAAGAGCCTGCATTCTGTATGGGTTCTGCAACTACCAAACTCAAAGAAGCTTCTCATGTCCATTAATAAAATGAGGATTTATGATATGAAGTATAATATCATCAACAATTATGTCCATGTATTATATCAACACATTGCCAATCAAATCCCAGGTTATTAATGCCAGATCCAAATTAAGCTAGTTAGGCCAATCACCCAGTTCAGACTCGGTCAAATGAGATCAGGTTTTGATCGATTGGGATGGGACATAAAACTTACTTATCACAAATAGTGCATTGATCTATTAGGATGGGACAAACCTCTAGTTTTAAGGAACTGATGAGACCAAATAGAACCTGAACTGAACATAAATAAAAATTTGATCATTATTAATTTGAAATAATGAGACTAGAGATATACATGTTGAACTATAAAGACATAAAGTGTGGAGGAGAACCCACACCTCCAATTTAGTGTTCCCAATTCACCAACGGCTACTCCACAAACCAAATGTTTGACGGCCCTCAAGTCTTCCTAACTATGAATTATATAAATACTAGAATTGGCAAAGCAAAGAGTATAATGGCCCCTAAATCACATCTGTTTACTTTTTAGGAAGAGAGCTCTGATTTGATGCTGGTTTGAGAATGTCATTGATATTCTAGTTGATGAGCATATAAGTGTGCACAATCCTACTGAACAGGTTGGGGAACATCAATGGAAAAATGATGCTTAATGAGTGTAAGCCTATCATCTGACTAGACTTCAACTGGGTCACATTGGACTTGCAAAAGGCCTATCCAAGCAAACAAGACAATTGTCTATGAAGAAATATGACACCCCAAGGACGAACCATCATCAGTAGAAATAAGCAGTAGTGATACAAGACCAACCCTCAATGCCGCGGTAGATGGATTTCTCTCAGTGAGGCGGTGGTGGATAACTCTGAGCAAAAGTTGTGATAGGAGTGGGGGGAAGTGGAGAGTGCGAAGAAACAAGGTGCACACAGGGACATTTCAAGTTTTTCTTCTTTTGATAGTAAAAATATTTTTTTAGGAATGGAGGGAAAGTATTATTAGATGGTGGCAAATTTTCAATGGCTAATTTTCATGGAATGAGTAGTGAATAATGAAGTTGTGAGGGATTTGTGTCCATAAAAAATGTCTACTTATGTTAAAAACACGCTTGAGGGATTCAACCCCATATTTGAGAGGTGATTCCTCACAAATAGACTTTAGTATTCACGATTCTTGGTTTCTCATAAATGTTCTTGAGTAATAGTCTGTTTTTTTGTAGTGTTTCAAGCTGCAATTTCATGAATAACTTGGACCCAAATTGGATAGAAGAATCTATGTTGGGCACCCTTAGAAAATTAAGGGTTACTACATCTACATTGAATATGAAAATAAAGTGTTTGTTTTAAAAATTGTGGTATTCCTAAAAAAGGATTTTATCTCCAGAGGAACAAGTGGGTGAAATGTTGAACTTGAAGAAATTCAAGACCACAAAACAAGATTGAACCTATGGAGGAAAATAAGGAACAAGAAGAACCAAAAATTGTTTTGGATCCTAAATTTCTATCATATAAACTTGAGGTCTAGTTGGGCATGTCTTGAGATAGAGATATATGAATTTCTTTTGACTCAAGAAGATGATGTGTTGGTTATGGAGGATGACGAACTAACAACCTACAATGAGGCTATTGAGGAACCAAATAATAAACAAAAGGCATGAAGTCATGGTATCTAAAATGGATTCAATGTATATCAATAGGGTATGAACCTTGGTGGATCTACCTAAAGAGGTAAAACACACAGGGTACAAATGGGCCATCAAGAAGAAGACCAACATGGATGGTAATGCAAAAACCTATAAAGGTAGATTGGTTATAAAAGGTTTCAAAAAAGTTCATTGTTAGAATGTGATGAAATTAAATATTTTACCAGTTTTCATAGTTAATCTATCATGATCATGCTTATCATTGCAACTTCTCATTACTATGAGGTTTGACAAATGGAAATCAAAACAACTTTCCTTAATGATAATCTTCTAGAGGATGCGTCTTTGATACACGTTGAAGGTTTTATCCCCCCTAATAAAGTCGATAAAGTATGTCATTTGAAACGGTCAACCTATGGATTGAGGTAAGCATCTCAAAGATAGAATCGTCATTTTTATGAGATACTCAAAAATTTTGTCTTAATCAAAGATTAAGATGAACCTTGTGTTTATAAGAATGTTAGTGGGAAGATAATTGTATTTCTCATATTTATATATATTGATGACGTACTATTTATGGAAAATGACATGCCAACTATGTAGTTGGTTGAGAAATAGCTAGGCAATACCTTTTCAATGAAGGAAATAGAAAAAGAATCCAATTTTATAGGAATCAAAATCTATATAGATAGATCTATAAGGATTCTTGGCCTAAGATAAAGTCCATACATTGACAAAGTGCTAAAGTGGTTTAGCATGCACGAGACTAAGAGAGGAAACTTACCCATGTTACATGGAATAAGTCTTTCTAGAACCCAATTTCCCAGCTCTTTGGAAGAGTGGGAATGCATGTGTACAATTACATATGGCTAAACAATTGGATCTATCATGTATCTAATGATATGTATACACCCATATTCTTTGTATTCTTTGAGCATGACACGAAGGTACTAGTCAGATCATGGTGATGGTAATTACACAATAGTCAAAAACATATTTAAGTACTTGAAAAGAACTACGGATACTTCCTAATTTATGGTGGTGTGGAATAATTTATTTTAAAAGGTTTTACTGATGCAAGCTTCCAAATAGACAAGGACAATTAAAAATCACATTTAGGATTAGAGTTTTACCTAAATGATTGATTTGTAAGCTAGAATAGTTTCCAAGAAAGAAAGTGTGGCTGATTCTACAATAGAGGTTGAGTAAACTATCACCTATGGTGCAACAAAGGAAGTAGAATAGATCAAGAAGCTTATTAGTGACTTGAGGGCCGTCAAAAAAAATGTTATTGTGTGAATTGACTTAACTTTACTTGGAGCAACATATGATTTTGAATTGGATATAATATTTTAAATGTTGTTATCAATAAATTAGTTATAAAATTATTAGAAATCAACACACAATGTGTATACAATTCTTTTTAGTCAAAATTATCCGCTTACCCTTTACCCTCCCCATTTACCCTATGGAGAAGAGGGTAAGGGTAAGTGAAGGGTAAGGGGATTGCTGAGAAGGATAATTACCCTTACCCTTACCCGCTACCCAAAGAGGGTAAGGGTAAGAGTAAGACATTACCCTCCGCATACCATCCCCATTGACAACCCTAAAATGTATCATGAGGGTATCCATTCCTCTTATGTTCATAGTTGGTTATTATTATAGATATTATTGGAAAATAATAATACAGAAGACTGGGTATGTATAGTGAGTGTTGACTATGTATCTTTACTCATGATATTGGGTACAAACTCAAATATATGGGTACTTGTTACAAAACTAGTGTACTAAACAAGTCCACCTTGAGATTGGAACATGAAGGTCATGTAACGACATGTTAGAGTCATTTCGCAATGTCATAGTGGTGATTGTAAAGTAATTATAGTAGCACATGTTGTTCAGTGTACTTTAGCACTAGCCCAACGTTCTCTGAATAAGAGTTGCCTAAAGGTGGTGTTTGGGTGCATTGTGACACCTTGATAACATTTGAGGTGATGTAAATGGAATTTATCTCTCCTTTAGAGTGTGTTTGAGTCACTTGACTGGCGAGATTATGAAATGCATAAACATGCTCAACTGAGTGAATATATGATATTAAACTTTATGACATACCAAATTCTAGTACTCAACTTAATTTAAGATATAAAATATATGATATTCAACTTTATGTCACTTGTTTTCAAATTTCCATTCATATTTTCAATTCATTGAATTCTATTGAAATTCGAGCACCAACATGCAATTTTTCCTCACTGTGATCTATTCATCCCATTCAGGAACCACAAAAGAATACTTTAAACTCAATTATGAACTTTCTTATCATTGTAATAAAAAAAGGTACTATATGGATTTTTAGATAATATTATTTGAACTGATTAACATAGTAAATTTATTAGCCACCTCAAAATCATGAATAGAATAATTGATATTTTTGGAGTTTATTTTATACAAATTTAACACGTGGTTAAGTTGCTAGTGTAAATGAGTGGTTATCTAAAGAGAAATCAATTTCTATAATCATTTAAACCAATGTGTTAAATGAGGATATATCCTCAAATTCACCTAGTAAAATGGGTTGTTGACTATCTCTAACCACAAAAACTTGTAACTCCCAACTTCACAATTGCTATTACAAAGAGCAACAACATGGCTTCTCCTTCCCACCTCTCTATTTCCATAGAATTTGATTTTTATGAATTCATCTCAAGACCACCTACTAGAACATCTACCTTAAGACAAGTCGTACACCCTATAGTGTTGCTACCATCCTCCTCTTCGTGGACTCTTGGAAAATTAGAAGCATCCATTTCATATGTCAGCACTACCTAGACACAGACAAAGTGCCATTTACTGCCCTTTCCATCCTATTTGTTTGACACTCCTAAAAACCCTAGAAAATGTTCCTTCACCTATATAGATTGATACCATACCTACATCGGCATGGATCCTACAGCAGATTACAGACACACCAATTTCCTCCCTTTAATATGTTGTATGCAAACCCAAGTTGGTGATGCACCAATAAACATCTTCTCGACCCTTAGGACCTAGTTTCCATTCCCCCTCAACCTTGAAGGACCTTCTTCCCTCTCCAGATCATTGGTTAGCCTCCATTATCCTACTATTGACACCCTCACCAACAAGCAACAACCATCTTTGACTCTATTAGCCACCCCAAATACCATAATACATGTAGTATTCCTACCTTGCTTGGTCCCATTACCGGTTGCATCACTATTTAACCCTGACTTTGAAGCCTAAACCACTGATCTCAAACCTTGACCTATTTTATTTTCTATTACAACTAGAAAAAGAACATGTAAATCATCAAGGAAGGAATCTACAGACCAAGGGTGCAAACCTAACATCAACAATGGTCACATATTAGTCAAGAGACATTCTCCATTGTCATACAGTAGACTTGTGAGAAGTTGTATGCCTTATTGGCCTACCTCATCAAATGATTCACCATCAATGTCATGATTATACCATTAGGTAAGTTAGTTTATTATTCTCGTATATCTTTTACTTTCAAATAATCGTGTGAAATGTTCTAAATCCAGTAGTAGCTACTAATTAGACTACTTTTGTCCACTCTTATCATATGAATACTAGTTAGTATATAGAAAGAAGATTTAGTTCTTCAAAGTAGATTTTGGTTGCATTTAACAAGTGTTTAAATTGGTATTGATATATTAATGCAAATAATTGTTTACTCTAATTTTATCTTGTTACCATATGTACTAGCATACTTGCATACATAATATAGGCATCTTTGAAAATAAGTATAGAAATAATATTAATTAGTAATAAGTAATTTTTTTAGTAATATGTGGTAATTCATTATGATAGTATATGTATATAACAATATTCTTGGATCATCAATTAAGGAATACAAATTAACTTGGTTGATTCATCACATGTAATTAACATTTAACTATATTTGTCCAATTCTAGTCATTATCAAGAATTGTGCTAACCATGGCTTTATCATAACCCTATGTAGAGGTATGATCATGTTCATATGCATATTTGAGACCTTGGTACCAACATGAGAATAATTTTGTTCAAATCCCACCCATTATTTGGATATAAGATGAAACTATATGGTACATAATATATCTTATCATTTTTATAATATTGATGTATTTGAATTTTGATGACAACCATGGGATAATATGACAATATAAGACACATAGAAATTACCATTTACCTAGAGATAGCTAATGCATGATTCCAAGTCAAGAAATGTCAAATAACCTTAGTGTATTTTTTCTTTCTAGATTAGTGAGAAATTGGCATCTTTGATTTTTTTTGGATATCTTGACTAGAAATTCTCATTTGGATCATGTAATAGATTCTTGATTCTATTATTGAACTATTTTATTCTTATTTAATTTCATTTGTATAAAGTTTCAAAAGTGGTGAATCTATTTGTTTTTAGCCTTTCCCTTCCATTGAAGGTCACCACGACTAAATTGAATGTCAAAAAAATGAAATATTGGTTGATTTTGATATTGGAACAAAAATTTGAATATTGGATAAGAGATTTGGCTCATTGGATTTGATTAGTCATATCTCCCTACCATGCATAGTGGATGATGGCACTTGAGGTCTCTAGGATGGTTTCCCCTACATGAAAAATTATCGTTCTATCATAGAGTGGGAGTACTCTATGAAGCTCGCCCGAGGCAAGACAAAATATTAGATCTATTGTGGCAAAAGATAAATTATTTCATTTTAATAAACTTGAAATCTTGATTTTAGTTTTGAGAATCTCTTTATTCTTTTAGTTACCACTTTGAATTGGTGTACCCTTTTGAAACTAGCATGGTAACTAGACCATCTTCTAGTTATCACCATAGTCTACCAATTAAAATTACATATATTTGATTTCATAAATATTTTTTAATAGATCAATAATTGAATTTAGTACCAACTTTGCAAACCTAATTTTCCTTTCTTGGGGTCCATGTGTGGTTTTATTCCCTCAGGGAATTCATGGTTGGGTTGTACAAAGAAGATCGAGGAGATGTGTAATAGGTGTGCCTTATTTAAGAGTAGATGGGACTCATTCCCATTCTTAATTTTATAGTCATATGTAAAAGCTTCAGTGAATTAAATTTAAGGCATGAATATAAATTATAATGTCCCAGGAATTGAGGCATCAGATAAAATTGTGTTAAAAGGAATGATTGGACAACCCGTATGTCATAGAGTCATTTGTTACCCTAAGTCAACACTCCTACTGGCTACATAAATAAAGTTGAGTGGACTCAGGCATCCATCTGTACGGTGGCAAAAATATCTCACACATGCAATACATATGTAGATGAAGTAACAACAAGGCTAACAGATAACAAGATAATAAACATGGTGATAAGAGATATGCACATTTCTATACTCATGTATACCCATTTGTATTCGATTTCAGAGCATAGAGTCTTAGTAAAGTGGGTCTTCATTTGGGAACTTAAAATATGATAAACAAAATATATCAATGTCAGTGCATTGAGTATGCTAAAAAAAAATGTAACCACAGTTTAAGAGTAGGAACATCATAATAAGCAAGAAGTAAAACAAAGTCAAGAACACTTTTAGGTTTATTTCCATTATACTCAAAAACATATTATGGTTATTGACTAGAATCCCATTGGAAGGGTCCGTAAGGGCACTAAAGATTAGCTATGCCTTATATCGACATGGTCCACCTTATCTTGACATCTCAAGTAAGATTCCCAACCTTGTTCCCTTATCATGAGAATACATGAAGGCACACTAGGTTTGTATAATGGACAAGATCATTTATGTTCAAGATTTGTTCAACATCTTTCAAGAAAAATGAACATACTAATCACATGGAACAAGTACCACAAACAAGTAATTAACTAGCCAAGCATTCATATGAGCATACATACAAACAAGCCAGTATCATAGTAGGATCAAGAGATTAAGTGTATCTTCTGAATAGAGTACATGTTATGTATTCTTGAGTAAGATGCCTATAGATGATCCAAACCAAGGGAACCTCACAAACAAAGGTATATCATGGTGTCTTGGAACAAAAGGGTTTTATAATCTAATCATCATATGATTCATGTGTATGTTTCCCCTAGTCCTAGGTTTCAAATAGTTCAGACATAATTTGCAAAGTTCTAAACATGCATATATCGATTTGATCATGGAAGAAGTATTAACATTAAGGCTTAGGCAAACCATACTCATTTTAAGTGGTACAATATAGCCATAAAGTCTGATTTGGAAATGAGGATGCATGAAAATTAGATTATCAACAAATTCTAATCATGCAAGATCACATTTAGTCATATAACATCCATTTTAACCACTAGCATAATATATCAAAAACATACGATCATAGAAGAGCATAGTGTTACATCCTAAAATTCTAGGTACTTATTTGTAATTTTTACTGATATCATATCATTCATCTTCACATATTATAAATGAGTCAATTTTAGATATGTTTGGTTATCATCATGCATTGGAAAATTTACCACTAAGAGGGAACATGTAAATAATTGACACCTAAAATGTCAAAACCTAATTCTTTTTAAATAATTAGTTACGTGATATTTAAGGTTTATTTCATTTTAATCATAATAATTAATTTTATCATCACATTCTAAAACTAACTCCATGAGAATTTTCTAGGCCCATTGGTGAACAACTACTCAAAATTTGGGCTCAACCCAAGTTAATTTGACTAGATAACTAAATTTTACAAGATAATGAAGATTTTATTAGGATAAATCCCCCTTTTTCTAAAATTCTTTTCTTATGGGCCTTTCTGGAGCCGTCTGATCCTAGCCCATTGTACACTCGACCAACCACATCTATCATATCTTGTCTTCAACATCTAGTCGCTACGAACAGGACTCTTCCCCCTCCAATCTTGATTCCTCCCAACCTCATAATACGTTTTGAAAATGAATTCCTCCACGATATTCAGGAGGTCAAGACGCATCATTTAAGCCCCTGATTCAACCCTAACTTTCACCCCTCTACAAACACTAAATGGAGTCACCACCTATAACTTCCGTGCGATGAGGCTCCCCACCCCCACATAACCTCTAGTGAATTTCTTGATCCGACACCATCCCTACAATCCCAAGAACAAAACCCCATCCTCCGTTTGGGTCGTGTCTCTTTCTGGCAGCCCACCCTCAAGTGCATGATAGCAGTTGATAGATGCCTCACTACCGACCTGCTCCAGACATATGTGGTAGTGTAGAAAGCAATGAGGAACCATCATTGAAGCCTTCTAAAGTCTCCTCAATCGTGCCTGAGACACAGAGAATGGTATTTTACTCAAACCCAACATCATCACTAATGATCTATACCATCCCTTATTCGATTGAAGTTTTTCGTCTTTCTCCTCTGTGATAGTGTGTGGTCTGTTCTTCGACTTTGTAGAGTCTGTACTGGTGTTTGGGATTGGGGGCAAGGGTACAAGTTGCCTTCCTCCTATTCGCTAAGTATTCATCCTTGATTCTTTCTCCCCTATTGTCCTAGTTCTTGAACAAGGTAGAAGGAGCTCATTGCTCCTTACTGCTATTGGCCACGAGATGCACCCAAGTATGTAAGTGATCAACTGACCTTTTCATTCAAACCTCACCCTACTAGGTGATCGACCCTGAGGATGATGTGAGTAGAGCCTTGCTTAATCGAGAACTGCAAACAACAATCTCTATGTTTGTCCCCTACCCAACCATGTTTTGTTGACTATGATCTATAGTCCTGAATCCATGAATAAGTTGTATATCAATGTGTTGTATCACCTTGGTCGTGAGTCCTATATTTAACCAGAGTTCTAGTATTCTATCACCTAGCCTTTTGGGCCAAACGATCAATCTGAGGAACTAATCCTAGATATGTTATCACCATGTGTTGGGAATGTTTATTCACACTGATGTGAAGCCAGTATCATTTTGGGAGCACAAAAGCAAAAACCAAAATCTATAGCGGTGATCTTGGCCACCTATATTGAATAAAAAACTAGTTGAGGCTTGATTGTTTTATCCATAAGTGACACTAATTCCACAATACTTAAATGTTATTTTGCTAACCTATGAATGTCCACTAATATCGAGACAAAGAATGAACAATATAACATTTTTGGCCAATTACTACTATTTTAACCTATAATCTGAATCGTGATTTTTATACAGTGCTTCTAAAATATTGAAATATAATCTAAGTGTACCCACTAATGTATTGATAGAGAAGCCAACCTAAAAGTAAGAATTGTGATATTTCCCAACCCTAAAGATTTGTTCCAACATCAATGTTAAGGCACTCTAGTATATATAACCTTAACCTCTAACTATATTTCATTAAATAGATATAACGACCAAATACTCATATATCTCGATGCAAGTTAAGTGCATGTGATAATAACCCAAAGGAATACCCTAATGACCCTAAACATGTTGGCCAGAAAGGGATATGTGATCTAGTAAAACCATTGAGTTTTTTCAGGAGAGAGTTAGATCTGATTTTTCAGAAGGACAATGTGGATAGGAGTTTGGCTTACTACAGGTAAGTGGACCATGCCCTAGAAATCTAATTTGCACTTCAAATTTAGACATGATGTCTAATTTTCTCATATTCAGAATATCCTCTTTCACATAGTTCTTTCTATTTTGTACTTTAGACATATTGCAATATGTCAATTTTTATGCTTAAGATCATGAGATCTAGAATAGTCAATATAAGAGAAAATATAGTTTATACTCGTGGACTCAAACCTTGACTCAGTTTAGAGCTAAAGAATAGAGTTACAAACTTCAATCAAAGATTTAGATTACATTCAGAATAGATATTTAAACTTAGAGATAATAAATACAAATCTAGAGATACAGATAAAGACTCAGAGATACATATATAGAGATAATAGAGAAGATTTAGAGATAAGAGATTAAATGTTAGAGATAAGAAACTAAGAACAAATTTATAAAATGACACCAAAACATTAATAATACATTATATGATAAGTCCTCATTCAAAAAGTCCTAGGACGATTTAGAGGCATCTGTTGTCAATTCAGAGGAGTGTTTACTCCATTTTAGAGGCCACGTTGTGCCAATAGAGGGTGCATTACATCATATAGGATACTTCAGTGTCAATAGAGGTCACACTGTGCCAACAGAGCGTGCGTTGCACCATAGAGGACACTTCGGTGTCAACAAAGGAGGACTTATTGTATAATGGGGTCCACTAAGATAAAATGATTAATTAAAATATGTTTAATCTCTTTCAGCTCATCTTTCAGTCTTTAATACATATTATACTTGTTATAGTAGATTTCTTGCCACTTACTCTAATTCCTAGATTTTCCTCTTTCATGAATTGCTGGGGATGTGACGTCTGCATATAGTGAGAAACTGTAGCAAGATTAGCTCGAGGACTTGAAGATTTAGGGGATATCTTTCACTGATTGGACATTATCTTAGGCGATCCTTCCAGCTTGGAGTTTTGTTTTAGTTATTTAATTTCTTATTCATGTTGGGATTGTCATTCTCAAACTTCCCATTTTAATATGTCAGACTTTCAACTCAATTACTTTGGTTATTTGAATGCTTAGTATGTCTGACATGCGATGCTTGCCCATGTTTCAGTTATATATGAGATTCAATGCTTTCACATATAGTACTTGTGATAAATAATTGGGAAGGCTTTACAATTTGATATTTGATCTGTTAATAACCATTAGTGATTGATGATATTAGATAGACCTCTTATAGATTCCCTTTTCGCAGATGGCCCCCAAAAAGAAATATGATAAGGGCAAGGAGCATATGGATGGGGAGGAATGCTCCAACAGTGTAGGTGATGAACACGAGGAATCTGGGGGAGGCAACACCAATGGAAAACCCAACCCTCCTCTTGATGTGCTTATCAAGTCCCTAACGGACACCCTGATTGGCCCACGCATGGGATAGCCACCACTGAGAAACCTGGAGATAACCCTGGTTGACTTCCTGAAGATCAAGTCAGAGACTTTTGTCAGCAAAGATGAGGCAGATGTCTTCACTTGTGCTGAAGAGTGGTTGTTGCACGTTGATCACTTCTTCCATGATTTGGGATGCCCTGAGCATTCCAAGGTCCATTTCAGGACTCACCTTCTGATGAGTGCTGTTAGATTCTGGTGGGAGAACTTCATCAATGCCAGAGGACCGAATGTTGCATCGCTGACCTGGGAGGAATTCACCACCATCTTCCAGAACCGCTACATTTTAGAATCAATGATCATGAAGAAAGAGATGGAGTTTCAACACCTCAAGTAGTGTGACTCCACCATCAGCCAGTACACTATGAAGTCTTGCATGTTCTACAAATATAGGATTGAAGATGCGTCACACCTGGCCAAGAAGTTCATGCACGGATTGAAGCCTGATCTTGGCTTCGCTCTAGTAGGACGTGACATTAGGATAGTGCGGGAGGTACTAGAAATAGCTCTAGAGTTGGAGGACCACCCAAAATGAAGTTGGAATAATGGAGGATCTTCTAGAAGTAGTTACCAGCACAACAACTACCATAGTGGACATAATGATGAGCGCATACTCATCATGAAATTCAATTACCCTTTTGGATCAATTTCATCTCTATTCCACATCTTTTTACCCTAATGTGAATCATAATGCACAAAACTACTTAATCAAGTTTTTAACTAAACATCTTTCATTTAATGCAGGAAAATCAAGCAACTACATGCATACGATCTCAAGACCATTTGGGTCCACACGGTCCCAAGACCGTTTGGCGGAATACACGAAGAACGAATGATGAAACTAGTTGCCAAAGGAAGCCATGCGGTCCCAAGACCGTTTGGTCCCATTCGGTCTCAAGAACGTTTGGCCCCATTCGGTCTCAAGACCGTTTGGTCCCATTCGGTCTCAAGACCGTTTGGTCCAATTCGGTCTCAAGACCGTTTGGTCCCATTCGGTCTCAAGACCGTTTGGTCCCATTCGGTCTTAAGATCGTTTGGTCCCATTCGGTCCCAAGACCGTTTGGTCCCATTCGGTCTCAAGACCGTTTGGTCCCATTCGGTCTCAAGACCGTTTGGTCCCATTTCGGTCTCAAGACCGTTTGGTCCCATTCGGTCTCAAGACCGTTTGGTCCCATTCGGTCTCAAGACCGTTTGGCGCCCAAACGGTCTCCAGACCGTTTGGGGTCAGATCTGAAGCTATAAATAGACCCCCAGGGTCCCCATTTGAAGCATCGGTTCCGGACGCCGACAGGCTGCCAGAGCACCACCCCGATCAAGTTCCATTCCACCTACTTATGGTGTTGCGTCCAAGGAGGCCAAGAGGAAAGAGAAGACGGAGCAAGGAGCGCATCTTCTTCACCGGGTTGCGTCTAGCCTCTGCACCGAGCTCATGGCGGATCTATATTTCTCTCCTATCCTTCTTGTATCTCGCATCATGAGCGAGTAGTCCTCTTTCACTAGGGTGCGAGGACTAGCCCCGCTGCCCATGCAAACCATGTTCTTTTGTTAAATTTTCCATAGCAATGTATATAACTCTTCATTTTGTCGTTTATCGTTAAGCTTGTAAGTTAGTTATATGCTTGTTTTCATCTTTGTGCTCCCTATGTTGCGATAGCTTCAATGCATGGGTTAGAACGCCGTTTAACGAGTTTGACTCCCTGACTAGAAATAGGAGGGGATTCCTTGAGGTCGTAACTGTGTGATCCGCGAGGGGACGAGCCATCTAGCCTTCAGTGACACTTTTGTGTGCCTAACGCCTGTATAGGGGGTTCACAACCTTAGTTGGATTTTGTATCATCTTGCTAAACGTCGATTATACCTTGCATGTAACCCTCTTGCTTGCTTATCGGTTAACGTGGCTGACTCCCAAACTAGAAATAGGATGGGATTTCATCGAGGTCGTAAGTGTATGATCCGCGAGGGGACGAGCCATCTAGCCTTCGGTGACGCTTCTGTGCGCCTAACGCCCGTATGGGGGGTTCACAACCTCCGTGGATTTTTGTATCTTCAAAGCCGTAAGACATGTGATCCGGATGGTGATGAGAAATCGGCTGCCTATGGTGATGCTTACGCGGACCTAACGCCCGTATGGGGGGTTCTGTAGCAGCTCTACTTGGAGTGTTATATTGTGCCTGGATTATTGCAAAAGAGTATGTTTGTGTGTGTAGCGGTGGTCAAACCCGGTACCACCCCAGCGATTCCATATTATTGATCCAAACCCATCTTTTAATTCCGCATTACTTTCTTGCAATTAGTTTAATCAAACCCAAACCAACCTATTGTTCTAAATATTAGTTTTACTTGAGCTAGATCTAACTGACAAAGATTCTTAAAAACGTTGTCCTTTGGGTTCGATCCACAACTATACTGTGATAAGACCCGTCCGCTTGCGGGTGGTATTGTTGCACTTGGTTTTGGTAAAAGCTCGGGGATTTCAGCCCCGGGTGAATTTGTTAGAGCATTCAAAAAGCCACGTCAAATTCTGGCGCCGTTGCCGGGGACAACGGAATCAGTTTAGTCAAATCTAGTTCATTTGATGCTAATTTAGGATTTTGCTTTTTCTTTTTAAAAACTATCGATCATCTTCTTGAATTTGACTTTACTTTGTGGATCTCATTTTTGAAATCTTTTTATTTCAGGTACAATTCAAGGCATAGTGCATACACCGTTCGGACAGTCCCGGACTCACAGCAAGCTTTGATCCTGAGATAGATAGAACTTTTCATCGACAGATCTGTGAAAATCAAGCAAGGATGGCTCAAGAAGAAGAAGTAACCCGAAGTGTGGCTCAAGCCATCAATGCATAGAGAGAGAGGCTCATGTAAGAAGCTAGAGCTGCAGTTCAGCAGGAAATCCTAGCAGCGCAAGCAGCAGCACAAGCAGCCGAACTACAAAAGGATCTTAGAGAGTTCTCAATCCCGAAAGCTGCAAATGTTCATCATCCAGTACAACCTCCTCCCATCCACGCTCCTAATTTCGAGATAAGAGCTCATTGGATCACCCTGCTTCAGAACAGCCCATTCTATGGAAAACAAGGTGAAGATAGTCAAGAACATCTTCTAAGATTTATTGATCTTTGTGCTATGACGAAGCAGAATGGAGTGTCCGATGATGCCATTAGACTCCGCCTCTTCAAGTATTCACTTGCCGATAGAGCCATAAGTTGGTACAATTCGTTGCAAAGTGAAACACCCATCACCACTTGGGAACAACTCCAAAATGTGTTTCTAGAAAAGTTCTACCCTCCATCTCTCACCTATGAAATTAGAGGGCGAATAACAAATTTCACTCAAGTTCCTGGAGAAACTCTTGCTGAAGCTTGGGATAGATACAAAGAGCTACTGCGCAAGTGTCCACACCATGGAATTCCTAAGAATCAACTCATCGAAATTTTCTATAGAGGTGTGGATGATGATATTAAGAGATTCCTGGATTCCTCGTCTGGAGGAAATTTCATGCGTCAAAGTTATGACAGCGCATGGAGAGTCGTAACCTTGGGAGCAGAAAATCAAGCCAATTGGGGCATATCTGTTGGTAAAGGAGTCTTAAAGGTAGCCATGGCTGAAGCTATTCCAGAATACAAATCTATAGCTGAAACTTTGAAAGTCTTAGTTGCTAAGCAAGATCACATAGAATCATCCCTTGCTGCGATTGGAAGAGGACATTCTCCCACTAGGCAACCAGAGCAGGTCAAGTCCACTTCTTTGTTTTGTGAAGCATGCAAAGGCACTGATCATTCCACATTGTCATGCAATGTTCTCTACAATGTTGTTCTAAGTAATGCGTGTGGACAAGGAGATAATTGCCAAATGGAGAATCTTAATGCGATTAACACCATCCCTGGGCAGAACTATTACAATCCAAATCAAAATAGGAACCACCCAGGCTTCCAATACGGAAACCCTTCAGGAGCTATGAACTCACATCAATTTGGTCCGAACAATCAAACAAGGGGCCCATCTAGTTACCAGTTTAACCAACAAGAGATCTTCGGGAATCAGGGATACTTCAAAGGAAACTTTCAGAATCGGAACTACAACAATTATCAGAACAACTCTTTGTATCAAAATCTTAATCAACAGCAAGGTCAACAAGCAGGGCCCGTCTCTTCTGATGACAAGCTATCAACCATTGAAAAGATGTTGCAAACTCAGCAAACTATGATAGCCAACCAACAAGCTCAGCAGAAGGCTATTGAATCCCAATTAGCTCAACTCACAGCTAGCATAAAGCCACCCGCTGGAGTCTTTGTTGGCCAACCCGAGAACAATCCTAAGCATCCTGAACAGTTAAAGGTAGTCAAAACCAGGTCTGGGAAAGAATACTCTGATCCTCCTGTCAAGCCACCTGTAGTTCTTACACATGACGATGACTCGATGATTATTCCAGAATCTACAACCACTAAGTCTCAATCAAAAGAACCAGTGACTATTGACAAAGCAGACAAAGAAAGTCCTGAGAAACCCATTGATGAAGAAAAAGAGACTCCAGAACCTGAAGTACCAGTATAGAAACCTCGGATCCCCTTTCCAGCTCGTCTAAGGCAAACGAAACTTGATACCCGTTTCAACCGATTCAAAGAAGCTATGAAGAAACTTCATGTTGATATTCCCTTTCTGGATGCACTGGTCGAGATACCATCCTGGACTAAGTACCTGAAGTCTCTTCTCACTAGGAAATACCTCACTGAGGAACATGAAATAGTTAATTTGGCAACAACCATTTCAGACATTATCCAGAGTAAGATGCCAAAGAAGCAGAAAGACCCGGGATCATTTGGAATCACTTGCCACATTAGAGATTCATCATGTAAGAAAGGATTGGCGGACCTTGGTGCCAGTATTTCCATCATGCCCCTCAGCCTTTGTAAAAGGCTAGGATTTGTTGAACTTCTCCCAACTGGCATGACCATACAACTTGCAGATAATACTGTAACCCTTCCATTGGGAATCATTGAAGATGTCCCTGTCAAGGTTGGCAAAGATTCCTATGTTTCGTGTGATTTTGTCATCATGGACATAAGGGAAGATACGAGATATCCTCTCATCTTTGGTCGTCCATTTCTTGCCACTGCAAGAGCTTTGATTGATGTCGAAGAAGGGACCTTGCTCCTCAGATTAGGTAAAGAAATCCTCGAGTTCAGAGTCTTTGAAAGTATGCGCAGACCGAGCATGCAAGAGGAAGTTTATTTGATCGACTGTATAGAGCAGATGTCATTACTCACGCAAGGGGATTATGAGCAAGACGATCCATTTAAAATGGCCCTGACTAATACAAACTCTGCCAGTTCAATTGACGAACAAGTCGAGAATTGTGTTCTTAACCTTGACATTGCTGAAGAAGATACTGAGGACAAAAGTGAAGAACTCAAAGCTGTGGAAGTTAGCGAAGAAACATGTGAGAAATCACAAGCCCCTGAAATGAAACCCCTACCCAAAGGATTGAAATACGTGTTTCTAGATGAACTTAAAACATGTCCTTTCATCATAAATTCTGACTTAACAGCAGAGCAGGAAGATAAACTCTTGACTGAATTAAAGGAGAGAAGAAAAGCAATAGGCTACAAGATGGGTGATCTCACCGGGTTCAGTCAAGCTTTATGTATGCACAAAATCCCTATGGAGGAAAATCACAAGCCAACTGTTGAACATCAAAGGAAGCTCAATCCAAATATGAAAGAAGTAGTCTACCTTGAAGTTATAAAGTTGCTCAAAACTGGTATTATTTATCCGATCTCTAATTCACCATGGGTAAGCCCTGTGCATGTCGTCCCGAAGAAAGGTGGAACTATAGTGATACGCAATGAAAACAATGAACTCATCCCCACTCGGACAATCACCCGGTGGAGGATGTGTATTGATTACAGAAAGTTGAACAAAGAAACTAGAAAGGACCATTTTCCAATGCCCTTTCTTGATCAGGTCTTGGAACGGCTGGCTCACCAAGAATACTTTTGTTATCTCGATGGTTACTCTGGATTCTAAGAAATTCCTATACATCCGGATGACCAAGAGAAAACAACATTTACTTGCCCATTCGGAACATACACATTTAGAAGAATGTCGTTCGGCCTCTGCAATGCACCTGCAACCTACCAGCGTTGCATGGCTGCCATTTTTGCCGGTCTCACTGAAACTATTATGGAAGTCTTTATGGACGATTTTTTTGTATATGGAGATTCATTCGATTCATGTCTAAATCACCTCTCCCTGGTCCTCAAACGCTGTGAAGAAGCACATCTTGTGCTAAATTGGGAAAAATTCCATTTTATGGTAAGAGAAGGCATTGTCCTCGGCCATAGGGTCAACAACAGAGGAATTGAAGTCGATAAAGCCAAGATAGAAGTCATATCTAAATTGGCATTTCCCACAAATGTGAAGGAAGTTTGCACTTTCGTTGGTCACGTGGGATTCTATAGAAGGTTTATACGTGATTTTTCTAAGATAACCAAGATGATGACCAATCTACTTTTAAAAGATTTTGATTTCAATTTCAATGAAGAATGCGTCAAAAGTTTTGATACGCTGAAGAAAGCCCTTACAACTACCCCCATCATTAGAGCTCCAGATTGGGACCACCCCTTTGAAATTATGTGTGATGCCAGTGATTACGCAGTGGGTGCAGTCTTAGGACAATGCATAGAGAAGAAACATTATGTGATCTATTATGCGTCGAAAACCCTCGACGAAGCTCAAAGAAATTATGCTACTACTGAAAAGGAACTTTTGGCAGTCATCTATGCCTTCGATAAATTCAGATCCTACCTTACTGGTTCGAAGGTAATTGTTTACACAGACCATGCTGCTATCCGTTACCTTATGGCAAAGAAGGATGCTAAGCCAAGGCTGATCAGATGGATACTCCTTCTACAAGAATTTGACATGGAAATAATAGATAAAAAGGGGACAGAAAATGTTGTTGCAGATCACCTCAGTCGCATCCACACTCTGGATACTGAAGGGATCCAGATAAATGACTCCCTACCGGATGATCAGCTCATGAGCGTCTCAAGATTCGAACCACGGTATTCCGACTTCGTAAACTACCTTGCCACCGGAGTCATCCATCCCCAATACACCGGGAACGCTAAGAAGAAATTTATGCATGATGTAAAGAATTACTATTGGGATGAACCATATCTTTTTAAACTCTGCGCAGATGGATTGTATAGATGTTGCATCGCCGAAGAAGAAGCACATTCTATTTTAGAACAATGTCACTCAGGACCTGTAGGCGGCCACATGAGCTCAAAGAAGACAGCTTTAAAAGTTTTGCAATATGGTTTCTTCTGGCCGACCTTATCCAAAGATTCCTACGATTTTGTCCAATCCGGCGATAAATGTCAAAGGGCCGGGAATATAACCAAGAGAGACGAAATGCCACTGAATCTATGGCAAGAAGTCGAGATATTTGACGTTTGGGGAGTGGATTACATGGGACCATTCCCATCTTCTAATGGATTCTAGTAAATCTTAGTGGCAGTGGACTACGTTTCAAAATGGGTCGAACCTATCCCAACTGTCACTAGTGATTCAAAACCCATCATCAAACTATTCAAAGATATCATCTTCCCGCGGTTTGGAGTACCACGAACCGTGATCTCTGACGGAGGCTCCCATTTCATTGAAAGAAGTTTTGAAGCTTTAATAAGAAAATATGGTGTCTCACACAAAATAGCTTCACCATACCATCCACAATCAAATGGACAAGTCGAGGTATCCAACCGTCAACTTAAGTCTATTCTCGAAAAAATCATCGGACGCAATCAAAAAGACTGGTCAACAAAAATCAACGACGCCTTATGGGCCTATCGGACCGCTTATAAGACTCCCCTTGGGACTACACCTTTTCGATTGATATATGGAAAGGGTTGCCACCTGCCAGTCGAACTAGAACATAAGGCATGGTGGGCAATTAAACAAATAAACTTCGATATGAAACAAGCGGGTCAAGCCAGAATTCTGCAACTCCATGAGCTGGATGAACTCAGAATGTCAGCCTATGAGAATGCACGAATTTACAAAGAACGTACAAAACTCTAGCATGATGGACCTCTGAAACGAAAAGACACACGAGTAGGAGACCAAGTTCTAGTCTTCAAATCCAGATTGAAGTTATTCCCAGGAAAACTCCACTCACGCTGGTCTGGACCATACATCATCAAGAGCATCTCTCCACATGGCGCCTTCTCATTATGGAGTGAAAAGTCTGGCGAATTTATAGCAAATGGTCACCGCTTGAAAAGATACTTCACTTCAACAGACAAAGGCACCAAAATAATGATAGAACTAGCAAATCCAAAAGACCCACCATGAAGCTAAAGGACTCTGTCGAGCCAACGACATAAAACAAAGGCGCTTGTCAGGAGGCAACCCGACCAATAAATATGTTTTACTTTTCCTTTCCAAATTTTATTTTATAGTTAAATTTTCCTTACATAAAATTTGCCTTATGAGATAATTTTCTTTCAGGACACGAGATCGGAGTGGCGCTGATCAGAATGAAATCATTCTCGGCAGTTATACCTGGTGTTTCCTATCCCTCCATCTTGAATTTAGGGTTTGCTCGAGGACGAGCAAATCTCTAAGTTCGGGGTGGAGGGTGGGTGGTACGTATTCCACTTCCATATACACCCTCTGTTCATATAAGTTGTCTTTATCATAAAATTTTTCAAATTTTTGAACAAGATACCTGATGAAATTTTGACTCTTGTCGATAAAAATGTAACTAACTATATTGCTATGCACTTTCATTCATAATATCCTCCTTATTCGAAGCGAATCCTCAAGAGGACTTACTTTTGAAACTTGCCTTTTGTCTGAAATCATCTTGTGAAGCTTATGATTCCTAACATCATAATACTTTTTACAACATGATAAGTATCTGTCAAACTGATGGGGATCAAACACATCGTGCTTCCTAACTGACTAGTGGAACAATGGCTCAGAATTCCCACCGGATCCGCATCAAGTCATTATTTGAGCAGAGTATGACAAAGAGATCAACCCGGACTCAAATTGTAAATCAAGTTGCATTCTGATCTGAACTCTCTTCTACACTTCGTCTACCATCTTCGTGTCCCTCCATCCATCAATACCACCAAAATAGCCAAACTGGTGTCAAACCCTAAGTTCGGGGCGGCACGCCATTTCCCCCGTATCCGCTTCTTCCATACCCCTTCCAATAAATATGGGCGTACCACCAAAAATGCAATCTCGAGTCGAATAGAGGAGAGATTTGCAATAAAAAGATGCCAAAGTGCACACAAAAAGAAAATGCAATCTCGAGTCAAATAGAGGAGAGATCTGCAATAAAAGATGCCATAGTGCACACAAAAAATATGCAATAAATGAAATTGCAAAACAAATAAAAATCTCAAGTCGAATAGAGGAGAGATTTAATTCTTCTTTCCATACCACCTTTCACTCCTTTTTCTACCTAAGGGCACAATACATGCCCCACCATCCTGAACTACACTAGTGTCTGATCGGATGCATACTTGTTGATTCTACGGGTATCTCAGAACTCCTACAAAGCTCTTCGACATGCTTAGTGTCGGAAAAAGTGGGGAGGAAGCGTTGTTGGAAAACGAACTCAGGAACGAAGCTATGGAAAGACGTGTTTAGTGGTCCCAGGAAGTTGAGATACTCATTCATACTAAGCAGAAAGAAAACATCCGTGATGTGAAGATGAAGAAATCACACGGATCGAAAGTATTTCATTAGGCAACAGTTTCAAACTTTATGTTACTCGAGGACGAGCAACGATTTAAGTTCGGGGTGTTTTGATGAGTGCATACTCATCATGAAATTCAATTACCCTTTTGGATCAATTTCATCTCTATTCCACATCATTTTACCCTAATGTGAATCATAATGCACAAAACTACTTAATCAAGTTTTTAACTAAACATCTTTCATTTAATGCAGGAAAATCAAGCAACTACATGCATACGGTCTCAAGACCGTTTGGATCCTTGCAGTCTCAAGACCGTTTGGGTCCACACGGTCCCAAGACCGTTTGGCGGAATACACGAAGAACGAATGACGAAACCGGTTGCCAAAGGAAGCCATGCGGTCCCAAGACCGTTTGGTCCCATTCGGTCTCAAGACCGTTTGGCCCCATTCGGTCTCAATACCGTTTGGTCCCATTCGGTCTCAAGACCGTTTGGTCCCATTCGGTCCCAAGACCGTTTGGTCCCATTCGGTCCCAAGACCGTTTGGTCCCATTCGGTCCGAAGACCGTTTGGTCCCATTTCGGTCTCAAGACCGTTTGGTCCCATTCGGTCTCAAGACCGTTTGGCGCCCAAACGGTCTCCAGACCGTTTGGGGTCAGATCTGAAACTATAAATAGACCCCCAGGGTCCCCAATTGAAGCATCAGTTCCGGACGCCGACAGGATGCCAGAGCACCACCCCGATCAAGTTCCATTCCACCTACTGCTGGTGTTGCGTCCAAGGAGGCCAAGAGGAAAGACAAGACGGAGCAAGGAGCGCATCTTCTTCACCGGGCTGCGTCTACCCTCTGCACTGAGCTCATGGCGGATCTATCTTTCTCTCCTATCCTTCTTGTATCTCGCATCATGAGCGAGTAGTCCTCTTTCGCTGGGGTGCGGGGACTAGCCCCGCTGCCCATGCAAACCATGTTCTTTTGTTAAATTTTCCATGGCAATGTATATAACTCTTCATTTTGTTGTTTATCGTTAAGCTTGTAAGTTGGTTATATGCTTGTTTTCATCTTTGTGATCCCTATGTTGCGATAGCTTCAATGCATGGGTTCGAACGTCGTTTAACGAGTTTGACTCCCTGACTAGAAATAGGAGGGGATTCCTTGAGGTCGTAAGTGTGTGATCTGCGAGGGGACGAGCCATCTAGACTTCGGTGACACTTCTGTGCGCCTAACGCCTGTATAGGGGGTTCACAACCTTAGTTGGATTTTGTATCATCTTGCTAAACGTCGATGTTACCTTGCATGTAACCCTCCTGCTTGCTTATCGGTTAACGCGGCTGACTCCCAAACTAGAAATAGGATGGGATTTCATCGAGGTCGTAAGTGTATGATCTGCGAGGGGACGAGCCATCTAGCCTTTGGTGACGCTTCTGTGCGCCTAACGCCCGTATGGGGGGTTCACAACCTCCGTGGATTTTTGTATCTTCAGAGCCATAAGACATGTGATCCGGATGGCGATGAGAAATTAGCTGCCTATGGTGATGCTTATGCGGACCTAACGCCCGTATGGGGGGTTCTGTAGCAGCTCTACTTGGAGTGTTATATTGTGCCTGGATTATTGCAAAAGAGTATGTTTGAGTGTGTAGCGGTGGTCAAACCCGGTACCACCCCAGCGATTCCATATTATTGATCCAAACCCATCTTTTAATTCCGCATTACTTTCTTGCAATTAGTTTAATCAAACCCAAACCAACCTATTGTTCTAAATATTAGTTTTACTTGAGCTAGATCTAACTGACAAAAATTCTTAAAAACGTTGTCCTTTGGGTTCGATCCACAACTATACTGCGATAAGACCCGTCCGCTTGCGGGTGGTATTGTTGCACTTGGTTTTGGTAAAAGCTCGGGGATTTCAACCCCGGGTGAATTTGTTAGTGCATTCAAAAAGCCACGTCACATAACAACAAGAGGAAGGTTCCCGGAGGTGTCCCATCATAGAGAGGTCTAGGGGGACCACTAGCATAGAGAGCTCCAGGACGACCACAAACACATTGATGACGACCACCACCACCAGCAAAAGGAGACCAGAGACCACCAACCCTAGTCTGCCCCAAGTGTCAGAGGTCTCATCATGGGGAGTGTAGGTATGGAGAACATGTATGCTATCTTTATGGTGAGTAAGGCCACATCAAGCTCATATGTTTAAAGATGCAAAAGTAGTTTGGAAACAACAATCAGAAGTCAGGTTAAAACAACCAGACAGAGAAATGTCATGCAAGGGTCTTTGCCATGACTGAAGAGGAGGCAAATGAAGATAAGGTCATTGATAATATGGCTTATATTGGCCAATTATCTGTTAAAGTTTAATTTAATTGTAGTGCATCACATTCTTTCATATCTTCCACGTTAGTCGTAATGCTAGAACTAACAGTGGAGGACCTTCATTATGATCTTAAGATTAGAACATCTAGTAGACATGTTAATGTACCTTGGAGAATGATTTCTAGGGTTGGGATTACCCTGGAGGGGAGAGTGTTTCATGAAGATCTTATGATTGTGCCCCTAACCAATTTTCATATTATTCTAGGCATGAGCTGGCTCCATGAGCACAATGTGCTCCTTGATTGCAGAAGAAAGCTACTCATCGTATCTCATCCTAATGAGGAGCCACTAGTTATAAAGGGAAGGAAGAACCATAGTAAGGACTTCTTTCTTTATGTAATTTAGGTAGATACTCTAAATAAGAAGGGGTGTCAAACCTAAATGGTGTATGCTATAGCTTAAAAGGAGAAATCTATTTCTCATATTCCAATAGTTAGTGAGTTCCCAAATGACTTTCCTGATGCCTTGCCTAGCCTACCTCCTGATTGAGAGCTTGAATTCTCTATTGATCTCCTTCCTGGTACTGCACCTATTTCTAAGGCCCCATATAGAATGGCTCCTGTAGAGCTCGTTGAACTCAAGAAGCATATACAAAAGCTTCTAGATTTGGGTTATATCCATCCTAATGCATCTCTTTGGGGAGCACTGATCCTATTCATCGAGAAGAAGGATGTTTCTCTTCATATGTACGTCAAATATCGAATGTTGAATCAAATGCAATAAAGAACATTTACCCTCTGCCATGAGTTGATGACCTACTCAATAATCTAAAGACAACCAAGGTATTCTCAAATATGGACTTACGTAGTGGATATCATCAACTGAAGATCAAACCCTCAGAAATAGAGAAGACAACCTTCCACACTAGATATGGGCACTTCAAGTTCCTTTTTATGTCTTTTGGCCTCGCCAATGCCCCTGCCATCTTCATGGACCTAATGAATCACATATTCTATCAATATCTGGACTCTTTTATTATTGTATTCATAGACGATATTCTTATCTATTCTAATAATGACCAGTTTCATGAGGTGCACCTTGGCATCACTCTGGAGACACTTTGACAACATTAGTTGTATGGGAAGTTGTCTAAATGTGAGTTATGGTGAAGTTATGTTTGTTGGGCATATAATTTTTGTTGGTCATATCTTTGTTGATCCAATAAAGGTTGAGTCAACTGGGATACCCCTACTACTTCGTCAGATATTAGCAGCTTTTTGGGGTTATCCGGTTATTATAGGTACTTAATTCATGACTTATTTATTATAGAAAAGTCTTTGGATGCACTCACATAGAAGAAAGCAAAGTTTTTGTGGAGTGGGAAGTGTAAGAAGAGTTTCCATACCTTGAAGAGGAGATTCACTTCAACATCTGTGCTCATACTTCCTTCAGAAAATGATGGTTTCATCATCTTCAATTATGCTTCAAAGTTAGGTTTGGGTTGTGTTTAGCAACAGAAGGACAAAGTTATAGCTTATGCATCCAGGTAGCTCAAGCCACATGAGGAAAACTATATGACTCATTATCTGAAGTTGGCAGCTATTGTATATGCATTGAAGATCTGGAGGCATTAAGTGTATTGTACACAGTTTGAGATTTTCGATGATGATAAGAGTCTGAAGTGTATTCTGAGTTAGAAAGATTTGAACATGAGTTAATGCCAGTGGATAGAGTTGTTGAAAGACTATGACTTCATTATTTACTATCATCCTGACAAGCCCAATGTGTTGGCTGATGGCTTGAGCAGAAAAAAGGAAGTAGTCAATGCAGCAGCTATTATTGATGAATGGAAGATGATGCAGAACTTGGCAGAATGGATACCATAGCTTGAAGAGGTGGAGTTAATGATGAAACATCTCACAATTCTGTTGGACTGGACTTCTACAATACTACAAGCTCAACAAGATAGTCATGATCTTCGTCGTATGGTAGGACGACTGTAGAAGAGTGATACTAATATGTCTAAAGGAAATGATGGTGAGATCTTGATGAAGAAAGGTCCTATTAGAGGAACATGGGATGAAGTACATGATTCATCTAGGTTCCACAAAGATGTACCAAGACCTGAAGAAATCCTTCTGGTGGGAGGGAATGAAGAGAGACATAGAAGAGTTTATGTCTTAGTGCCTCACTTGTTAATAGATGAAAGCAGAGCATCAGAGACCTGGTGGTTTGTTGCAACTGTTAGACATTACAGAATGGAAATGGGATAAGATAACAATGAACTTCATCATGGGTCTGCCAAAGGCCTAGAAGCGATATGATACAGTATCGGTAGTCGTCGATCGTTTGACTAAGAGAGCTCATTTCTTGGATTTCAAAACTACCGCTATAGTTTTAGACATGGCTGATCTATATATCCAGGAGATTGTACATTTGCATGGAGTACCTACCTCTATTGTTTTTGATGGAGATCCAAAGTTCACTTCAAAATTGTTGAAACAAGTCTAGGAAGAGTTGGGTACCAAGCTTCACTTTAGTATTACCTACCATCCTCAGAATGATGGTCAGATTGAGAGGACCATTCAGACCCTTAAGGGCATGATTAGAGCTTACATTCTAGAATGGGGTGGTTCATGGGATAAATATATTCCTATTGGTGAATTTTCCTATAATAATAGTTATCATGCAAGTATAGGAATGGCACCATATGAGGCCCTATATGGGAGGCTGTGCAAGTCAACATTTCTCTAGCATGAGCCTGGTGATAGGAGCTTAATAAGGAGTGAAGAGATGCAAATTTTTCTGATTAGATAGCACTTATCAGGAAGAGAATGCAGGAATCTCTAGATAGATAAAAGAAGTATGCAGATGCACACAGATCAGATAGAGACTTTCTTGTGGGGTATCATGTATTCCTATAAGTCAAGCCTATAAAGTCTATTGCAAGATACAAAGTAAAAGGCAAACTCATTCCCAGATATGTCAGTCCTTTTGAGATCCTTGAGAGAGTAGGCAAGAGTGCATATAGGCCAGTTTTTCCACCTTCTTACGAGCAAACTCATAATGCCTTTCACACATCTATGTTGATGAAGTATGTCCAAGACAATTCCCATATTCTCTCATGAACCTATCAAGATCAAGAAAGATTTTTCTTATGAAGAGATTTCGTTGAAGATCCTTGATAGTCGGACAAAGCAATTAAAGAAGAAAGACATTATCCTCGTTAAAGTCCAATGGAAAAATCACAACTTAGATGAAGCCACTTGGGAACTTAGGGATAAGATGTTAAAGAAGCACCCAAAGATCTTTAACCCTTGAAATTTTGAGGGTGAAATTTTCTTAAGGGGAGAGGATTATAACATGCTCAATTTCCAGGCACTTATTTGAAATTTTTCCTAATATCAAATCCATTATGGTCACATATTATAAATGGGTAAATTTTAGATACTTTTGGTTATCATGATGCACTAAAACATTTTCCCCTAAGAGGAAACATGTAGATAAGCTAACACCTATAATTTCAATAACTAAGTATTTTTAAATAATTAGTTATGTGATAATTAAGGTTTATTTCATTTTAATCATAATTAATAATCTGATCCTCAAGTTTGGAAAGAAACTCCATCAGAATTTTCTAGATCCATTGGTGACCAATTAATCAAAATTTGGGTTCAATTTGAGTTAACTGGCCTAGATAACTAAATTTTACAAGATAATGAAGATTTTATTAGGATAAATCCCCATTTTTATAAAATTCTATTCTTATGGGCCTTTCTGGAGCCGTCTGATCCTGTGCTATTGTACACTTGACCAACCGCAGCCATTAGATCTTGTGCTCAACCTCTAGCCATTGTGAATAGGACTTGTCCCCCTCCAATTCTGATTCCTTCCAACCTCCTAATCTATTTTGAAAATGGATTCCACTACGACATCTGAGAGGTAAATATGCATCATTTAATCCCCTGATTTAACCCTAGCTCTCACCCCTCTACAAAATCATAATTGAGTTGTTGATTGTACCTTCTATGCTACGGAATTCCCCACCCCCACATCACCTGTATTGAATTCCTTACTCCAACGCCATCCCTAAGATCTAGGAACGAAATCCCATCCTCTGTTTGGTTCACATCTCGCTATGGCGGCCCACCCTCAAGCGCACGACAACAGTTGAAAGAGGCCTCATCGCCAACCTACTCTAGGCATGTGTGGTTGTGCATAAAGCAATGAGGAACCATCATTGAAGCCTTCTTAAGTCCCCTAAACTGCACTTGAGCCACAGAAAAGATGTATTTTACTCAGACCCAACATATTCTCTTATGCTCTATACAAACCCTTGTCCGGTCGACATTTTTGGTCTTTCTCCTCTATGATTATGCACGGTCTGTTTGTTAGCTTCATAGAGTCTGTAATGGTGTTTCAAACTGGGGAAAAGGGCACGAATTCTATTCCTCTTATTGTCTCTGACTTCATCCTTGATTCTTGCTCCCCTATTTTTCTAGCACTTGAACAAGGTTGAAGGAGCTCGCTATTCATTTCTACTATTGGCCATCCTTTCAAAGTGCCTACAAGATGCACCCAAGTACCTGGAAGTGATCACCTGGCTTTTTCATTCCAACCTCTTCCTACTAGGTGATTGGCCATGAGGATGATGTGAGTAGAGCCCTACTCAATTGATAACTGCCGATAATAATCTTTGTGTTTGTCCATTACTTGAGCATGTTTTGTTGATTGTGATCTATAGTCATGAATCCGTGAATAAGTTGTACATCAACACCTTGTATCATCTTGGTCATGGCTCCTATTAATAACCAGTGTTCTGGTATTCTATCACCCAACCTTTTGGGCCCAGTAATCAATTTGAGGAACTAATGCTAGATATGCTATCACCATCTATTGGGACTATCTATCGACACTGCTGTGAATCCAATATCATGTTGGGAGCACTAAACCAAAATGCATAATCTATATCAGTGATCTTGGGCACCTATATTGAATAAGCAACTATCTAAGGCTTGATTGTTTTATCCCTATGTGACACTACTTCTACAATACTAAAATATTATATTACTAACCTATGAATGTCCACTAACATCAAGACAATGAATGAACAATATAACCTTTTTCACCACTTACTACTGTTTTAAACTAGAATTTAAATCGTGATTTTTCTACCTTGCTCTAAAATATTGAATTATAATCCAAGTGTACCCTCTAATGTGTTAATAGAGAAGACAACCAAAAAGTAAAAATTGTGATATTTCCCAACCCTAAAGATTTGTCCTAACATCAATGCTAAGGCACTCTAGTATGTATAACCTTAACTTGTAACTATATTGCATTAAATAGATATTAAAGACCTAATACTCATATATCCTGATGCATGTTAAGTGCATGTGATAATAACCCAAAGAAATACCCTAATGAGCCTAAACATGTTGGCTAGAAAGGGATACATGATCTGATAACACCATTGGGTTTTTTTCAGGAGAGGGTTTGATCTGGCTTTGCAAAAGGTCAACGTTGATAGGATTTTGGCTTACTACAGGTAAGTGGGCCATGCCCTAGAAATCTAATTTGCACTTCATATTTAGACATGATGTCTAATTTTCTTAGATTCTGAATATACACTTTCATATAGTTCTTTCTATTCTATACTTTAGACATATTGCAAGATGTCAGTATTGATACTTAAGATCATAAGATCTAGAATAGTCAATATAAAAGCAAATATAGTTCATACTCATGGAATCAAACTTTGAGTCAGTTTAGAGTTAGAGAATAAAGTTACAAACTTCAATCATAGATTTAGATTACAATCAGAATACATATATAAACTCAGAGATAATAGATACAGATTCATAGATATAGATAAAGACGTAGAGATACGGATACAAAGCAAAAAGAGTAGATTTAGAGATAAGATATTAAGAGTCATAGATAAGAAATTAAGAACCAAGATAGAAAATGACACCAGAAAATTAATAATACATTATATGATAAGTCATCATTCAGAAAGTCCCGGGACGATTTAGAGGTATCTGTTACCAATTCAGAGGAGTGTTTACTCCATTTTAGAAGGCACATTGTGCCAATAGAGGGTGCATTGCACCATAGAGGACACTTCAGTGTCAACAGAGGGTGCTTTGCACCATAGAGGACACTTTGGTGTCAACAGAGGAGGACTTATCGTATAATGGTTTCTACTAAGATAAAATGATTAATTAAAATAAGTTTAATCTCTTTCAATAGATTTTTAGTCTTTCGTACATATTATACTTATTATAGTAGATATCTTGCCACTTAATCTAATTCTTAGATTTTTCTCTTTCGTGCATGGATGGGGATGTGACTCCACAGATAGTGAGCAGATGTTTGAGGATTAGCTCAAGGACTTGAAGATTTAGGAGATATCTTTCACCGGTGGGACATTATCTAGGCGGTACTTCTAGCATGGAGTTTTCTTTTAGTTATTTACTTTCCTATTCATGTTTGGATTGTCATTCCCAAACATTCCATTTTAGTATTTTAGAATTTTTGTTTGAACTCAATTAGTTTGGTTATTTGAATGGTTAATATGCCAGACATGTGATGCTTACCCATGTTTTAGTTATATATGAGATTTGATGCTTTCACATATAGTACTTGTGATAAAAAAAATTGGGCAGGCCTAACACACATGGATCATAAAGTTGGTATCATGTTCGATGATCATGATAAAACTACTATTTTGAACAAAGGTCAAGGGATTTGCATAAAGTCATAAACTCATCATTTGAAAGAAAATCAAGCTAACTAGATCATTTCAATGCAAAATGTAGACACTTGAGGTATCATGAATCAAAATGGGTTACTTTAGCATGAAAATATTAGTCCATGATGTAGAAAGACCCAACAAAAGCCACTAATTTGACAATATAAATACTAGATTATAACAAATTAAGACAAATTCTAGGACTTGATCAAGTTATATCATGTACACACATAAATGGACCATTTTAGGGAAAATAAACCATAGAGGTCAAGATTACCATTAGGGTGCAATTCGAAGGTCTAAGACATTAAACAAACTAAGAGAGAATTAACATAACTGATTTAGCAATTTAGGGTGTCTAGGGGACATTAACGATACATGGATCAAATGATTGAGACTAGTTACTATTCAAAAGTTTGTGAAGGAATCGTTATCAATAAATTAGGGTAGAATCAAGAAAAACCAATAGAAACAAGTAGCATCATTACAAAGAGCGCATTTTTTCAAAAAAAATGATGTTCTATATCATGATATTTGGTTATGATATTAAAAATTTATGAGGGTTTAGAAAATTAAACCCAATAAAAGGGATTACAAGGACACTTTACCCTTAAAGGGGCTAAAACTAAGACGAACAAGTAGCTAGCCTGTGAGGGTGTTGGTGCATTTGTGTTTTCTTGCCAAGATTTACGACTAATGGAGACAAAGGGGGTGGTGCTAGACGTTGTCTTGCTTTAGAGTGGGGCCTTGAGTTTGGGTGTGGGTGTTGGTGACTCACAGTGATGGGACGGCTTTCCTTTCTCAGTTGTCTTTCACATAGCAGTGGTGTGGCACTACTAGTTGTAGTGGCTGGAGTGTATTAGATTGAGGTGGCCTCGAGGCCACAGAAGGATTGTCAGGATGAAAAAGGGAGATGGAGGGGAAGAGGGAGTGTAGGAAAGGAGGAACCAAGGTCATGCTACCCCAACCCCCCTGGTGGTATTCACGACAACATTAGGGTTCAAAAACTTACATCAACTGGTAGTGCCAATATGGTGATATGAGAAGTAGAAAACATCAATATTCACATTGATCAGTAGGGAAGAAATGAGAGAGGGAAAGAATGAGAGAGAGTGGCAATCTCGTGAGGAAGGAAGCCCAACCAGGTGGAGCAATACAACATGGTCGTCTTTCACATAGGTTGCAGCTTCTACAAATTGTAGCAACTCTAACTGCAAGGTCAAGATGAGGTGGGAGTGAGGTAGTTCTTTTACATGATGAGGAAGAGTAGGAAAGTTGAGTGGTGTGGTTTGAAGGCTTTAATTTGGAGGATGGGGAAGTGGTGGAGTAGGTTTAGGGTTTGGATGTTGCTAGTCTAGTAGTGCCTACTTCCACCAACTACCCTTTCCCTCGCACGAGCCCTATTGGATGTGAGAATGGGTCAAGCGATCAAAAGGTGAAGTAGGTGTTGAGTACAAGCATATAGGAAGTGGGGGAAACAAGCTTCGAGTACTTACAAGGTCTATTGTGACAACACCAAACTGGGGTGAAAGGTAGCGTTGGGGATGTTTCAATCATGTCTTGATCCATGGCTTAGTGGATCCAAAGTCCTATGTATGAGCTGGGGTTGGTGATTATTGGAGTCATGTCAATATCAAGATCAATAATCATGAGCCGAGATTTCCTAAATGAATGTTGAGATTCAAGTTTGGATATTAAAGTCATAGATCCAAACATTTTAGATCTAAGGTTTTTATTCCTATTTAGACCTTAGGGGTGATCATTCATCCATATAAAAAAATCAAGCAACAATAGAGCAACATTTAGAGCATTATCCAACATTTCATGGCGTCAATATCGAGTTCATTTTCATGGTATTCATGGTTAATGAATGATTGATTCCAGGGTTTTTCTTGGAACTTAACCATTAATAGTAATCAACATTATCATATTCCAACATCATCGTCAAATCATGATTAAGATTGAATATCAATATTGTCATGGATTTGGCCTATTAGAGACTTAAAATTGGGTGGAAGGGCTTACCCTTTTGGAAAAATAATCAATTGGTGAGAATTTAAGAGATAGTCAAAGTAGAGATGTGACATAAATCTACATCAATCATGATTAATCAAGCGTAATAAAATAGGGTGAGAATCAACTATCAAATCATATTTTGCAAGGCCAAGAGTCAAACATCTTGATCATTAACAGGGCAACCTTATCTTAAGATTTACGAGTTGAAAGTCATAATTATATTCCCTCACTTTCATGGTCAAGGTAAGGGTAGATTTTAGAAATTGAGAAGTCAAATTGAGAACTCAAGAGTTTGAGCATCATAGTGTGAGAGTGACATCCATGTCCATCCAATTTATTCAAAATTGAGCTTACAAAGAGGCACAAAAGTCAATAGGGAAATCTCTCTTGTATCCAAGTCATCACGTTGTGATCTAGGGGTCAAAAGACATAGTCATATAAAGGTATGTGGCATAATACATATCAATAGGGGGTGTGTTTTTCTTAGATATGTGTGAGTCATGATCAAAATAGGGGCAATATTGGTTAAATCAACAACAACCTCATCAAACATGAGCTATAGAACATAAGTTTCACCTTATTTCACCTTATCTAGAATTTACCTCAAGAATAGAAAGCACTTATATCTGATGGGTTAGCATTGAGTTTCATAAACATTAGATATGAGTACATTTCTTTCATAAGTAATTTCATACATCAAATAGGGTTTTCAATTTAAGAGCAGATCATGGCATTATTGTCTTGGTCTACTTTCATGATTTCAAGTGAATTTTAGTTTTCCTCCAAGGCATAAGCTATCCAAATTGAGAATTCATGTGATTAATAGTCATGAAAGAAGAAACACGTGAGGAGACAAGAAATTTAACTAATCTTCATCTACTTGGGAGACTTAGGTAGTCCTTAAAGAAGATATGAGATGCTACAAAACTCTTTGTACTTTGAGGAAAGGATTTTAGTCCACTCAGGGTTTTTAAGATAAGTTATGCCTTAAACACATATAGAGGGTTGTGTGTATGGCTCTGATACCATTTTTCATGGAGTTGTTTGTTACCCTATGTCCACACTCATAATGGATACATAGCCAAAGGCGAGTTGACTCGGGTGTCCATCCCTAGGATGGTACAAATATCTCACACATGCAATATATATGTAAAAGTAGCAATAGCAAGACAAAGAGACATTGAAGCACTGCAACAACTTCTTACTCTAAATTATGAACAACACATTGATCTATACAATGTCGAGTTGCAAATCTAATATGAAGCTATTATTCAATCTAAAGCGGTTAACTTACGACAGAAATGGCATGGGTCTTAGATAAAGGATGGCGATGCTAACACTTCTTTCTTCCATTCATACATCAAAGCAAGATGGACTAGCAACACTATTACTAAACTATAAGATGCCCAGGGTCACTGGATTGAAGATGAGGGGCGGCTAAAGCAATTAGTATTCAGATTTTTTTAAACAGCAGTTTCAATCAAATGATCTGACCTTTGGTCACTATATTACTTCTTTGCCTATACAATAGATTTCTCTAACTGTAGATGAACAGATTATGTTACAAAAACTTCCATCATCTCCAAAAATCTTTGAAGCTCTTCATTCTATGGGTCACCAGAAAGCTGCAGGTCCAGATGGTGTAGATGTTGAATTCCTACTCCATCATTGGCCAACTATACATTCATCTTTGATAATGACAGTACATAAAGTGTTATCAGGTCTTCCCTTGCCTACTTCAATGTGTTATGATGTACTAGTCTTAATTCCTAAAATGGCTCTCCCCTTATCGTGCAAACAATTAAGACCGATCTCATTAAATAATGTTAGTCTGAAACTGTGTTCCAAGATCATCGTGAACAAGATGAAACAACATATGGCCAGTTGGATACATCCTTCACAGTCGAGTTTTATACCAGGTAGACGGATAATAGATAGTATCATATTAGTAAAGGAGCTCATCCATTCTATGTGTTGACCACATTCTGCTAAAACCATGGCAATAAAAATCGATTTAAGTAAAGCATATGATTGGATGTCATGGCCTTTTATCTTAGAAATAATTATTAATGCTGGCTTCCCTACCCATATGGTAAACTACATAATGAATTCTATTTGTGGTGGACATGTAAACATACTGTGGAACGGGAAACTTCTTCCGCATTTTAAGGCCTCTAGGGGTCTCTGACAAGGAGACCAATTATCACCGTACTTGTTCGTACTGTGTCTGAATAGATTGAATTTCTTAATTGAGGAAAAAGTTTCCCAACGGTTATGGAAACATGTTAGGATATCACAACAAGGACCAACTTTTACACATGTGGCATTTATAGATGATATAATGCTCTTTGCACATGCTAATATAGTTCAGACAAATATTATAATGAAATGCTTTCAAGATTTTGAACAAGCTTTTGGACAAACAATCTCGGCTGATAAGAGTGTCATTTACTTTTCACCTTCAGTTCCAAATTTTATGAGAACAGCAATTTGTGCCTCTGCTAATATGTCAACTACTTCTGATTTGGGCCGCTACTTAGGTGTACCGGTCATTCATGGTAGAATAACAAAGTCTACATATGAAACTATTTTTCACACTATTGATTTGAGAATAAACGGATAGTCTGCAAAGCACCTTAACCTTGCATGTAGGGTTGCTTTGGAAAAATCTATTTTATCTTCTATTCTGACATATTCGATGCAGACTTGCTTCTTTCCCGTATCTTTATGTACATGTATTGATAAGATCATTCGACAATTTATTTGGTGAAGAAGTGGAACACAACATCCTCTTTCCTTAGTTTCTTACCATCATGTAATATTGAACAAACAAAGTAGAAGATTGGGGTTAAAATCCATGTGTCAATGGAATTTGGCCCTTTTAATGAAATATGCATGGCACTTTATATCAAATTTGAATGTCCAGTGGGTAGAAACAGTTCAAAATAAGTATCGTAATTGGATAAATACATCGTCTCATAGATGTACTGCTTTCTGGAGGACTATTTCTTCACTATTTGACTACATTCGACAAAATAATCATACCATTATCATGAATGGTATGTTCACATCTCCATGGTATGATAATTGGATTCCAAATACCGTGAATCAATTACATAGACTTTGTACTACAATTCCTATGTAGCGATTGGATCTTAAAGTTGGTAACATTATCAATGATAATGGGTGGGTTACTGAGTTCCTTTGAATTTATATTCCGAATGATATTGTTGATAGAATCATTTCTATATATCCTCCCACGAATGATACACAACATGATATCATTGCTTGGAATATGACTTATTTGGGTGTTTTTCCACTACTTCAGCATACCAATCTATTGTGCCAGGCGCATCTAATCATATCTTAGGCCCATGGAAACGTTTATGGAAATTAAGACTTCCACATAAATATAAATTGTTTATTTGGTTGGTCCTTCATAATGGATTAATGACAAATGAACGTAGATTTCAGTGACATTTTATTCATTATGCAATCTGTCCATTATGTTCTGCGGCTTTAGAATCTACATTACATTTGTTGAGAGATTGTGTTATTGCTAGAGATATTTGGTTAAATCTGAAGCTACCTCAACTTATCCATGATTTCTTTACCTTATCATTAATTGACTGGATTGGTACAACCATAACTGCTTACTATACTATATGTGCTACTTTTATAGTAGCACGTCATCGGATCTAGCTTGCATAGAATAACATGGTTTTAACAATGAGCAATGTTGTGTCCCCAGAACATGGAACTGTATATGACAAAGGGCTTTTGTTATTCACAATGTTTGGAATGATGATCAGGATTTATTCCATTTTGCAAATCAGTTGGATACTTCAATTACTCCCTAGCTGCATCCACCATTCCAGTAGATAAAAATTAATGTTGATGCATATATTACTCCTTCACATACCATAGTTGGTTTCATTGGACACTCACATCGAGTTCTATGGCTTAATGGTGGATCTAAATGAATTTATACTTCATCTATTCTGGAAGCAGAATGTGCTACAATAGATTTTGCTTTATTGTCTATCTTGAACTTTTAATGGAATTCTATTATCATTGAAACAGATTCAGCAACCACGGTAGTAGCTATTAACAATCACAGTACTAAACATCATGTGCTACATAGATACCTTTCAGCTATTACAACATATCTCAGTAGGGATTGGACTATCATCATTCATAAAGCATCAAGAATTCAGATTACGGAGGTCGATAGTCTTGTCAAAATCCATAATACGGACACTACTATGACTTTCTATGAGGATCCTCCACCTATTTTCTTTTTGAATATTCCAAATATGCATTGTACTGGGTTACATGCTCATAATGTTGAACCCGACTTTTGTAACCCATACGTTCATTGCATCCATGATGCATAATAATTAATGAAAGTTTAACTTTCCCAAAAAAAATACTAAACATGGAGATAAGAGATATGTACCCATTTTTATATTCAAGTATACCCATTTGTATTGCATTTTAGAGCTTAGAGTCTTGAGTGCAGCAGATATTTATTTGGAAACTACAAATTTGATAAACAAAATATATCAATGTGAGTGCTTTGAGTATGCTATGAAAAACATGTAACCACAGCCTAAGAGTAATATCAAAGTTTCTTGGATAGGAACATCATAATAAGTAGGAAGTAGAAACAAGGTGAGAACATTCAATGATATTGCTTCTGCAAAGTATGTTTTAGGTGTATTTCCATTATATTCTACCACGTATTATGGCCATTGACCAACTTCCCATTGGAAGGGTCCATGAGGGTGATCAAGGTTAGCTAACCCTATTATCGACATGGTCTACCTTATCTTGGCATTTCAAGTAAGATTTCCAACCTTGTGCCCTTACCCCAAGATTATAAGCAGGCACACTACATTTTTATAATGGACAAGTTCAATTATGTTCAAGGTTTGTTCAAATCTTTCAAGCAAAATGAATGTACTAATCATTTGAATCAAGTATATCAAACAAGTAATTAACTAGTGAAGCATTCATACGATCACACATACAAACAAACCAATATCATAGTAGGGTCAAGATATTAAGAATATCTTGTGAGTAGAGTACAAGTTATATATTCTTGAGTAAGCTCCCTACAGATGATCCAAACCAAGGGAACCTATCAAAGAAAGATATAACATGGTGTATTATATCAAAAGGGTTTGATAATCTAATCATCATATGATTCTTTGGATGTTTCCCCTAGTCCTAGGTTTCAATTGTTCTAACATAATTTCCAAAGTTCCAAACATGCATGTATCAATTCAATCATGGCATAAGCATCAACATTAAGGATTAGGAAAACCATCCAAATTTTAAGTGATAAAAGATATAGAAAAAGTCTTACTTGGAAATGAGGAAGCATGAGAATTAGATTATAAAAAAATTCTAATCATGCAAGATCACATTTAGTAATAAGATCCATATTAGGTACTAGCATCATATATACAAAACTTATGATCATAAAAGAGCATAGGGTCGATAAAGTTAGTATCTTGTGCTACAAACATGATAAAACTACTAATTTGAACAATATAGGTCAAGAAATTTGTATAAAGTCATAAAATCGTCATATAGAAGAAAACCAAGTCAACTAGATCATTTCAATGCCAAACGCAGACACATGAGGTATCATGAATCAACCATTGGTTACTTTAGCATGAAAATATTAGTTCATGATATAGCAAGACCTAGAAAAGGTCACTAATTTAAAAACTTAAACACTAGATCATAACAAACTAAGCCATAATCCAATACTTGATCAAGTTATATCATGTATGTACATAAATGGACCATTTTAGGGTAAAGATAGCCATAGATAAATATTACCATTATGGCACAATTAGAAGGTACAAGACCTCAAAAAAAGTAAGAGAGAATTAATATTATTAATTTAGGAGTTTAGGGTGTCTAGGGGACATTAATTATACACAGTCACGTCATTGATATTGGTTATTAGTCAAAAGTTCATAAAGGAACTATTTTCAATAAATCAGTGTAGGATAAAGAAAACTAGCAAAAACAAGTTACATCATTACAAAGAGGGAATTTTTTGAATAAAATGATGTGCTACATCATGGTATTTGGTTAAGCTAAAGTTATGATGGTTTAAAAAAATATACCCAAGAAAAGGGTTTAGAAGGCCACTTTACCCTTAAATGGGCTAAAACTGAGACGACCCAGTCGCTAGCCCGTGCGGGTTTTGGCGCGTCTACATTTTCTAGCCATGACACATGGTTGAAGAAAATGAGGAGCAGTGCTAGTCCTGCAATTGGGAGCGGCAGTGTGAGTTCAGCCATGGGTGTTGGTGACTCACAACGATAGCACAAACTTCCTTTCTCGATCTTATTTCACATATCAGTAGTGTGACACTGCTAGTTGCAGTGGTTGGAGTGTAGCTGCTTGAGGTTGCCTTAAGGCCACAGAAGGATCGTCAGGCCAGAATAGGGATATGAAGGAGAAGAGGGAGTGCGGGAAAGGAGGAACTAGGGTCGTGCTACCCACCCCCGGTGGTCTTCACGACATCATTTGGGTTTGTAACCCTACATCAACAGGTGGCGCCGAGACAATGAGATGTGAGGTAGGAAGCTTTAGGATCCACATGGATCGACAAGGAAGAACTAAGAAAGGAAAAAGAATGTGAGAGGGGGGTCTCATGAGGCAGGAAAAAGTCAGCCAAAGATAAATAAGTTCCAACAAGAGATATATTAAGAAAATGAATTCTAAAAGAATGAGGCATATAAATAAACAAGTGAGATAACACATCTTGCCATGAATTATTCATAATATCACCACAATCATAATTATTCACATATATATATATATATATATATATATATATATATATACTATAGATATCTATAGTAGGACCAAAACACCATTGAGTCGTTGGCCTAAGTAAAATTGTTGGAAAAGCACACCTTAGGTGGAAAAGCACGCCTCTGTATATGAAGAGGTGAAAAAGCACACCTCGGGCGGGAAAACATGCCCTAATGGTTACACATAAGTGTCTATGATAGTTACCTAGTCAAATTATCTGACATACGTAAATAGAGGGGCAAGATAGTAAGCATTCACTATTCACATTTTTATGTGTAGACAACAAAGAAAGTGGGGTCATAGACCCGAGGCAATGAAATATTCATCAAGTATTGTAGAATCCATTGATTCAATATTAGAAATTAAAGAATTTGTAACATAGTTGAATAAAAGGAAACGATATTCACATGATCCTCCATGGAAATAAGATTTAAGTCAAATTATGCCTAAAATTAAATAGGGAGGAGTACATACATTCAAGTCAGATTTAGTTATCCAATGGTAATCCTAAGGCCAGATCCAAGACTTTTCAATCACCTAAACAAAAGTTTGATTTATTGGCCATCAAACTTTCATTCATGTCCCTAACATAGTAGGGATTGATGCATAGTTGATGATGATGATGAAACTTTCATTCATTTCCGTTAACCCCCAAATTGACCTTACTTTAACTCAAACTTGGGTTTTGCAAATTATACCATTTGATAGGGTGTATTTTTTGATTTGGTTCACATATAATTTCATATTTTTATGATGTTCCAACAATTAATTAAAGCCTTTATAAATTAATAATGTCCACACAATTAATACATGAATCAGACAAACGACAAGACTCCCCCTCTATCTTGAATCTGAGTAACTATATGTGGCATGGAATTTCTATAAGCACCATTCATGAAAGCACATTGGAAGCAAAACGAGGTGAGGAACTAACTTTATACTTCCCTTGGTGAGAAAACACAAAACTCACGCTAAGGGCACTCTAGAAAAAACATTTATCTGGTTATCCTTCTCGAAGCGTAGAACAAATGCTCAAACATTTCAAAACTTTGGACTAAAACCAACATTTGGTAAGGCAACACCACGCCAACATTGGAGTTGGATTGCTTGTAGCTAACCTACCGAACTTAGAGGTCCCTTGCTCAGGTCCTGGTGTGGACGATGTTGGTATGTATGCCCTGAGAGCCAATCATGGGATGATTGATGGGATACATTAAGATTGATTTGATAAACATCAAAGGCAAGCTTCCAATTCTTTCTGGTTCAGTCATATGAGATAGTGATAGAACAGATTGAATGTCTAGAGAATAAAAATGCTCAATGGCGTATGCTTTCAGGTTGAGGACCTGAACGATGAGATCATACGGATGCTAAGAGTTTGTATATTCTTATTATGTCCCTAGTCATATTTCATTGTGTAAGGTAGACAGACAGCAATGACACACAAGACTAGATTGTGGTTTTGGTTGATGACAGAATCTCATTAGTCATGATATAGAGATATCAAACCAAGCACATAGGTACTTGTTAGAGAACAAGTGTACCGGACAGACCCACCGTGAGTTTGACACATGGAACCATGACATGGTAGTCACAATCAATACTCACAGTGATGGTGGTGAATGTGATTCTTTGACTTGAAATCACTACACTCAACACATGTCGTTGGGTACACTTTGACATCATCAAACGCAGTCCTGAAACATGGGTTGTTATAAAGGTGATGATTGGGTGGCTTTGACACATGGGGCTTTTGAGGGGTGAGTGATAGATATGGGATTTGTCCCTCCTTAGGGAGCTTGATATCCATGGCCACTTGATGAGTAGGATTGAGAAAGGCGTGCACGCATGTGTGAATCAGTATGTGATATTGATGTCATACATATCTCTTCCAATCTACTCGTAGATCCAGAAAGTGAATGAACATTGACAGGATGACTGTTCCATGCGTCGAGTTCGTTCAGGATATCAGTGACAAAGGAATTATGCATTCACTGTAACACCATTCATGGATTGTAGGATTGAGAATTGTTCTCCAACTTTCTATTTCACTTGGGTAGCACTGATGTGTGACTAGGCACTGCTCTTTGCTTGTGAAGTCATAAGTGTTATGGACTTTTACTGCCAACGTGAAAAGGACCTGTAGGGTCACACACATAGGATTTAACCTAGAAGAGGAGTTTTATCCACAAACTATGTTTAGATTGATTACTAAAGGAGTTTAGTAGTTCAATTAAACACTCAATTAATTGATATCTCAAAATCATAGTAATTAAGGTGTTGGATCAATTGAGAGTATCAGATTGATTGGAACTGGAATTGATTGTTTCTACACAATCTGCACTCTTAACTAATCGGCTCATGTGATGAACCGATCGGCTGAGATGGGTGAAACGATCAGCTCAGTTGGTGAGTCGATCGGCTCATGCACAGGATGAAATGATCGGTTCAAGAGTTGAACTGATCGGCTCAACTGGTGCAACCGAGCGAGTTGGAAAAATAGGATTGGTGACAAATTTCTTTTTGTTTCACTTGCCCAATTTGATTGGGACAAGGATTAGTATTTGATACCGATTCGAAACAAAAGAAGGAAAGTCAATTTGAGTTGGATCAGGACCGTGAACCGATCGGTTCAGGGTACCAACCGATCTGTTGGGATCCCCAGACGATCGGCTCAGGCCCAGCCGATTAGCTCAGGTGGCCAAAATGATCAGTTTAGTTGTGAAATGATCGATTCGGGTCACGCAGTTGGTTGTTTTTGTGGAAAGTTCTCGAACCCTTCTGCTCCTGCGTTAGTCCTGCATTGCCCGGGATAGAGAACCCTGTCCCATGACCCTCCTATATATATAGGGGTATTGGGGGCTTCTCGAAGAACAACTCAGTGCAACCAGTTGCTCTGTAAAGTTGTCGTTCTCTCTGGTTTTGGTAACCGAGAGAGCCCGAGCAAGTGCTACCCGATAAGGGAGGCACAGTAAGGGAAAGACAACTGTAGAAAGTGAATGGTAGTAGGAGAATGTGTTGGCAACTAGTACGCCAACAAGAGGATTTGACTCCTTCTGATTCATTGTGGGACAAGGAGATTGGAGTACAGGTGGTCTGTGTGGACTACTTCAGAGGCGGGAGGTTTCTGCCGCTCGGAGAACAGTTGTCAATCCCGACAGTCCCGGTGAGATAAGGAGTCGTTAATCTTGGTACGACCAAGAGCTGCACAGACACCGTCCAAGACCGGAGGTGAAGACCACACAAGGCGCGAGGTATTGTTGTCGAGCAAGCCTTGGGATAAGGTATGATTCCACAAACCTTCCTTTCCTATTGTATAGACATTGACATGTTTCCTCAGTTTGGGTGCGGGGAGGAGAAAATTTTTGTTTCCGCTACCTTCTCTGCCTCCCCTAAAACCCAACAGTCATATCAGAGCCACGTCAACTGCTCTATACTTTAGGATTATCGATGTGATTGATTTTGGTTTGTCACCTTTATTTATTGCATACGATGCGAATAAAATTGGCTTTATGCATGTCCAATCTTAAATCCACAAATCCCTAACTACATATATAATGTGTAATATTAATGCACTCGGTACGCGTCGCCCTTAAACGAGTTTTGTGGTGGATGTATAGCATGGTTATGGCCAATAAACCCTATCTGTGTATGGTTGTATGTGGTTGCTTGCATCTCGGTCAGCGCAACGACTCCTTCTCCTATTCCTGTTGTAACTCGAAATAATTCAAGATTTCTTTCCTACCATTGCTCCCCTCGAATGTAACACGAGGTTTCCCTTTTAAATTGTAAAATAGGATAGATTTTATTTCCTTTTATGTCAAAGAACGGCAGACATCCAGATGACAGATGAGACGATCAGTTCAAGGAGTGAACCAATCGGTTGATGTTCCAGACGATCGGTTCAAGGAGTGAACCGATCGGTTGATGCCCGGTTCGAGGAGCGAGACGAGGGGGTGGCGGCAAGAAGGAGATGCACGACGACCAGGAGAATCGATCGGTTAGAGGAGCCAACCGATCGGCTGGTGGCACCCAGACGACCGGCCAAAGAGAGCAGATCTTTCAGTTGATCAACTCGGATGGCTATAGCACAGAGTTCATCTTGTACAGGTTGCATGTGATGTAGACCTAGATTATCGTGATTCCTCTTGGCTCGAGGAATCAAATTAGGATGGCCATAATCATCACTTTTATCATTTCACATGTTTTCTGTGGGATATAGCATGTATATGATACGTACTATATATTGTGGTGATTGGATATGTATATGTATATGTATATAAAAACCAAATCCCTCATTAAATATTAAGTTTTAGATGCCTTCCAAATGCGACACACGTGAAAAGCTTGATCGACCAAGTGTGGGCACGCCCTAGCGTGGTGCACCATCTATCTTGTGGAAGCGTGAAGGATGAATGTGTGGGTCTACCCTAGCAGGGTGCATATTCATCGTGTTTGCTTTGGGTCAGACTTAACAAGGTGATCTAGATGGGATCTAGTACCTTGAGGCATGGAGATGATCATGGCAAGGAGTTGCATATGACATCTTATCAAGAGTTGCCTATGATGCAATTGGCAAGTGTTGCCTACCTGAGAGATCTAAGTTGTGGGTGACAGCCCTAGCTGGTCCATGACTTAGAGGATTTCAGGATCTTGCCCCCTAGAAGGTTGTACGATGCAATCGTCTGAATTGATGGTGAGGGCTATCAATTTGAATTAAAATAGTGGGAGCGATAATTAATTAAAGTCCTAATTATATCATCAAACTTTTCAAATCAATCAAATAAGTCAAAAAGGAGTTTTGGACTAAAATTGCATATTTTCCTTTTTGTAGTACAAATGGCAACAAACAACAATCACTTTTCTTTGCGATCGGTCCTTGACAAGGACAAGCTAAATGGGACAAACTTCCATGACTGGTATAGGACATTGAGAACTGTTCTCACTCAAGAGCGAAAGCTCTATGTCCTGGATACTCCAATCCCAGAGGAACCTACTCCTAATGCACCAAAGGCAGAAAGGGACACTTACAAGAAGCATTCTGATGATGCCGTTGATGCAAAGTGCTTGATGTTGTGCTCTATGAACCATGAGTTGCAGAGAAAACATGAGAACATGGGTGTCATTGAGATGGTTCAGCATCTCAGGAATATGTATGAAGATCAAGCATGACAAGAGAGATATGATGTCTCAAGGGCACTGTTCAAGTGTGTCATGACAGAAGGAGATCCAGTTGGTCCTCACACACTCAAGATGATTGGGTATGTGAAGAACTCTACTGAGCCAAGAGTTAGCTACTGACGTGATACTGCAATCGTTGCCAGAATCTTACAGTCAGTTTGTGATGAACTACAACATGAACAACTTTGATAGGCCACTGTTAGAGTTGTTGGGCATGTTGAGGACAGCCGAGACACAGATGAAGAAGGACAAGCCTAAGTTTGTGATGGTGATCACGGGCAAGAAAGGCAAGTCCAAGCGTAAGGGCAAAGGCAAAGCTAAGAAAGGTTCTGATGCTAGCCAGGAGTCCAAGTCATCTTCAGCTCTCAAGGACAAGGTAGGTGTGACCAAGAAAGGAAATTGCCACCATTGTCAAAAGACAGGACATTGGAAAAGGAATTGTCCTCTCTATCTGGAAGAACAAAAGAAGAAGAAGACAACTATCATCTCCACTTAAAGGTGTCATGAAAATAAACTTGTAACACTTTTGAGGTATATGATACCAAGATGAAAAGTGTAAAGCACTCAATAAATGGGGCAAATGTTGCCGCCATAGATAGGAGTACTTTAGTTTATTTTTCAACCATAAAGGCATGTAATAGAGTGATGAACTGCTATTTCATATTTGTCAATAGATAGAAACACTTTATTTTTGCATATTGTATGACAATGATGGCAATCAATAAATTTGATGTTTCAATCTTAAAGATATGATCTTTGTGGCAATGCCTTGTTTATCTTGTGATACATGGTATGCATAAGATAAAATGATACCTAAAAGTTATTGATAACTCAAACAGTCAAATTAGCATCAATCATGAGAAATTCATTTCTAGTTTCCATATGATGGATAGATCTAGACTCTTTTGATTAGAGAACCAATAAGAGACATGAATACCTTGGATATGATTAATCAATCTTCACTAGTGGTAGTGGGAGAATGATTATCCTATTAGGTATAATACATGTGATGTATTTACATACCTATTGGAATACATGCTAATACTTCAAGTGGTGTTTAGAGAAATACCAATATGAATATCTTGAAATGTTCAAGGATGTCATATATGAAGTACGAATTTGGTAAAGTGTTAATTCTTGATGAGATCAATGAATAAAATACTTAGTCCAAATGTTTGAGAACCTTGTGAGTGATTATGATAGTGTATCATAGTGATCTCATGATTAAGGCATGGTGATGTTTAAATCAAGAAGGAATCATACTCTAAGGAGTTAGAGAATGATTATCAAATAACTAAATTCTTCTTAATAAAAGAATACCCTACACTAATAAAGGACATTAAGAATCATAAGGAGTTGTGAGTTCTTATATCCTTGACAGATACACCTCAATTATCTATGTGATGAGTTGGTCATGTGATGAGTCAACCATATAGATGAATATGAGGAATCGGATTTTGAGTTATGTTATATGACCATTACATCATAAATGACTTCCATGTGAACCATAAGGTATGACCTTGATGGTAGCACCCATTGGATGGAAATCCATAAGTGCAAATGAGTCTTAAGTGTTAAGACGCATGGATAACATTTGAGAAGGATGATGCTTGTTGATTGCAACTTAATGACTAAGACATTTGGCATATGGATACTAAGACCACATTCCTATGAGGAATAAAACAAGGATGTGTACGTGACACAACTTATAAGGTTTATGAATCCACTAATGCAAATGAAGTCTATAAGCTACAATGAACTAATCAATGTGATTGATTGAGTACAAGCAACTCAGAATTGGATCTTTACTTTGATGATATAGTCAAAGGGTATGACTGATTGTCAAAGATAAAAAAGGGATCTGTGATTTAGTGGGAGTGTATTCACATTCCACATGTTAATGTGAAATGGAAATGTTCTAGAATGGAAATCCAAAGTGGAAATTATCTTTAGGGAAGATAGAGATGTTTCCTATGTGATAGGAATAGAGATCTATAGAGATAGTTCTCGAAAACCTCTTGACCTGGAAAAGCGAGAGCATACATTGGCAATCTGTACTGAAGGGTTCAGCGTGCACAGATTCAGTGGGAGAAAACTTGTCCATGTTACATGGAGTTAGTATCCCAAGGCCAAGTGTCCAATTATTATGAAGAATAGGAGCACTAAGAATGGATATGGATCTATCATGTATGTGATCATCCCATTACCTTGCATGTATGGACATGGCAAGAATAAAATGCATTCATCATCTTGTATGTAGGACATGACAGTATGATGTGCTCATCGTGATAACTCGTATGTGGGACATGACGAGTGGATGTCTGTCTACTTCCAGTAAGGGTTACTGGAACACCATGAGAACTTGATAAGTAATTTGGAAGTACTAGTTCTGTGGAGATAAGGAAGAGTTTTATGTAAAGAGTTACATTGATGCGAACTTCCAAAATGACAGAAAATTAATCACAAAAAATATATAGGATATATAAAAGTGAAAGTTTGTTGATAATTGGAAGTGTTCCAATAAAACCATTTAAAAGGAAATGCTGAGTATCTGTGTGTTAGAGAACAACAGTGGATACTATATGGATCTGGAAGTTTATGAGATGAACTTATAGATATTCCGATCATTGATGACAAGTATGGAATCCTTGATCATGCAATGTCGCTAAAGGTTAGCAAAGGAGTACTGGATCGCATATTACGATAGCTCCATCTCATACGTATGACGTACAACGAAGAGATGTGAGACATGCAATTGATACTGACTTTGGCAAGGTGTTTCCATTACTCACTATGTTGGCACAAGAGCACAGTAACATGTGGGACATGTTTGAAGATTACTATGAATATGATTCAAAGGTGATTGGCTCGCAGTGCAAGTGGGAGTCTGTTGGTATGTATGCCCTGAGAGCCAATCATGGGATGATTGATGGGATACATTAAGATTGATTTGATAAACATCAAAGGCAAGCTTCCAATTCTTTCTGGTTCAGTCATATGAGATAGTGATACAATAGATTGAATGTCTAGAGAATGACAATACTCAATGACGTATGCTTTCAGGTTGAGGACCTGAACGATGAGATCATACGGATGCTAAGAGTTTGTACATTCTTGTTATGTCCCTAGTCAGATGTCATTGTGGAAGGTAGATAGATAGCAATGACACACAAGACTAGATTGTGGTGTTGGTTGATGACAGAATCTCATTAGTCATGATATAGAGATATCAAACCAAGCACATAGGTACTTGTTAGAGAACAAGTGTACCGGACAGACCCACCGTGAGTTTGACACATGGAACCATGACATGGTAGTCACAGTCAGTCCTCACAGTGATGGTGGTGAATGTGATTCTTTGACCTAAAATCACTACACTCAACACATGTCGTTGGGTACACTTTGACATCATCAAACGCAGTCCTGAAACATGGGTTGTTATAAAGGTGATGATTGGGTGGCTTTGACACATGGGGTTTTTGAGGGGTGAGTGATAGATATGGGATTTGTCCCTCCTTAGGGAGCTTGATATCCATGGCCACTTGATGAGTAGGATTGAGAAAGGTGTGCACGCATGTGTGAATCAGTATGTGATATTGATGTCATACATATCTCTTCCAATCTACTCTGAGATCAAGAAAGAGAATGAACGTTGACAGGATGACTGTTCCATGCCTCGAATTTGTTTGGGATATCAGTGACAAAGGAATTATACATTCACTGTAACACCATTCACGGATTGTAGGATTGAGAGTTGTTCTCCAACTTTCTATTTCACTTGAGTAGCACAGATGTGTGACTAGGCACTGCTCTTTGCTTGTGAAGTCATAAGTGTTATGGACTTTCACTGCCAAAGTGAAAAGGACATGTAGGGTCACACACATAGAATTTAACCTGGAAGAGGAGTTTTATCCACAAACTATGTTTAGATTGATTACTAAAGGAGTTTAGTAGTTCAATTAAACACTCAATTAATTGATAGCTCAAAATCATAGTATTCAAGGTGTTGGATTGATTGATTAGATTATCGGATTGATTGGAACTCCAATTGACTGTTTCTACACAATTTGCACTCCCAACCGATCGGCTCATGTGATGAACCGATCGACTGAGTTGGGTCAATCGATCGGCTCAGCTGGTGAGTCGATCGGCTCATGCACAGGATGAAACGATCGATTCAAGAGTTGAATCGATCGGCTCAACTGGTGCAACTGAGCGAGTTGGGAAAATAGGATTGGTGAGAATTTTTTTTTTTGCTTCACTTGCCCAATTTGATTAGGACAAGGATTAGTATTTGATACCGATTTGTAACAAAAGAAGGAAATTCAATTTTAGTTGGATCAGGACCGTGAACCGATCAGTTCAGGGTACCAACCGATCGATTGGGATCCCCAGACGATCGGCTCAGGTCCAGCTGATCAGCTCAGGTGGCCGAAACGATCGGTTCAGTTGTGAAACGATCGGTTCAGGTGACACATTTGATTGTTTTTATGGAAATTCTCGAACCCTTCTACTCCTATTTTAGTCTCGCATTGCCCGGGATAGAGAACCCTATCCCATGACCCTCCTATATATAGGGGTATTGGGGGCTTCTTGAAGAACAGCTCAGTGCAACCAGTTACTCTATAAAGTTGTCAGTCTCTCTGGTTTTGGTAAATGAGAGAGCCCGAGCAAGTGCTACCCGATAAGGGAGGCACAACAAGGGAAAGACAACTGCAGAAAGCGACTGGTAGCAAGAGAGTGTGTTGGCGACTAGTACGCCAATAGGAGGGTTTGACTCCTTCTGATTCCTTGTGGGACAAGGAGATTGGAGTTCCAGGTGGTCCGTGTGGACTACTTCAGAGGCGGGAGGTTTCTGCCACTCGGAGAATAGCTGTCAATACCGACAGTCCCGGTGAGACAAAGAGTCGTCAGTCCTGGTGCGACCAGGCACTGCACAGACATCGTCCAAGACCGGAGGTGAAGACCGTGCAAGGCATGAGGTATTGTTGCCGAGCAAGCCTCAGGACAAGGTATAATTCCACAAACCTTCCTTTCCTATTGTATAGATGTTGACGCGTTTCCTCAGTTAGGGTTCGGGGAGGAGAAATTTTTTGTTTTCGCTGCCTTCTCTGCCTCCCCTAAAATCCAATAGATGAAGCACACGGGAAGCTCGTTGTCGGCCGTGAGGACAAACCAGAACATCAAATGAAAGAACAAAACGGCAACCAGCATCATAGATGGATCATATATCGTACTAAACTCGAAAACATAGAAAGAAAAGGATCCAACGAAAGCAAACATGAATCAATATTGATCTTGAAAATATAAGCAAAGCTATGGAATGGGGAGCCAGAGATTAACAATTTGGAAAACTAATTGAGGTAGGAAACTTTCAATTCAACTTCACCCGAATGATTTTGGACTAAGCACAGCTGAAGACGGTTTGGTGTAACTAGATCCATTGCTCTAACTCCTTGTAGCCTCTCGTTGGTTATCGGGGTAAACCAGCATGGCTCCAGCAACTTCTTTGCCTGGAAGAGACGCTGGATGTTGTCAGAAAATCTATAGTCGGGTCAAGGGGAGAGGAAGATCTGTTGATTTACTGGTTTGCATCAGATCAAGGTGAAGGTTTGTCCTGGTACGTTGAGTTGTTCTCTGGATTGAAGTTAGAGGGCGTTTGTTGAGTCTTGGCACGTAAGGGAGATGATGAAGTGGAGTGGAGAGGAGGAGGTGACCATTCCTGGTGATGACGACTCGTCTGAATGATGCTTGGCACTACTGGGTGCAGGGTGAACATAGGATGGCGTTCTCGGTGCTTCCGAGAGTGCAAGAACCATTGATGGCTCTAACTTCTACCATGGCTGTCATCGCCATAGAGAAACTAGCGAGGGGGAGGTGCCTTGTCTGTCAGGTGTTAGCGCTGGACAAGGTGCCTGAGCCTGGCGGCGCTGAGATGGAGAAGGTTGGGTTGGGTGGCTAGGGCTCTCACGGTTTCAAGGTTGAAGAGGGGGAGTTATGAATTGTTGGGATGTGGATAGGGTAAGTAAGATGAGAGGAGAGTGAGGAGGAGGAAGGCAAGGTGATATAGGAGGGTGAGGCAATGAGAAGGAGGAAAGGGAGGTGGTCGTTAGGGCTGTTGAGGATCTCGCACCAAGCGCAACGGAGTGCGGGTGTGGTCGGTAAACTAGATGGGTAGGCGACGGGAAAGAAACGCCGTCGGCCGACTGCTTGTGCCAGGAGCTCTAGATGCAGAAAAGGAAACCACACCGGGCGCAAAAAGGAAAAGACCATGTATGGGAAGGCGCTACATGCCAATGGTAAAAAGAAAAAATGCAAACTTAGTCATTAATCGCGAATCACTGCATTTTATGCATTTACATATTAAATCAACTAAATGATAGGGGAAAGAACGTATGATTGATCCAAAATTTGTCATATTGACTAAACAAAGTGTGATGAACCCAATTTTGATATTAGTTTTACCATTAAAATATGTTTGATATTTTATTCCATTAATTCCAAGTTAAGCATTAAATAGTGCACTTAATGCCATTCTTTATTTATTAAATATATTGTCTTATTTCATTAAATTACTTTCATGAATTAGACTCATAATGTTTCAAGATCACCAAAGTAGGGTCAAAGCTAGTTAAATGGAGGAATTTATATAATCAACCAACAATTGAAGACTTAATTAATAAATTATCAGTTAAATTAATGAGGAGTGCATCATGTCTTACACAGGATTCCTAGTTTCAAGATGGTATAATGTAACCGAACATGCCCATTGGGGTTAGTTGAATGTCAATGGAATCCATGATCTTGTATAATTTTTTCTTGCCTAAGTTCCTTGTACTTATTGGGATGCAAGTTAATGCCATAGGGTAATTTTGGTGTACGAGACCGAGGTGCACCCTCCAATGTGGATTTCCATAGATGTTATGGTGGTGGTGGTTCCCGTGTCAAGTAAGACTACCCTATCGCTTGTAGGATTCTTGCTATGTCCATTTACTCAATTAATTAATTAATAATGACGATGTCACCTACCACCACTTCATGGGATAGGCAGTCATCCTGCTTAGATTCCTCACACATGTTAGATTAATATAGTTCTCTCTTCTCCCATATTCAAATTTCTCCCACTAAAGATGGGCATGTCGATCACAAACTAGAGAGGGATGGACCAGGCTCCTTCTCTTTGTCTTCTTCCCCCATTCTGAAATCGGTTCAACTTCTTTGACTTTTCAACAAATCCTTCATCAGAGGTGGATAATGGGGATTTTTGAGGTTCCTCCCATGTATGCCTCTTGCATGCTCGAGATTGGACCCAAATCAGACAAATTAGGTAAATAGAAGATATGTATCAACCAAATAAAAATGACTCGAGGTACTGGAGAGTGGAGTTTGGCAGTTGGAAGGATGTTAAGCAGGGTTGTCATAGCCCAATCGAATGACTAGGATGGAGGTGAGTGATAGAAGGAGAAGGGAAGAGATGGTTGAGAACACTTGCATAGATTGGGAAACTAGAAGAGTCATATTGGACGATTGGAAGCAGTGAATGTATGCCTTGAAGAAAAAGATGTGGTTGGCATGGAGTCTATTCAACAACATGCCAAGGAATAACCATTTGATTGGCATGATTGAATCTGAGATCAGGTGATGGAGGCTTGGCAAAGAGAAATACAACCTTCGTAAAGATTGATGTAGTTTGGTAAAAAAAGGTTATAGTAGGAGGGGGTTGGCATTGATGTGGACCCCTCTTCCCTTACAAAGAAAAAATCACAATGCTAAGCCCAAATACAGACACATGGGGCACAAACCAGCCAATTCTCATCCATTGATACACTTTCTCTACATAGCAATGAGTCATTTGTTAAATTTTGTGCAGTTTAGTCTATCTAGACTTGTTTCCTAACCGTCCAAATATAGGGGATAGTTGGGTGATTGCATTGGGATCCGTTCCCCACTCGATAGGTTCATGTAATGTAACCAGAATCCAACTTTTAAAAAACCCATTGTGGCTTAGAGGACGAACTTTAGAAACATTTCTCAGAGTGCAATGAGGAAGCATATTTGAAAAGGCAACAAAAACATACACCATGCACAATCTCAACATCCAACATGGAAATTATAAAATGCAAATTATTACAACTTCCATTTACATATTGAAAGGAGAATTTTACAAGTCTACTCATGTATGCTAACTAGGATATTACACAATAGGTAGACACATACATTCCTCACTTCTTGTCTTTTCTCCAATGCTAGCTCTAAAGCTAAAACACACGTGAAACAACTAATCAACACACTAGGTTTTTTGTAGATGGGCATAAAGATATATATATATATATATATATATATATATATAAATATATATATATATATATATATATATGGTTTCATAACTTGAAAAGATTTGTTGAATGAAAGAAGATCATCAAAATTGTTCTTTGATTAAAAAATTCAGTTTTAATAATTTTTCTAGGTGGGTTTTATTATCAAGGTGGAGAAGTTCTAAAACATGTATGTGTTGACTCAAGGTCAATTAAGTCAATGTTGACTCACATCTAAATTGACTAAACCCGTGTTTTGATGATGACTAACCATTCCACATATTGGTGTCTAATGTCTCTACTTGAGTGATTTCAGATTAGGTATAGACACACTCCAAATGCCCTAACTTGCGCATATCAAATTGGAGAAAAGACAAGTCAAAGTCATACAAGTGCACATTTTTGTAATATGATGTAAATCCATTAGAATCATGTTGTAAATCACTTATAATGATTGTATTACTTGTAATTAAGCTTGGAAAATATTAGGAGTGCTTAGATCGAATGTTAGAGCACTTTAGATGCAACTTTGAAAATCGATTACAGGCACTTTGTCGGTCGAGTTTCCCATCCTGAAAACTCGACCGATCATTCTTGATCAATTTTCTACAGATTGCATCGGTCGAGTTGTGTTTACACAAAACTCGACCGATCAAGTAACTGACCATTTCGATTCCAAATGGTCGGTCGAATTTTGTCAGGACAAAGTTGACCGATCATTTGAGTATCGGCCTTGTCGTTTACTTGATCGGTCGAGTTACCTTTATTGAAACTCGACCGATTGCACTGCACAGAAAAGTGCAGAAAAGTGTTTCTAGCCTTTGTGGAGTTGCAAAAAGTGAAAATAGATCCGTAGCAATCCACAAAATGGCTAGTTTTCATTCTCAAGTGTTCCCAAAGGCTAAGAGGCATCCCCAGCTATAAATAGGACTCCTTGGGCTTCATTCCAAGGTTGAGTATTCAATGCAAACTCTATGTGAGGTTCCTATTCTATAGTTGAGTGCTTCATATAGCCTCCTCTCTCTCTCTCTCTCTCTAAGCTTAATCACTTGCTACATCCATTAGAGTGAGTAGGAAATCTGTAAGAGAGCTAGTCCTACAGGTATATATTGTGAGTCTCTCACTTCCACCACCTCCTCATCTCTCATTTCAAGCATGAAGATGAAGGTTCTCTCTCTTGTCCAAGAGAGGTGAAGAAGAACAAGGGAAGGCGTCCCTTGGTGAAGATCAAGGCTGAAGACTTGGAGCTAGAGTGGGTAAGCCCTTGGTGAAGGTAGAAGACTCCTTGCTCAAGTGGGTAAGTCCTTGGTGGAAGCTTCTCCGAGTGAAGGTAAAGTCAAAGGCGGAAGATCCAAGAAGAGTGGGTAATTCCTGCAAGGCTAAAGACTTATGCAAGAGTAGGTAAGTCCTTGGAAGAAGGAGGAAGACTCCTTGCAAAGTGGGTAAGTCCTTGATAAGGTTGAAGGCTCTTTGTATTGGATAGGTAAGTCCTTTGTTTGGTCATGTATTGTAAGTCTTATGAATATAAGAATGCATTGGTTTGGAAATCCTAGAGGTTGACCTCTCTAGGTAAGTGGACTGACACACTTCTTATTTGAAGTGTGGAACTACTCTAAATAGCTTGTCTATTGGTGTATGTTTAATCTCTCTCATCCTTGCTATGAATGTTTTAGTTGCACTCAAATTACCTATTTAGCAACCTTATCTTGTGATATATCTTGAAGGTTTAATGAATTTTGTTTAAGTGCATTCAACTCTATTCACCCCCCCCTCTAGAGCACCTAAATCACCCATCTAGGATCCAACAATTGGTATCAGAGCGGGCTTCTCCAAACATACTTCAACAAGTAGGATAAGATGGGTGACTATCAAGGAGGAAGATACTTGATCAGCCTACCAATCTTTGATGGGAGCAATTTCCTCTATTGGAGAAGAAGACTTCAATTCTACATCCAAGGATCAAGTCTTGAGATGTGGCAAATGGTGAACAGTCCATTCATGCTACCAAAGACAAAGATTGAAGAATGGGATGATGCCACCTTGAAGAAAGCAACCTTGAATGCTAGAGCCATGCACATCCTTTATGCCTCCATGACCCCCACTGAGTTCAACCGGATTTCTTTATGTGAAACAGCCAATGAGGTATGGAGAAAGCTTTGCATCACTTATGAAGGGACATATCAAGTGAAGGAATGCAAAGTCTACATTCTCAAGGGGCTGCTTGAGAACTTCAAGATGGGAAAGGAGGAGAGTATAGACAACCTGTACTCAAGGATCAACACCATTGTGAATGGTCTTGTTGTTCTAGGTCATCCTATGTCTAGTGGAGAGATCAACTCTAAGATCCTTAGAACTCTTCCCAAGAGGTGGGAACCTAAGGTGACTTCCATTGAAGAAGCAAGGTCACTTGAGGATATCCCTATTGAAGAGCTCATTGGAAATCTACAAGCACATGAAGCCACACTTGACAAGAGGGAGGAAGTACAAAGACAAGAGAAGAAAGAAAATGAAGAAGGCTGAAATGAAGGCTCAAATTGAAGTTATCATCGAACAAGTCTCTCCATCCTCTCAAGTTAAAGAAGATGCCATGTACTCCAAGGGTGGATTCTACAAAGGCAAGTCCTCCTCCATCCAGTGCTTCACATGTGGAAAGAAGGGTCACTGCAAGGAAGATTGCCCACAAGGCAAAAAGACCCATCTTCACAAGAAGAAGGAGAAATGGCACTCAAGCTCAAGTGAAGAATCAAGTGAAGAGTCAAGTGGTAGCTCAAGCACTAGTGATGAAGGAGAATGCCATTTTTCTCTTGTAGCATCAACAAGTGAAGACTCAAGTGAGGTAAATCTAAACTCTTTAGATAAAGAATCATTGATTGCTATTATTCATGATATGTGTGTCTCTCTTAAGTCTTCTAAAAGGAAAAAGAAAAAGCTTGCTATAATTTTTGATAATTTGCATGTAGAACTAGATGATCTTGAACATGTCAATTCTTGCTTGCTTGATGATAGAAATGCTTGTCTTAGCCAAGTAGACTCTCTTAAACTTGAAAATGCTAGTTTACTTGATAAGATTGGATTTCTAGAAGCTCAACCTCTTATGTCTAGTTATAATGAAGAGCACACTTTAATTGTTGATTCTCTCATGCATGATATTGATGTTCTTAAATCTGAAAACAAGGACAAAGATTTTGTTTTGCAAGAATTAGAAACAAAAAATATCTCCTTGCTTGCTAAAATCAATGTGCATGAATCTTGTTCTAGTTCTACTAGTAGAGAGAATGATGTTGTTGCTCTCCATATTGATAGAGATTCTTATTTAACTAAAGCTCTTTGCTTAGAAAATGATCTTTTGCATGCTAGAGATAATATCAATCATTTGTCTTCTACTATTACTTCTCTCATGCATGATAATGACAGTTTGAGATCTTCTTTGCAAAGATTCTTAGTGGGTAAGAAGAGCCTTAATGATATCCTACACCATACTACTAAACAAATTGGTAGACATGGTTTAGGATATGAAAGTAGTCAAAGGAACAACCAAGGTAAATGACCTCCAATATTCCATGGAGAATCCTCTAGATCCAAGACTATGGGCACATGCAACTATTGCAATGAAGTTGGTCATTATTCTACTTGTTGTCCTTTTAGGAAAGCACCCAAGAAAAATAAGACTTGGGTTGCTAAACTAACCCCTACGGACCCAAAAATATGATTGGGGACCATTTCATCTTTCTTCTTGCAGGTTACGTGCAAATGGATTGACTTGAGCTATTGAATTACAAATTGACTTCTCAATCTGCATGAAAGAAGAAAGGTGAGATGTGCAGAGGGTAACAACAAATGGAAAAAGCAATGGTAAGCACATAGGTAATGTTTTTATTGTTTATTACCAATCCCAACTTGTTTTTGTTAAGATAGTGTGCACTATACATATGGTTTTTGAGTCAAAAGTGGTATTTTGTGTTTCTCTTCACACTCTTGATCAAAATCTATTTCTAATGCTTCTATAGTGCATTGCTAACTTGCTTAGACATGTTTGGATATGGTTTGTATTTTTAGCATGTCTTTAAATATGTTTTTATGAAATATATGTTCCTTTTGACAACAGCTCTGTCGGTCGAGTTTGCCCTCTTTGAAACTCGACCGATAGGCACCAATGGGTGTTGCCAGCAATTGTCATTCGGTCGAGTTGTCAATACACAATGCTCGACCGATAACACTGTGCATAGAATATACATTTGGCTTATTGAATGGTAATTTAACTCTCAACTAGATTTTCTCAACCAATAGCCTTATTCTTTGGCACTCTCATTTGGTACCTTTATATATGCATATTGCCATGTTTTATATTGCCTTTCTTGCATACAACTTTATCTCTCTAATTGCTCTAAATTGGTAATTCTATATCTTGCAATTACTTATTTCGAGTTGTTTTGCTGGTTTTGATGATTATCTCTTTGGATCTCTTGGTTGTGTCTAAAATTGCTTCCGTTGTTCTCTAACTTGCTACATCTATCTAGGTGTATATCTTGTTTTGATACAACCTTGAGGTTCTTAGGGGTAATCATCTTATGGTAATGATGCATATCTAGTGAGTTAAATCCTTTCATGTTTCTAAAAATTGCATATCTCTTTGTTTGGATATATCTTGTGGCAACACATCCCATTATCACACAGATAACGAGGTGTTACGCGAAAACGTGCGGAAAACACAATAACCACAGATTATCAAAAACACGGGTTAATTAAAACCGATTGCGGAAAACTGATAAACTATGAAACTATTACTTTCCAGTCCTCATCCTGCACGGAAACATGTTATATATATATATATATATATATATATATATATATATATATATATATATATATATATATATATATATATATATATATATATATATATATATATATATATACAAGTTCTGATATGTGTCCACAGCTCAGGAACAGCTGTTCATCCATCACATGTGTTCCTCACCTGTTCATATACATAAAGACCCGTATCCGGCCAATAGTAGGATATCCAACATAATCGAACGATCATCGTGAAACAATGTCAAAACACTACCAAGGACCTGAGAGTACAGGGATGACTCTAGACTCTACTACAAAACATCCAAAACAGCAGCATGTCCAACGCTTGCCTTCTACTGCTCCTCAAGCTACTCGTCCGCAACACCACAACCACGACCACGTCTACCTCGATCACCTAAAAAGGGTGTAAACCAGCGGGGTGAGATAATTGAACAATTGTCCCAGCGGGAAACATAGCTCCCCACCGCAACTTACAGAACCTCAGCAAGATAAACTATAACAGTAGATAACTAACAACAGGTATAACAAGAGCAGTTATATATATAGCAAGATCACTCTTACCGGCAAGCATACCAGCTGTACCAAAGCATATAACCAGATGTCTTTCAATGGAACATGATTAACAAGATTAGATATACTACTATGTATCATGATTATTAGAACAGGATATAATGCCATATAACCGGATTATCAAGATAAGACAAATTTTCACATAACCTGCAAGATATATCAGAGATATTACACAAACAAGGCCTCAACCAAAGTTTCGTGTTTGATTTGACCAGTAAATACTAAACGGATGTATTACGTTTTATTATGCCCTGAGGATTTGAATCGTACCATTCAAATCCAACCTTCAGTTACGAAACCCAAGCCGGTGCCATACAAGGTCAATGGAAGAGCCGGACTCCACGACCTCCCACCTCATGGTCAGTACATGAGTACAACATAAGCAGGACCGCAGTCACATGCTGAAGTGGTCTAAGCCACATGGTCAGCTCCATAGGCTACCCATTCTCTAGCCCACCTTGGTACAGGTCTCGGCGCTAGTAAAACTGAGCCACAGGCCTATTCACTATGCTCTGAGCCATGAACACATTCATGCTCCACTCATCACATATCCTGAGCCATGGGCCTGTTCACCATGCTCTACCTACATATCTGAGTCTGCAACTGAAGTTACACTCTTACCTCCTCATCTTCAGGCTAGGAGCAACCTACACATATTCAACAATATGGGCTTCCAGGTTAACCCGTAGGAGAACCTGTTTCACCATCACCAAGTCCTGACGATGATGGATCTATGGCCAGGGCAAACTACATGATATATTTCACTGTGATTAATTAGTATCTTTTAGATGGATTGCAAGATTCATCCAAGTTGTATAACATGCAAATATAATAGAAGGTAAACAACATTATATTATTATTAAAAACACATCAATCTGATCCATCTCAAGGATCCCACATCACATGCTATCACTTGGCCTCTTGCCAACCATCCTGATCCATCTCAAGGATCATCACATACCACGGTATATCAATCCTTCATCATGCACTATCACCGCCTCTCAAGGCTCACCTCATCATCATGGGACAAACACATCACATGCATAATCTTATAGAGCAATTATATGTCACATAGCCCATTCATGGCTACCCATCACCTGCATGGTTAGGATACACAATAACCATAGATTCAACATAAGGAATATACTCACTATCATGGAATATCATTCAAGATAATCTAATTACCATTATTACACTTATTTGGTAGCCAAGCGTATTAGGTACATCATTAACAAACCATACTGATGCTTACTCTTATCTCAAGATTATATAAACAATCAGGGTATATAGGATTCATGTTGAGTATACAGAACCAACATTATTATTACCAATGTCATTATTGTTGCCATCAACTATTGTCATCTTTATCATGAAGCAACCATTAATATAACTATCACTTAACATCATTATTATCAACATTATTATCATTAAACAACTACTAGTGTAACTATTATCATTCTCATTATCATTAACAATTAAGCATAAGGGTCACATCATGCACCTATTACATGAGGGCTATCATCATATACATTACTATCATTAGCATCCTTATTATTTGCAAGGCATCATATACATTGATGATATCACAAACACAACCTCGTTTATTGGTGCGTAGATAACCACTTCCATCACATGAGGGACCGTCACCAAAGAAACTCATACCCTCACTAAAACCTATCACCCAACATAGGTATCGGCCACCACACTAACCCTATCGGCCATCATGGCCCAAGGCATGTCTCCCAACATGGTATCGGCCATCACACTAACCCTATCGGCCATCATGGCCCAAGGCATGTCTCCCAACATGGTATCGCCCATCATGGTATCGCCCATCATGGGTATCGGCCATTAGGGCACATAGCCTATCACACAACCCTAACACTCATGGCACTACTTGGCCCTATCATCCACCACATGGATAAGGAGATAACTCAACACAAGAGCACCCACTCTATCGTCCAACTCAAGGACATCCATGTCGCCCAACACCATCAGACCATATCACCCAACAAGAGAGAGGGAGAGAGGGGGAGAGAGAGAGAGAGAGTATCGCCCATCAATAAGGGCACTCACCATATCGGTCAAAAAAACCCTAGCTCACCCTATCGCCCAACTCATGGGCAAGGGTATCGGCCAAACTCAAGGGCTCAACATGTCGCCCACCAAGAAGAGCACCATGTTGCCCAACTCAAAGAACCATATCATCCGCCACAAGAGCAAGGATGTCGCCCAACACCAAGAACACTCATATCGTTCAACTCAAGGACAAGGGTGTCGCCCAACACGCCCACAAGGACGGGGTATCGCCCAACCCTAGGTCACCTTCAACCTCCAACTCAAGGAAACGCAAACCCTAGAAAGCAAGAAATACAAAGGAACCCTAAACCCTAAGGGGGATATCGGCCACCAAAGGAAACTAAAGCAAGGTAAACAAGCAAGGAACTAAGCTAGACTATTAACATGTAACAAGGTTATAGCTAGAGGTAAAAGAGTTAGGGTTAGAAGCTATGCAACCCGCCTTAAGCTCCAAGCTCCAAAGCACTCCAAGGTCCAAAGCTATCATCCACCAAGCTGCTCCAAAAAGGTGTATCGACCACCACTTCAGCTCCAAGGAAGTGTATCGACCAACACAAGCTAGATGGAGAGGGATATCGTGCACCAAGGGTGGAGGGGAGACCAAAAGAGCAAAGGAGACTAAGGCAAGGAGAAGAGCTACCTATATAGGAGGGAAGGGAGGAGAAACCAAGGTACATCCATGCTATGTGTCACCCACCCAAGGGACACTTGTCCTAGGGTTCTAGCCAACACACTAGCAAGCCAAGAGACACTTGTCCAAGATAGGCACCAAGTGTCCACCAACCAAGGCCAAGCCACCTGGGCGACACAAACAAGAGCTACTGGGCGACACACCAAGCAACTGGGCGACACACCAAGCAACTGGGCGACACACCACCCCTAGGTCGACACCCCACTCTCCCATGGGCGACGCAAGGCTCAAGCAAGCCCAAACAAGGCACCTTAAGGCCCAAACAAGCTCAACTCAGGCCCAAAGGACTCAAACAACAAGCCCAAGCCTTCCTCTCAACCCTAGAGGAAGCAAAGAGGGAAAACATCTCACAAGATGGCAAACTTGCACACAAAACCCTAAACTTGGGTTATTTGCAAGTAGCCCCTCGAACTCTCAACAAAGCTCAACAAAACCCTAATCACCACTTAAAGGTGATTAGCAAGCACCAAAGCACCAAGATCAAGCAAAACAAACAGGGTAAACCCTATACGCAGGTCAGGGTCCTTACAAACTAACCCCCTTTAAGGGATTTCGTCCCCAAATTCCGAAGAGAAAAGTGAGGGATACTTCCTCCTCATCTCTTCCTCAAGCTCCCACGTGGCTTCCTCAACACCACGACGCTGCCAAAGAACCTTCACAAGCACCAGATCTTTCTTCTTCAACTTCTTGATCCTTCTGTCCAGGATTACCACCGGACCTTCCTCGTAGGTGACATCTATATCAAGCTCAACCTCAACTGGCTGTATCACTGTTCCCGAATCCGGATGACTTTTCTTTAACATGCTGACATGAAACACTTGATGCAACCTGTGCAACTCTGGAGGCAAATCTAACTCGTAAGCTACTCTGCCAACACGTGCTATCACTGGGTAAGGCCCCATATACCTGGGAGCTAACTTACCCTTCCATCCAAACCTTAGCACACCTTTCCATGGTGAGACTTTAAGGTACACTTTGTCTCCTACCTGGAACTCCAAAGGTCGTCGGCGAATTTCTGCATACAAATTCTGTCTATCTTGTGCCACTTTCAACTGTTGTTGTATCACCTTGATCTTTTCCATCATCTGCTGAACTAACTCAGGGCCCAACAACTTATATTCACCTGATTCATACCAACACAAAGGAGATCTGGACTTCCTCCCATGCAAAGCCTCATAAGAAGCCATGTTGATGCTTCATTGATAACTGTTGTTGTAGGCAAATTCTATCAAACTGAGATGTATGTCCCAACTGCCTAGGAACTGCAAAACACAAGCACGAAGAAGATCCTCCAAAGTCTGAATAGGCCTCTCAGACTGTCCATCTGTCTGCGGGTGGAAAGCGGTACTGAACCTCAACTGCGTTCCCAACGCCCTATGCAACTGTTCCCAAAAACGACTCGTAAACTGAGGACCTCTGTCAGAAACTATCGTTGCTGGCACACCGTGCAAACGAACTATCTCATCCACATATACTCGAGCAAGCTTTTCGGCTGTATACGTGATTTTCACAGGTATGAAATGGGCAGACTTCGTCAATCTGTCCACTATCACCCAAATGGAATCATGACTCCTAGTTGTCCTGGGTAGACCAACTACAAAATCCATGGTTATATGATCCCATTTCCATTGCGGTATCGGAAAAGGTTGCAACGTACCTGCCGACTTTTGATGTTCAACCTTGACTTGCTGACATACCGCACACCTAGCCACAAACTCAGCTACATCTTTCTTCAAGTCGGGCCACCAATACAAGTCCTTCAGACTATGGTACATCTTGGTGACACCTGGATGCATGGCATACATCGATGTGTGTGCTTCTTCAAGTACTAACTCCCTCAGATTATCAACATCTGGAACCACCATCCTGTCATGATAGCAAACTAGTCCATCCTCGGACTCATGGAACCCATCATGCTTTTCACTGTCAAACTCTGATCTGATCAACTATATTGTACCATCTGTTTGCTGTGCATCCTTGATCTACTGTCTTAACGTAGGCTTGACTTGCATCTATGCTAAAAGTCTAGCTAACGAGGAAACCTCCATCTGCACGTTCATCTGCCGTAGGGAGACTAACATGTCCCGCCTATGGCATACCAAAGAACTCCACTGTGCCTTCTTTATAGAAAGAGAAGAAGACTTTCTGCTAAGCGCATCAGCTACCACGTTCGCCTTACCAGGATGATACTCGATAGTGCAGTCGTAATCATTGATCAACTCCATCCATCGCCGCTATCGCATGTTCAATTCTTGTTGCGTAAAGATGTACTTCAGATTCTTATGATCCGTAAAGATCTGACACACCTCCCCATACAGATAGTGTCTCCAAATCTTTAACGCATGAACCACTGCCGCCAACTCCAAATCATGAGTTGGATAGTTCTCCTCGTGTTTCTTAAGCTGTCGCGAAGCAAAAGAAACCACATGATCTTCCTGCATCAACACACAACCCAAACCTTTCTTGGAAGCATCATAGAAAACAACATAGCCTTTTCCAGGTTTTGGCAAGATCATCACTGGAGCACTGGTTAGCTTTTCCTTCAAACTTTGGAAAGTTTGCTGGCATCGATCATCCCAAACAAAAGGCACATCCTTCCTAGTCAACTTCGTCATCGGTAGAGCTATCGAACAGAAGTCCTTGATAAACCTTCGGTAGTATCCTGCTAGACCAAGGAAACTACGAACTTCTGTCAGCGTCTTCGGTTGTTCCCAATCCGCAACGGATTCCACCTTCTTCAGATCTACTTTGACTCCTTCAGCAGATATCACATGACCCAAGAAAGTCACTTCATCCAACCAAAACTCACACTTACTGAACTTAGCATACAACTGGTGTTGACGAAGGAGGGTCAACGCTTGACGAAGATGTTGCTCATGCTCTAGCCGGTTCCGACTATAGATCAAGATGTCATCTATGAAGACTACAACAAACTGATCTAAGAACAGACGAAACACTCTGTTCATCAGGTCCATGAAAGCAGTAGGTGCATTGGTTAATCCAAACGGCATAACCACAAACTCGAAATGACCATACCTCGTCCTGAAAGCTGACTTTGGTATGTCATCCGCCTTTATCCTTAACTGATGATATCCAGACCGTAGATCGATCTTCGAAAACACTGTAGCACCACACAACTGATCGAACAGGTCATCTATCCTCGGCAACGGGTACTTATTCTTGATCGTGACCTTGTTCAACTGTCGGTAGTCTATACACAACCGCATCGAACCATCCTTCTTCTTAACAAACAACACGGGAGCACCCCATGGTGACATACTCAGTCGGATAAAACCTTTCTCCAACAACTCTTGCAACTGCTTCTTCAACTCTACCATCTCTGCTGGAGCCATCCTATATGGTGTCTGTGCAATCGGTTGCATTCCCGGAACCAGATTGATCTAAAAATCGATCTCTCGGGAAGGAGGAACACTAGGAAACTCCTTAGGAAACACATCCGCAAACACTCGGACTACCAGCACTTCTTCAAGGCTAAGGCCTTTTGCCTTGATATCCACAACGGTATCCACAATGTGAGCTAAGAACGCCTCACATCCTTGTCGTAACAACTTATCTGCCACCATAGCTGACACCAGACACGTTGGAAGAATCTTCCTATCTCGTTGGAAGATCCACTTCTTTCCGGCAACTTCAAACACCACCTGCTTGGAACCACAGTCCAAGACAACCTTATACTTCTCTAAGGTATCCATCCCAAGGATAACATCGAAACCATGCATATCAAGTGGTATGAGATCCACCTGAATGTTGTGTCCCAAGAAAGACAAAACACAAGATGGACACTCTTCTCGAAGCAATGAAGAACCATCAAGAGGGGTTTCTAACAACAAACTATCCTTCTTACAACTAATAGGTAGATGACAGTTTTCAAGCATACTATAGGCGATAAAAGAGTGTGTAGCACCCGGGTCAACCAGAACAGATATAAAGCAAGAAGAAGACATATCAGAATAAAATAACTCCATCTGACCTGTCACCACTCGTGGGTTGACTATCGCCTCCGGCTGACTCATGGCATAGAATCGAGCCATTGCTTGCTGTCCACGACCTCTGCTCCCTTGAGCAGACGATCCAGCTTGTGACGCCTGACCGCGTCCTCATCCTCTGCTACCACTGGGCTGTGGTCTCTCTGACTTCTGGAAACTCTACCTCGGTTGTTGTGTCACTTCAACATCTCTACTTGGGCAATTGAACTTCCAATGCCCGACTTGTCCGCAGAGATGACATGCTCTATTGTCAACTCGTGGCCTAGATGGCCCTGTCACTGCCACCGAAGCTGAACTATGCGCCTTAGATGGTGAAGAAACATAACCTTTCCCTTTACTCGGAGACCACTGAGATGGTACACTAGAACTTCTCATCACTGACGGTGCTGAAAACCTGGGCTTCTTGAAGCCACCAAACCTTCGTCCTTGAAACTGAGCAGGTCTTTTAAGAGGCACAGACTCTCTTTTCTCCCTTACTGTCCTCTCGATCCGTCGAATAGATTCCACGAACGTAGCAAACCTCTCTCGGTTTTCTAGCGCAGACACAGGGGTTGTCAACTCAGCACTCAAACCCTTCTCGAAACGTCTGATCCGTTCATCATCTGTTGCCGCCATGTGAGGACAGAACCTCAACAGATCCATAAACTTAGCTTCATACTCGGTGATGTTCATCGTTCCTTGCCGCAACTTCTCAAACTGGCTGATCTTCTCATCCAGGTACGTCTTCGGAAAGTATCTGGTGATGAACTCGCGTCGAAACACTTCCCAACAGATCACCTCACTAGGCCGCTTCTCTTCCTCGATGGTCCACCAGTGACTGGCACTACCCTTCAGAAGGTAGACAGCATGCTTTACTTTTCTGCTTTGGGGATGTCGAGGATCCGGAAAGCCTTTTCAAGACTTGTTAGCCACAGATCTACATCCGCTAGATCAGCCGTTCTAGCATAATCCGAAGCTCCGACTCAGCAATGCCGCTCAAAGGTCTTCCCGATACCCGAAGCTTCTCCATGGGGAACCTGTGCTCACGGAGGAGGCACCGGTAATCTCTCAACCATGAGATTCATCGTAGCCATTAACTGTCCCATAAGCTGTTGGTAGGCAGGGTGTTCAAGTATGGCTGGGTTAGGTTGGGGGACCTCAGGCACCCGATCTTCATGCGCCTGTCCATCTGCTCCATCAACCGATGCAGCATCACTATGCTCAGGAGCATGTTCTTCATGGTTTCCAGACATCTTGGCTTTTTTCCCACCGAGGGCAGAAGATTTTGTAAGATAACCTGGAAAAACACATAAGAACAGACTCAACCTAGTCCTGGATCCCTGTAGACTCAGCGAACCTAGAGCTCTGATACCAAAACTTGTGGCAACACATCCCATTATCACACAGATAACGAGGTGTTACGCGAAAACATGCGGAAAACACCATAACCACAGATTATCAAAAACACGGGTTAATTAAAACCGATTGTGGAAAACTGATAAACTATGAAACTATTACTTCCCAGTCCTCATCCTACACAGAAACATGTTATATATATATATATACAAGTTCTGATATGTGTCCACAGCTCAGGAACAACTGTTCATCCATCACATGCGTTCATCACCTGTTCATATACATAAAGACCCGTATCCGGCCAATAGCAGGATATCCAACATAATCGAACGATCATCGTGAAACAACGTCAAAACACTGCCAAGGACCTGAGAGTACAGGGATGACTCTAGACTCTACTACAAAACATCCAAAACAGCAGCATGTCCAACGCTTGCCTTCTACTGCTCCTCAAGCTACTCGTCCGCAACACCACAACCACGACCACGTCTACCTCGATCACCTAAAAAGGGTGTAAACCAGCGGGGTGAGACAATTGAACAATTGTCCCAGCGGGAAACATAGCTCCCCACCGCAACTTACAGAACCTCAGCAAGATAAACTATAATAGCAGATAACTAACAACAGGTATAACAAGAGCAGTGATATATATAGCAAGATCACACTTACCGGCAAGCATACCAGCTGTACCAAAGCATATAACCAGATGTCTTTCAATGGAACATGATTAACAAGATCAGATATACTACTATGTATCATGATTATTAGAATAGGATATAATTCCATATAACTGGATTATCAAGATAAGACAGATTGTCACATAACCTGCAAGATATATCAAAGATATTACACAAACAAGGCCTCAACCAAAGTTTCGTGTTTGATTTGACCAGTAAATACTAAACGGCTGTATTACATTTTATTATGCCCTGAGGATTTGAATCGTACCATTCAAATCCAACCTTCGGTTACGAAACCCAAGCCGGTGCCATACAAGGTCAATGGAAGAGTCAGACTCCACGACCTCCCACCTCATGGTTAGGACATGAGTACAACATAAGCAGGACCGTAGTCACATGCTGAAGTGGTCTAAGCCACAGGGTCAGCTCCATAGGCTACCCCTTCTCTAGCCCGCCTTGGTACAGGTCTCGGCGCTAGTAAAACTGAGCCACGGGCCTGTTCACCGTGCTCTGAGCCATGAACACATTCATGCTCCACTCATCACATATCCTGAGCCATGGGCCTGTTCACCATGCTCTACATACATATCTGAGTCTGCAACCGAAGTTACACTCTTACCTCCTCATCTTCAGGCTAGGAGCAACCTACACATATTCAACAATATGCACTTCCAGGTTAACCCGTAGGAGAACCTATTTCACCATCACCAAGTCCTGACGATGATGGATCTATGGCCAGGGCAAACTACATGATATATTTCACTATGATTAATTAGTATCTTTTAGATGGATTGCAAGATTCATCCAAGTTGTATAACATGCAAATATAACAGAAGGTAAACAACATTATATTGTTATTAAAAACACATCAATCTGATCCATCTCAAGGATCCCACATCACATGCTATCACTTGGCCTCTTGCCAACCATCCTGATCCATCTCAAGGATCATCACATACCACGGTATATCAATCCTTCATCATGCACTATCACCGCCTCTCAAGGCTCACCTCATCATCATGGGACAAACACATCACATGCATAATCTTATAGAGCAATTATATGTCACATAGCCCATTCATGGCTACCCATCACCTGCATGGTTAGGATACACAATAACCATAGATTCAACATAAGGAATATACTCACTATCATGGAATATCATTCAAGATAATCTAATTACCATTATTACATTTATTTGGTAACCAAGTGTATTAGGTACATCATTAACAAACCATACTGATGCTTACTCTTATCTCAAGATTATATAAACAATCAGGGTATATAGGATTCATGTTGAGTATACAGAACCAACATTATTATTACCAATGTCATTATTGTTGCCATCAACTATTGTCATCTTTATCATGAAGCAACCATTAATATAACTATCACTTAACATCATTATTATCAACATTATTATCATTAAACAACTACTAGTGTAACTATTATCATTCTCATTATCATTAACAATTAAGCATAAGGGTCACATCATGCACCTATTACATGAGGGCTATCATCATATACATTACTATCATTAGCATCCTTATTATTTGCAACGCATCATATACATTGATGATATCACAAACACTACCTCATTTATTGGTGCGTAGCTAACCACTTCCATCACATGAGGGACCATCACCAAAGAAACTCATACCCTCACTAAAACCTATCACCCAACATGGGTATCGGCCACCACACTAACCCTATCGGCCATCACGGCCCAAGGCATGTCTCCCAACATGGTATCGGCCATCACACTAACCCTATCGACCATCATGTCCCAAGGCATGTCGCCCAACATGGTATCGCCCATCATCGTATCGCCCATCATGGGTATCGGCCATTAGAGCACATATCCTATCACGCAACCCTAACACTCATGGCACTACTTGGCCCTATCATCCACCACATGGACAAGGAGATAACTCAACACAAGAGCACCCACTCTATTATCCAACTCAAGGACATCCATGTCGCCCAACACCATCAGACCATATCGCCCAACAAGAGAGAGGGAGAGAGGGAGAGAGAGAGAGAGAGTATCGCCCATCTCCAAGGGCACTCACCATATCGGCCAACAAAACCCTAGCTCACCCTATCGCCAAACTCATGGGCAAGGGTATCGGCCAACCTCAAGGGCTCAACATGTCGCCCACCAAGAAGAGCACCATGTCGCCCAACTCAAAGAACCATATCGTCCACCACAAGAGCAAGGATGTCACCCAACACCAAGAACACTCATATCGTTCAACTCAAGGACAAGGGTTTCGCCCAACACGCCCACAAGGAAGGGGTATCACCCAGCCCTAGGTCACCTTCAACCTCCAACTCAATGAAACTCAAACCCTAGAAAGCAAGGTATACAAAGGAACCCTAAACCCTAAGGGGGATATCGGCCACCAAAGGAAACTAAAGCAAGGTACACAAGCAAGGAACTAAGCTAGACTATTAACATGTAACAAGGTTATAGCTAGAGGTAAAAGAGTTAGGGTTAGAAGCTATGCAACCCGCCTTAAGCTCCAAGCTCCAAAGCACTCCAAGGTCCAAAGCTATCGTCCACCAAGCTACTCCAGGAAGGTGTATCGGCCTCCACTTCAGCTCCAAGGAAGTGTATCGTCCAACACAAGCTAGATGGAGAGGGATATCGTGCACCAAGGGTGGAGGGTAGACCAAAAGAGCAAAGGAGACTAGGGCAAGGAGAAGAGCTACCTATATAGGAGGGAAGGGAGGATAAACCAAGGTACATCCATGCTATGTGTCGCCCACCCAAGGGACACTTGTATTAGGGTTCTAGCCAACACACTAGCAAGCCAAGAGACACTTGTCCAAGATAGGCACCAAGTGTCCACCAACCAAGGCCAAGCCACCTGGGCGACACAAACAAGAGCTACTGGGCGACACACCACCCCTAGGTCGACACCCCACTCTCCCATGGGTGACACAAGGCTCAAGCAAGCCCAAACAAGGCACCTCAAGGCCCAAACAAGCTCAACTCAGGCCCAAAGGACTCAAACAACAAGCCCAAGCCTTCCTCTCAACCCTAGAGGAAGCAAAGAGGGAAAACATCTCACAAGATGGCAAACTTGCACACAAAACCCTAAACTTGAGTTATTTGCAAGTAGCCCCTCGAAGAATCAACAAAGCTCAACAAAACCCTAATCACCACTTAAAGGTGATTAGCAAGCACCAAAGCACCAAGATCAAGCAAAATAAATAGGGTAAACCCTATACGCAGGTCAGGGTCCTTACATATCTCTACATCTACTCATAGCTTGATCTATCTTGTATATCTTTTGGTATCTCTTTCTATGATCTAGATCCTACCAGTAGTCCTAACTTGTGATAACATCTACTAGTAGTTCATATACATGTAGTTCTAACCCTATTTATAATTGGAATCTTTGCTCATCTATATGCTACGATTGTATCTTGTATCTTACATGCTCAAGCTGGTTCCTTGAATTACATATCTACTATCTTGAGTTGTTTGCATTACATTGTGATGCAGGGTACATAGATCTACATGATATGTAGAAATTGGAGTATTTGTGGATTTTTATGCAGCCTTTGCTCCAATTTTAGTTTTTGGTGCAAGACTAGTGTTTTTAATGCAGAAACAGCCTTCTGAGCAAGACTCATTGCTTTGTGATGAGCTCTGATGGTTTTTGGTCAAATACCATCATATTGAGGGTCAAAATTGTATTTTATTGTTTTTCTATAGCACTTTATCTTGCGTTTTGGGTTGTTCTAGTATATGCTTTAACTTGCTTTTCTTTCTATGCTTAGACAAGCCCCTATCTGTGCTCTTCTACTCTCCTTACATAACCTTTTGTTATCTTATTTCCTTTAACAAATTGTGTTCCTTATTTCTTCATAACCCCACTTTTTGAAATGACAAAGGGGGAGAAAGGTATGTCTTCATTTAAAAAGAGGAAGAAGGCATGTCTTACACGAAGAGAATAAGTATGTCCATGTAAGGGGGAGAAGGTAAAATGGGAGAAGACATATATGTATGGAACATATATGTGTAGAAGACATAGTATTCTGTAAATGTTATGAAAGCTAACTATGCAGGAGAAATAGAATCAATTGAGGGGGAGTATGAGAACTTCATGCGCATCAATTGAGGGGGAGCATATGAACTCAATTCTATTAAAACCCCTATGTTTCTCCAAAGGTATGACTTTACTTAATTGCTTTCAATACATTTATGGAATGGTTTGTCATCTTCAAAATGGTGGAGATTGTTGACTCAAGGTCAATTAGGTCAATGTTGACTCACGTCTAAATTGACTAAACCCGTGTTTTGATGATGACTAACCATTCCACATATTGGTGTCTAATGTCTCTACTTGAGTGATTTTAGATTAGGTATAGACACACTCCAAATGCCCTATCTTGTGCATATCAAATTGGAGAAAAGACAAGTCAAAGTCATTCAAGTGCATATTTTTGTAATATGATATAAATCCATTAGAATCATGTTGTAAATCACTTGTAGTGATTGTATGACTTGTAATTAAGCTTGGAAAAGATTAGGAGCACTTAGTTCGAATGTTAGAGCACCTTAGATGCAACTTTGAAAATTGATTACAGGCACTTTGTCGATCGAGTTTCCCATCCTGAAAACTCGACCGATCATCCTTGATCAATTTTCTACAGATTGCATCGGTCGAGTTGTGTTTACACAGAACTCGACCGATCAAGTAACTAACCATTTTGATTCCTAATGGTCAGTCGAGTTTTGTCAGGACAAACTCAACCAATCATTTGAGTATCGGCCTTGTCGTTTACTTGATCGGTCGAGTTACCTTTATTGAAACTCGACCGATTGCCCTGTATGGAAAAGTGCATAAAAGTGCTTCTAGCCGTTGTGGAGTTGCAACAAGTGAAAATAGATCTGTTGCAAGCCACAAAATGGCTAGTTTTTATTTTCAAGTGTTCCCAAAGGCTAAGAGGCATCCCCAGCTATAAATAGGACTCCTTGGGCTTCATTCCAAGGTTGAGCATTCAATGCAAACTCTATGTGAGGTTCCTATTCTATAGTTGAGTGCTTCCTATAGCCTCCTCTCTCTCTCTCTAAGCTTAATCACTTGCTACATCCATTAGAGTGAGTAGGAAATCTGTAAGAGAGCTAGTCATATATGTATATCTTGTGAGGCTCTCACTTCCACCACCTCCCCATCTCCCATTTCAAGCATGAAGATGAAGGTTCTCTCTCTAGTCCAAGAGAGGTGAAGAAGGACAAGGGAAGGCATCCCTTGGTGAAGATCAAGGCTGAAGACTTAGAGCTAGAGTGGGTAAACCCTTGGTAAAGGAAGAAGACTCCTTGCTCAAGTGGGTAAGTCCTTGATGGAAGCTTCTCCGAGTGAAGGTGAAGTCAAAGACGGAAGATCCAAGAAGAGTGGGTAATTCTTGTAAGGCTGAAGACTTGTGCAAGAGTAGGTAAGTCCTTGGAAGAAGGCGGAAGACTCCTTGCAAAGTGGGTAAGTCCTTGGTAAGGTTGAAGACTCTTTGTATTGGATAGGTAAGTCCTTTGTTTGGTCATGTATTGTAAGTCTTATGAATATAAGAATGCAATGGTTTGGAAATCCTAGAGGTTGACCTCTCTAGGTAAGTGGACTGACACACTTCTAGTTTGAAGTGTGGAACCACTCTAAATAGCTTGTCTATTGGTGCATGGTCAATATCTCTCATCCTTGCTATGCATGTTTTAGTTGCACTCAAATTACCTATTTAGCAACCTTATCTTGTGATATATCTTGAAGGTCTAATGAATTTTTTTTAAGTGCATTCAGCTCTATTCACCCCCCCCCTTTTAGAGCACCCAAGTCACCCATCTAGGATCCAACAATTGGTATCAGAGTTGGCTTCTCGAAGCATACTTCAACAAGTAGGAGAAGATGGGTGACTACTAAGGAGGGAGATATTTGATCATCTTACCAATCTTTGATGGGAGCAATTTCCTCTATTGGAGAAGAAGACTTCAATTCTACATCCAAGGATCAAGTCTTGAGATGTGGTAAATGGTGAACAGTCCATTCATGCCACCAAAGACAAAGATTGAAGAATGGGATGATGCCACCTTGAAGAAAGCAACCTTGAATGCTAGAGCCATGCACATCCTTTATGCCTCCATGACACCCACCGAGTTCAACCGGATTTCTTCATTTGAAATAGTCTATGAGGTATGGAGAAAGCTTTGTATCACTTATGAAGGGACAGATCAAGTGAAGGAAAGCAAAGTCTACATGCTCAAGGGGATACTTGAGAACTTCAAGATGGGAAAGGAGGAGAGTATAGCCAACATGTACTCAAGGATCAACACCATTGTGAATGGTCTTGTCATTCTAGGTCATCCTATGTCTAGTGGAGAGATCAACTCTAAGATCCTTAGAACTCTTCCCAAGAGGTGGGAACCCAAGGTGACTTCCATTGAAGAAGCAAGGTCACTTAAGGATATTCCGATTGAAGAGAATGAAAAAGGCTGAAATGAAGGCTCAAATTGAAGTTATCATCGAACAAGTCTCTCCATCCTCTCAAGTTAAAGAAGATGCCATGTACTCCAAGGGTGGATTCTACAAAGGCAAGTCCTCCTCCATCCGGTGCTTCACATGTGGAAAGAAGGGTCACTACAAGGAAGATTGCCCACAAGACAAAAAGACCCATCTTCACAAGAAGAAGGAGAAATGGTACTCAAGCTCAAGTGAAGAATCAAGTGAAGAGTCAAGTGGTAGCTCAAGCTCTAGTGATGAAGGAGAATGCCATTTTGCTCTTATAGCATCAACAAGTGAAGACTCAAGTGAGTTAATCTAAACTCTTTAGATAAAGAATCTTTGATTGCTATTATTCATGATATGTGTGCCTCTCTTAAGTCTTCTAAAAGGAAAAAGCAAAAGCTTGCTATAATTGTTGATAATTTGCATGTAGAACTAGATGATCTTGAACATGCAAATTCTTGTTTCCTTGATGATAGAAATGCTTGTCTTAGCCAAGTAGACTCTCTTAAACTTGAAAATGCTAGTTTACTTGATAAGATTGAATTTCTAGAAGCTCAACCTCTTATGTCTAGTTATAGTGAAGAGCATACTTCAATTGTTGATTCTCTCATGCATGATATTGATGTTCTTAAATCTGAAAACAAGGACAAAGATTTTGTTTTGCAAGAATTAGAAATAGAAAATGCCTCCTTGCTTGCTAAAATCAATGTGCATGAATCTTGTTCTAGTTCTACTAGTAGAGAGAATGATGTTGCTGCTCTCCATATTGATAGAAATTCTTATTTAACTAAAGCTCTTTGCTTAGAAAATGATCTTTTACATGCTAGAGATAATATCAATCATTTGTCTTCTACTATTACTTCTCTCATGCATGATAATGATAGTTTGAGATCTTCTTTGCAAAGATTCTTAGTGGGTAAGAAGAGCCTTAATGATATCCTACACCATACTACTAAACAAATTGGTAGACATGGATTATTATATGACAGTTGTCAAAGGAACAACCAAGGTAAATGACCTCCAATATTCAATGGAGAATCCTCTAGATCCAAGACTATGGGCACATGCAACTATTGCAATGAAGTTGGTCATTATTCTACTTGTTGTCCTTTTAAGAAAGCACCCAAGAGAAATAGGACTTGGGTTGCTAAACTAACCCCTCCAGACCCAAAAATATGATTGGGGACCATTTCATCTTTCTTCTTGTAGGTTACATGCAAATGGATTGACTTGAGCTATTGAATTACAAATTGACTTCTCAATCCACAGTAAAGAAGAAAGGTGAGATGTGCAGAGGGTAACAACAAATGGAAAAAGCAATGGTAAGCACATAGGGAATGTTTTTCTTATTTATAACCAATCCCAACTTATTTTTGTTAAGATAGTGTGCACTGTACATATGGTTTTTGAGTCAAAAGTGGTATTTTGTATTTCTCTTCACACTCTTGCTCAAAATCTATTTCTAATGCTTCTATAGTGCATTACTAACTTGCTTAGACATGTTTGGATATGGTTTGTATTTTTAGCATGTCTTTAAATATGTTTTTATGAAATATATGTGCCTTTTGACAGCAGCTCTGTCGGTCGAGTTTTCCCTGTGTGAAACTCAACCGACAGGCACCAATGGGTGTTGACAGCAGCTGTCATTCGGTTGAGTTGTCAATACACAAAACTCGACTGATAACACTGTGCATAGAATATACATTGGCCTATTGAATGAGAATTTCCCTCTCAACTATATTTTCTCAACCAATAGCCTTATTCTTTGGCACTGTCATTTGGTACCTTTATATATGCATATTGCCATATTCTATATTTCCTATCTTGCATACAACTCTATCTCTCTAATTGCTCTAAATTGGTAATTCTATATCTTGCAATTACTTGTTTCGAGTTGTTTTACAGGTTTTGATGATTATCTCTTTGGATCTCTTGGTTGTGTCTAAAATTGCTTCCATTGTTCTCTAACTTGCTACATCTATCTAGGTGTATATCTTGTTTTGATACAACCTTGAGGTTCTTAGGGGTAATCATCTTATGGTAATGATGCATATCTAGTGAGTTATATCCTTTCATGTTTCTAAAAATTGCATATCCCTTTGTTTGGATATATCTCTACATCTAATCATAACTTGATCTATCTTGTATATCTTTTGGTATCTCTTGCTATAATCTAGATCCTACTAGTAGTCCTAACTTGTGATAACATCTACTAGTAGTTCATATACTTGTAGTTCTAACCCTGTTTATAATTGGCATCTTTGTTCATCTATATGATATGCTTGTATCTTGTATCTTACATGCTCAAGCTTGTTCCTTGAATTACATATCTACTATCTTGAGTTGTTTGCATAACATTGTGATGCAGGGTACATAGATCTACATGATATGTAGAAATTGGAGTATTTGTGGATTTTTATGCAGCCTTTGCTCCAATTTCAGTTTTTGGTGCAAGACTAGTGTTTTTAATGTAGAAACAACCGTCTGAGCATGACTCATAGCTTTGTGATCAGCTCTGATGGTTTTTGGTCAAATGCCATCATCTTGAGGGTCAAAATTGTATTTTATTGTTTTTCTGTAGCACTTTATCTTACGTTTTGGGTTGTTCTAGTATATGCTTTAACCTACTTTTCTTTCTATGCTTGGACAAGCCCCTATCTGTGCTCTTCTACTCTCCTTACATAACCTTTTGTTATCTTCTTTCCTTTAACAAATTATGTTCCTTATTTCTTCATAACCCCACTTTTTGAAATGACAAAGGGGGAGAAAGGTATGTCTTCTTTTAAAAAGAGGAAGAAGGTATGTCTTTCACGAAGAGAAGAAGTATGTCCATGTAAGGGGGAGAAGGTAAAATGGGAGAAGACATATATGTATGGAACATATACAAGTAGAAGACATAGTATTCTATAAATGTTATGAAAGCTAACCATGCAGGAGAAATAGCATCAATTGAGGGGGAGTATGAGAACTTCATGCGCATCAATTGAGGGGGAGCATATGAACTCAATTCTATTGAAACCCCTATGTTTGTCCAAAGGTATGACTTTATTTAATTGCTTTCAATACATTTATGGAATGGTTTGTCATCATCAAAAAGGGGGAGATTGTTGACTCAAGGTCAATTAGGTCAATGTTAACTCATGTCTAAATTGACTAAACCCGTGTTTTGATGATGACTAACCATTCCACATATTGGTGTCTAATGTCTATACTTGAGTGATTTCAAATTAGGTATAGACACACTCCAAATTCCCTAACTTGCGCATATCAAATTGGAGAAAAGACAAGTCAAAGTCATACAAGTGCATGTTTTTGTAATATGATGTAAATCCATTAGAATCATGTTGTAAATCACTTGTAGTGATTGTATGACTTATAATTAAGCTTGGAAAAGATTAGGATCACTTAGATCGAATGTTAGATCACCTTAGATGCAACTTTAAAAATCGATTACAGGCACTTTGTCGGTCGAGTTTCCCATCCTGAAAACTCGACCGATCATCCTTGATCAATTTTCTGCAGATTGCATCGATCGAGTTGTGTTTGAACAGAACTCGACCGATCAAGTAACTGACCATTTCTATTCCTAATGGTCGATCGAGTTTTGTCAGGACAAACTCAACTGATCATTTGAGTATCGGCCTTGTCGTTTACTTAATCGGTCGAGTTACCTTTATTGAAACTCGACCGATTGCACTGTACGAAAAAGTGCAGAAAAGTACTTCTAGCCATTGTGGAGTCACAACAAGTGAAAATAGATCCGTTGTAAGCCACAAAATGGCTAGTTTTCGTTCTCAAGTGTTCCCAAAGGCTAAGAGGCATCCCCAGCTATAAATAGGACTCCTTGGGCTTCATTCCAAGGTTGAGCATTCAATCTAAACTCGATGTGAGGTTCCTATTCTATAGTTGAGTGCTTCGTACAGCCTCCTCTCTCTCTCTCTCTAAGCTTAATCACTTGCTACATCCATTAGAGTGAGTAGAAAATCTATAAGAGAGCTAGTCCTACATGTATATCTTGTGAGGCTCTCACTTCCACCACCTCCCCATCTCTCATTTCAAGCATGAAGATGAAGGTTCTCTCTCTTATCCTAGAGAGGTGAAGAAGAACAAGGGAAGGCATCCCTTGGTGAAGATCAAGGCTGAAGACTTGGAGCTAGAGTGGGTAAGCCCTTGGTGAATGCAGAAGGCTCCTTGCTCAAGTGGGTAAGTCCTTGGTGGAAGCTTCTCCGAGTGAAGGTGAAGTCAAAGGCGGAAGATCCAAGAAGAGTGGGTAAATCTTGTAAGGTTGAATACTTGTGCAAGAGTTGGTAAGTCCTTAGAAGAAGGCGGAAAACTCCTTGCAAAGTGGGTAAGTCCTTGGTAAGGTTGAAGACTCTTTGTATTGGATATGTAAGTCCTTTGTTTGGTCATGTATTGTAAGTTTTATGAATATAAGAATGCAATTGTTTGGAAATCCTAGAGGTTGACCTCTCTAGGTAAGTGAACTGACACACTTCTAGTTTGAAGTGTGGAACCACTCTAAATAGCTTGTCTATTGGTGTATGTTCAATCTCTCTCATCCTTGCTATGCATGTTTTAGTTGCACTCAAATTACCTATATAGCAACCTTATCTTGTGATATATCTTGAAGGTCTAATGAATTTTGTTTAAGTGCATTCAGCTCTATTCACCCCCCCCTCTAGAGCACCTAAGTCACCAATCTAGAATCCAACAATTGGTATCAGAGCGGGCTTCTCCAAGCATACTTCAACAAGTAGGAGAAGATGGGTGACTACCAAGGAGGGAGATACTTGATCAGCCTACCAATCTTTGATGGGAGCAATTTCTTCTATTGAATAAAAAGACTTCAATTCTACCTCCAAGGATCAAGTCTTGAGATGTGGCAAATGGTGAACAGTCCATTCATGCTACCAAAGACAAAGATTGAAGAATGGGACGATGCCACCATGAAGAAAGCAACTTTGAATGCTAGAGCCATGCACATCCTTTATGCCTCCATGACCCCCACCGAGTTCAACTGGATTTCTTCATTTGAAACAGCCTATGAGGTATGAAGAAAGCTTTGCATCACTTATGAAGGGACAGATCAAGTGAAGGAAAACAAAGTCTACATGCTCAAAGGGCTGCTTGAGAACTTCAAGATGGGAAAGGAGGAGAGTATAGCCAACATGTACTCAAGGATCAATACCATTGTGAATGGTCTTGCTGTTCTTGGTCATCCTATGTCTAGTGCAGAGATCAACTCTAAGATCCTTAGAACTCTTCCCAAGAGGTGGGAACCCAAGGTGACTTCAATAGAAGAAGCAAGGTCACTTAAGGATATCCCTATTGAAGAGGGAGGAAGTAGAAAGACAAGAGAAGAAAGAGTTAACGAGAATGAAGAAGGTTGAAATGAAGACTCAAATTGAAGCTATCATGGAACAAGTCTCTCCATCCTCTCAAGTTAAAGAAGATGCCATGTACTCGAAGGGTGGATTCTACAAAGGAAAGTCCTCCTCCATCCGGTGCTTCACATGTGGAAAGAAGGGTCACTACAAGGAAGATTGCCCGCAAGGCAAAAAGACCCATCTTCACAAGAAGAAGGAGAAATGGCACTCAAGCTCAAGTGAAGAATCAAGTGAAGAGTCAAGTGATAGCTCAAGCTCTAGTGATGAAGGAGAATGTCATTTTGCTCTTATAGCATCAACAAGTGAAGACTCAAGTGAGTTAATCTAAACTCTTTAGATAAAGAATCTTTGATTTCTATTATTCATGATATGTGTGCCTCTCTTAAGTCTTCTAAAAGGAAAAAGAAAAACCTTGCTATAATTGTTGATAATTTGCATGTAGAACTAGATTATCTTGAACATGCCAATTCTTACTTGCTTGATGATAGAAATGCTTGTCTTAGCCAAGTAGACTCTCTTAAACTTGAAAATGCTAGTTTACTTGATAAGATTGGATTTCTAGAAGCTCAACCTCTTATGTCTAGTTATAATGAAGAGCATACTTTAATTGTTGATTGTCTCATGCATGATATTGATGTTCTTAAATCTAAAAACAAGGACAAAGATTTTGTTTTGCAAGAATTAGAAACAGAAAATGCCTCCTTGCTTGCTAAAATCAATGTGCATGAATCTTGTTCTAGTTCTACTAGTAGAGAGAATGATGTTGCTGCTCTCCATATTGATAGAGATTCTTATTTAACTAAAGCTCTTTGCTTAGAAAATGATCTTTTGCAGGCTAGAGATAATATCAATCATTTGTCTTCTACTATTACTTCTCTCATGCATGATAATGATAGTTTGAGATCTTCTTTGCAAAGATTCTTAGTCAGTAAGAAGATCCTTATGATATCCTACACCATACTACTAAACAAATTGGTAGACATGGTTTAGGATATGACAGTAGTCAAAGGAACAACCAAGGTAAATGACCTCTAATATTCCATTGAGAATCCTCTAGATCCAAGACTATGGGCACATGCAACTATTGCAATGAAGTTGGTCATTATTCGACTTGTTGTCCTTTTAGGAAAGCACCCAAGAGAAATAGGACTTGGGTTGCTAAACTAACCCCTCCGGACCCAAAAATATGATTGGGGACCATTTCTTTTTTTTTTGCTCTGTAAGCGCCTTACTCTTTATTGGGTATAAAAAAAGGTTCTTATGTACAGGAAAATGAGATGGAAACAACTGTACAACTGAAATAACGAAAACTATATCAACTATGCTCCCCAGCACTTATTAATATCAACAGACGAACGCTTGAAGAAGCTGAAAGAATTCTCCTTCCATATGAAGAGCAGATTAGAAAGAAACATCAGCTGCTTCATATCCATCTTCATCTTCAGCCAACCCTCAGGATAGGTCGGGCATTAGAAAAGAACCCAGCAATCAAACATACAGATAAACAATCTCAGCTATGCTTTCCCAGCATCTCTTATTAACTAAAGATGAATTCTTGAAAATTCTGAAATTTCTCTCCTTCCATATGTAGAACAGAGTAGCAAGACATAACAGCTGTTGTTTCTTTGTCTTCATCTTCAGGAAATCATCAGGACAGTTCGGGACATTAGAAATGAACCCAACACTCACCCCATGTCTCCATGTTGTAACAGCAAAATTGCAATTAAAAAGAACATGACCAATACTTTCAGAATCACTCTCACAAAGACAACAGCGACGGGCTAGATGAATACCCACCTTCTGAAGATAATCAAGGGTTGGAAGCTTGCCTAAGAACATCTTCGAAGCATTGATAATCATAACTCTTGGATGGTCAAATTTCCAAATCCAATTGGCCCAGGCAAGGCAAGTCTTATTACCTCTAATGACATTCCAAGCATCTTTGATCTTAAGAGAATAAAGGCCTTGAATACTAACCGAATCCTCATCATGAAGATCAATGTCAGCTTCATCAATGCAGCTTTTGAAAACCTTGAAGCATCTTTTTTCCGGAATGATCCACTTTTTATCCTTGATGAAAGTACTGAGAAAGCCATTTAAACCAACTCCGATCTTGAGCACATTGGTAGCATCAATACAATCACCAAGGAATTTATTATTAGGCAACCAAGGATCTTTCCAAACCCTAAAGCAAGATCCATTCCCAATGTGAAGCTTAATAAGAGGCAAAATAGTACTTCTGTAACTGCAAAGCTGTTTCCACATCCATGAGACGTTAGATTTAGCTTTACTGGACCAGAAGGAGTCATTCTTTAAATACTTTCCGTTAAGCCATCTTACCCATAAAGAATCCTTTTTAGAAGCAATATTCCAAACATTCACAATCATACCAGCATTATTAGAATCATCAACTTTCCTTATCCCCAAACCACCTTCTTTCTTTGGCTTACAAACTTGGTCCCATTTCACATAGTGAATCTTCTTTTCAGCAGCAGAACTTTCCCAAATAAATCTTTTACAGATACTGTTGATCTCCTTCATAGTACTAGCAGGCAAAGGGAAAGTCGCAGACCAAAAGAGGTGTAAAGCATTCAGTGTAGAGTTCACAAGTTCAACTCTTCCTCCAAAGGATAAGGATTTCATCTTCCAACTCTCTAACTTCTTCTTCATCTTATCAATAAGAGGCAGACAGTAAGAACTCTTCAACTTTCCACAGAAAAGAGGGAGCCCAAGATATCGCATAGGAAACACACCTTTATTGATATTTAAGATACTAGCAATGAAATACCCATTAACATTTCTACTACAGAAAACATGACTCTTATTCAGATTCATTTCCAAGCCAGAAATTTTTCCAAAATGCTCCAGAAGGGATTTAATAGAACTAGCATTCTCAGGATTGCCTTTAGCATAAATCATAACATCATCATCAAATAAAGTATGCGAAATAACAGCACTCCCATTACTAATAGGATCAAGAATATTCCTTTTCACAGCATTGTCCATCATAGCACTAAACCCCTGCATAGCAATGACAAATAGAGAAGGTGCCAAAGGATCACCTTGGCGAATACCATTGGAAGGGAAAATCACATCAGAAGGACATCCATTAACAAGAATGTGCAAACTGGTGGTCTTCATAATAGTCTTGATCCAATCCACAAAACAGTAAGGAAATTTCATCTTCTCCATCACCTTGAACAGAAAAGGCCATTTAACCGAATCATAGGCTTTAGTTAAATCTGCCTTTATGCACATTTTATCACTCCCATTGCTAAGGTTAAAATCACTAATCAACTCATTAGCCAATAGGAGGGCATCCGCAATCTTTCTTCCCTTGATAAACGCAAATTGATTAGGACTAATAATGGAAGGCAGAATATTCTGAAGCCTATTAGAAAGAACCTTAGAAATAATCTTGTATAAGAAGTTACATAATGCAATAGGTCTCCAGTCACTAATATTCTCATCATCCAGGGTTTTAGGAATGAGAGTAATGTATGATTTATTGACCTCTTTCAGTAGTTTATTACTACTAAAGAAATTAAGCACAGCCTTAGTGACATCCTTGCCAATGATATCCCAAGTAGATTTGAAGAAATGTCCATTAAACCCATCTGGGCCAGGAGCCCTGTCCCCCCCATCCTCCTTGATGACTTTCTCCACTTCATCTTTAGTGACTTCAGCTCTAATCATCTCAAAGTGCTCAGCAGAGATAGTAGGCAAGCCCCAATCCGGATCCCACACCTCACTAGAATTATTAGTGAACTTGTTAAAAATATCTTTATAATACTTGTGAATATGGTCAGTAATCTTCACTTCATTATAAGTTTTACAACCTTCAATATTCAGACATCTCATATGATTTCTAGTTGCTCTAGTCTTGATGGAATTATAGAAGAAGGCAGTATTTTTATCACCAAGTTTCAACCAATTCACCCGAGACAATTGTTTGGCAAAGGATTCCTCACGTTCAGTAGCTTCTCTAGCAGCCTTGCTTTTATTAAGAGCTATATGTCTCAGATTCTTATCCTCAAGACATCTATCTGCAGCATCAGTAGCTTCCACAGCTTCAAATTCCAGGATTCTAGATGAATCTTTAATGTTACCAAAGGTCTCCTTATTCCACTTAATGAGCTTATCCCTCACATTCTTAAGCTTTTTTGTAACTCTAAACATAGGGTTACCAGTCACCTCTACCTCCCAGGCTTCTTTCACAACCTTCAAAAAATCAGGATGACTTGTCCAAGCATTAATAAATTTGAAGTAGCCCTTCTTCGTCTTAGCAGTTTTATTCATCCTGATAATAAGCTGGCGATGATCACTGTGAATAGTGTTATTAATATCTCCCCAACAATCTTTGAAGTAATCCATAAACTCAAGATTATAAAGAGCCCTGTCAATTTTCAACATAATGAATTGGTCACCTCCACGCCTGTTATCCCAGGTATAAAAAGCACCTTTAAGCTCTAATTCAACAAGGTCAGAATTGGCAAAAATGTTATTGAACCCTTCCATAGCTTTCAGAGAATAGAACCCCCTGCCTTTCCTTTCATGAGAAAACCGTATAGCATTAAAGTCGCCAACCAGCAGCCAAGGACCCATCAACCTCGAATGGATATTAAGAATAGAATCCCAGAGCTCAACTCTTCTTTTCTCATCATTCTGTCCATAGACAGCAGTCAAGAAGAAACTAGAATCTTTATAATCAACTTTGCAATGAATCATTTGATTCGTTTCCAAAACATTACTAATCTTCACCACCTTATCATCCCAAAGAATAATAATCCTTCCAAGAGGATGAGCATTATGATTAGAACACCACCCCTTATCCCCCCATATTCTATACAGAATTTTGTTAATCTTCTTATGTCTTATTTTGGTTTCTAAGAGAATATTTACAGGCATATCATATTTACAAATAGCCTCTCTAATTTTCTCCTGGTGCCCATATCTATTTATACCTCGAACATTCCAGGAGAACACCCCCAAGTTTTCACCCATTGGGATGATCTTCGGTTGGAACCCTGCCAACCTCAGTAACTTCAAAGTTTTCTTCTGACAAGTCATCAAGGATTTCAAACATGTTAGTCGATACTTCATCAACTATTTTCTTGGTAGTAGTCAGATTTTTATTATCCTTCCTACAAGGAGCACGATTCTTTCCAGAAACATAACAGAATCCTTCACTATCCATCATACGCTTCTTCAAATGGATCTTACTATCAATAACATTCTTCATCCTGTCTGGCACTTCATACTGAGGTGTGGTAAATCCATCAACTTGATTAACCAAATTATTCATAGAGGTAGACGAAGAAGCCTGACATAGCTCTTTATTTAGTTCCCCCTTCTTCATTATCTGACTACCTACCTGTGCATTCCCATGCTCTGAGATCTCCCTGTCTACAGCTTCCTTACCCAGGACTCGCCCTTGTTCCATCTGAGCTTGGACAGTTAAATCTTTAGGCATATTTTGGACTTGATTGCAGCTAGGTTTAGAAAGCCCTTTCTCATTCACAATATCACTTGGGATATTTTTAGTTGCAGCAACCAGGACACCTTCACTCTGCCTATCATAAATAACCTTCTCTCTATTAACCTTTTTGATATTATCAATCGGTAACCATATCTTTTTAACTTCAGCTGGAGTACAGCTTCCAGGATCATGCCCAAAGCAATTACATTTAGAATAGAGTTCCGACACCCATTCATATGAAACTTGAATGACATCCTTATGTCCTTCATCGCTCCTCAGAACAACTTCATTTGGAAACTTGCAATCAGAATAGATAAGAATTGGGGACCATTTCATCTTTCTTCTTGCAGGTTACTTGCAAATGGATTGACTTGAGCTATTGAATTACAAATTGATTTCTCAATCCGCATGAAAGAAGAAAGGTGAGATGTGCAGAGGGTAACAACAAATGGAAAAAGCAATGGTAAGCACATAGGTAATGTTTTTCTTATTTATAATCAATCCCAACTTGTTTTTGTTAAGATAGTGTGCACTATACATATGGTTTTTGAGTCAAAAGTGGTATTTTATGTTTCTCTTGCAATTACTTGTTTCGATTTGTTTTGTAGGTTTTGATGATTATCTCTTTGGATCTCTTGATGGTGTCTAAAATTGCTTCCATTGTGCTCTAACTTGCTACATCTATCTAGGTGTATATCTTGTTTTGATACAACCTTGAGGTTCTTAGGGGTCATCATCTTACGGTAATGATGCATATCTAGTGAGTTATATCCTTTCATGTTTCTAAAAATTGCATATCTCTTTGTTTGGATATATCTATACATCTACTCATAGCTTGATCTATCTTGTATATCCTTTGGTATCTCTTGCTATGATCTAGATCCTACTAGTAGTCCTAACTTGTGATAACATCTACTAGTAGTTCATATACATGTAGTTCTAACCCTTTTTATAATTGGCATCTTTGCTCATCTATATGATATGCTTGTATCTTGTATCTTACATGCTCAAGCTTGTTCCTTGAATTACATATCTACTATCTTGAGTTGTTTGCATAACATTGTGATGCAGGGTACATAGATCTACATGATATGTATAAATTGGAGTTTTTGTGGATTTTTATGCAGCCTTTGCTCCAATTTCAGTTTTTGGCGCAAGACTAGTGTTTTTAATGCAGAAACAGCCTTCTGAGCAAGACTCATTGCTTTGCGATGAGCTCTGATGGTTTTCGGTCAAATGCCATCATCTTGAGGGTCAAAATTATATTTTATTGTTTTTCTACAGCACTTTATCTTGCATTTTGGGTTGTTCTAGTATATGCTTTAACTTGCTTTTCTTTCTATGCTTGGACAAGCCCCTATCTGTGCTCTTCTACTCTCCTTACATAACCTTTTGTTATATTCTTTCCTTTAACAGATTGTGTTCCTTATTTCTTCATAACCCCACTTTTTGAAATGACAAAGGGGGAGAAAGGTATGTCTTCTTTTAAAAAGAGGAAGAAGTCATGTCTTACACGAAGAGAAGAAGTATGTTCGTGTAAGGGGGAGAAGGTAAAATGGGAGAAGACATATATGTATGGAACATATATGAGTAGAAGACATAGTATTCTATAAATGTAATGAAAGCTAACCATGCAGGAGAAATAGCATCAATTGAGGGGGAGTATGAGAACTTCATGCACATCAATTGAGGGGAAGCATATGAACTCAATTCTATTGAAACCCCTATGTTTCTCCAAAGGTATGACTTTACTTAATTGCTTTCAATACATTTATAGAATGGTTTGTCATCTTCAAAAAGGGGGAGATTGTTGACTCAAGGTCAATTAGGTCAATGTTGACTCACGTCTAAATTAACTAAACCCATGTTTTGATGATGACTAACCATTCCACATATTGGTGTCTAATGTCTCTACTTGAGTGATTTTAGATTAGGTATAGACACACTCCAAATGACCTAACTTGTGCATATCAAATTGGAGAAAAGACAAGTCAAAGTCATACAAGTGCACATTTTTGTAATATGATGTAAATCCAATAGAATCATGTTGTGAATCACTTGTAGTGATTCTATGACTTGTAATCAAGCTTGGAAAAGATTCGGAGCACTTAGATCGAATGTTAGATCACCTTAGATGCAACTTTGAAAATCGATTACAAGCACTTTGTCGGTCGAGTTTCCCATCCTGAAAACTCGACCGATCATCCTTGATAAATAATCTGTAGATTGCATCGGTTGAGTTGTGTTTACACAGAACTCGACCGATCAAGTAACTGACCATTTTGATTACTAATGTTCAGTCGAGTTTTGTCAGGACAAACTCGACCGATCATTTGAGTATCGGCCTTGTCATTTACTTGATCGGTTGAGTTACCTTTATTGAAACTCGACCGATTGCACTCTACAGAAAAGTGTAGAAAAGTGCTTCTTGCCATTGTAGAGTTGAAATAAGTGAAAATAGATCCGTTGCAAGCCACAAAACGGCTAGTTTTCATTCTCAAGTGTTCCCAAAGGCTAAGAGGCATCCCCAGCAATAAATAGGACTCCTTGGGCTTCATTCCAAGGTTGAGCATTCAATGCAAACTCTATGTGAGGTACTTGTTCTATAGTTGAGTGCTTCCTACAACATCCTCTCTCTCTCTAAGCTTAATCACTTGCAACATCCATTAGAGTGAGTAGGAAATCTATAAGAGAGCTAGTCCTACATGTATATCTTGTGAGGATCTCACTTCCACCACCTCCCCATCTCTCATTTCAAGCATGAAGATGAAGGTTCTCTCTCTTGTCCAAGAGAGGTGAAGATGAACAAGGGAAGGCGTCCCTTGGTGAAGATCAAGGCTGAATACTTGGAGCTAGAGTGGGTAAGCCCTTGGTGAAGGCATAAGACTCCTTGCTCAAGTGGGTAAGTCCTTGGTGGAAGCTTCTCCGAGTGAAGGTGAAGTCAAAGGCGGAAGATCCAAGAAGAGTGGGTAATTCCTGCAAGGCTGAAGACTTGTGCAAGAGTAGGTAAGTCCTTGGAAAAAGGCGGAAGACTCCTTGCAAAGTGGGTAAGTCTTTGGTAAGGTTGAAGACTCTTTGTATTAGATAGGTAAGTCCTTTGTTTGGTCATGTATTGTAAGTCTTATGAATATAAGAATGCAATGGTTTGGAAATCCTAGATGTTGATCTCTCTAGGTAAGTGGACTGACACACTTCTAGTTTGAAGTGTGGAACCACTCTAAATAACTTGTCTATTGGTGTATGTTCAATCTCTCTCATCCTTGCTATGCATGTTTTAGTTGCACTCAAATTACCTATTTAGCAACCTTATCTTGTGATATATCTTGAAGGTCTAATGAATTTTGTTTAAAGTGCATTCAGCTCTATTCACCCCCCCTCTAGAGTACTAAGTCACCCATCTAGGATCCAACAATCGGTATCAGAGCGGGCTTCTCCAAGCATACTTCAACAAATAGGAGAAGATGGGTGACTACCAAGGAGGGAGATACTTGATCAGCCTACCAATCTTTGATGAAGAGCAATTTCCTCTATTGGAGAAGAAGACTTCAATTCTACATCCAAGGATCAAGTCTTGAGATGTGGAAAATGGTGAACAGTCCATTCATGCTACCAAAGACAAAGATTGAAGAATGGGATGATGCCACCTTGAAGAAAGCAACCTTGAATGCTAGATCCATGCACATCCTTTATGCCTCCATGAAACCCACCGAGTTCAACCGGATTTCTTCATGTGACACAGCCTATGAGGTATGGAGAAAGCTTTGCATCACTTATGAAGGGACAGATCAAGTGAAGGAAAGCAAAGTTTAGATGCTCAAGGGGCTGCTTGAGAACTTCAATATGGGAAAGGAGGATAGTATAGCCAACATGTACTCAAGGATCAACACCATTGTGAATGGTCTTGCTGTTCTAGGTCATCCTATGTCTAGTGGAGAGATCAACTCTAAGATCCTTAGAACTCTTCCCAAGATGTGGGAACCTAAGGTGACTTCCATTGAAGAAGCAAGGTCACTTAAGGATATCCCTATTGAAGAGCTCATTGAAAATCTACAAGCACATAAAGCCACACTTGACAAGAGGGAGGAAGTAGAAAGACAAAAGAAGAAAGAGCTAAAGAGAATGAAGAAGGCTGAAATGAAGGCTCAAATTGAAGCTATCATGGAACAAGTCTCTCCATCCTCTCAAGTTAAAGAAGATGCCATGTACTCCAAGGGTGGATTCTACAAAGGCAAGTCCTCCTCCATCCGGTGCTTCACATGTGGAAAGACGGGTCACTACTAGGAAGATTGCCCACAAGGCAAAAAGACCCATATTCACAAGAAGAAGGAGAAATGGAACTCAAGCTCAAGTGAAGAATCAAGTGAAGACTCAAGTGGTAGCTCAAGCTCTAGTAATGAAGGAGAATGCCATTTTGCTCTTATAGCATCAACAAGTAAAGACTCAAGTGAGGTAAATCTAAACTCTTTAGATAAAGAATCTTTGATTGCTATTATTCATGATATGTGTGCCTCTCTTAAGTCTTCTAAAAGGAAAAAGAAAAAGTTTGCTATAATTGTTGATAATTTGCATGTAGAACTAGATGATCTTGAACATGCCAATTCTTGCTTGCTTGATGATAGAAATGATTGTCTTAGCTAAGTAGACTCTCTTAAACTTGAAAATGCTAGTTTACTTGATAAGATTGGATTTCTAGAAGCTCAACCTCTTATGTCTAGTTATAATGAAGAGCACACTTTTAATTGTTGATTCTCACATGCATGATATTGATGTTCTTAAATCTGAAAACAAGGACAAAGATTTTGTTTTGCAAGAAATTAGAAACAGAAAATGCCTCCTTGCTTGCTAAAATCAATGTGCATGAATCTTGTTCTAGTTCTACTAGTATAGAGAATGATGTTACTGCTCTCCATATTGATAGAGATTCTTATTTAACTAAAGCTCTTTAATTAGAAAATGATCTTTTGCATTCTAGAGATAATATCAATCATTTGTCTTCTACTATTACTTCTCTCATGCATGATAATGACAGTTTGAGATCTTCTTTGCAAAGATTCTTAGAGGGTAAGAAGAGCCTTAATGATATCCTACACCATACTACTAAACAAATTGTTAGACATGGTTTAGGATATCACAGTAGTCAAAGGAACAACCAAGGTAAATGACCTACAATATTCCATGGAGAATCCTCTAGATCCAAGACTATGGGCACATGCAACTATTGCAATGAAGTTGGTCATTATTCTAATTGTTGTCCTTTTAGGAAAGCACCCAAGAGAAATAGGACTTGGGTTGCTAAACTAACCCCTCCGGACCCAAAAATATGATTGAGGACCATTTCATCTTTCTTCTTGCAGGTTACTTACAAATGGATTGACTTGAGCTATTGAATTACAAATTGACTTCTCAATGTGCATGAAACAAGAAAGGTGAGATGTGCAGAGGGTAACAATAAATGGAAAAAGCAATGGTAAGCACATAGGTAATGTTTTTCTTGTTTATAACCAATCCCAACTTGTTTTTGTTAAGATAGTGTGCACTATACATATGGTTTTTGAGTCAAAAGTGGTATTTTGTGTTTCTCTTCACACTCTTGCTCAAAATTTGTTTCTAATGCTTCTATAGTGCATTACTAACTTGCTTAGACATGTTTGGATATGGTTTTTATTTTTAGCATGTCTTTAAATATGTTTTTATGAAATATATGTGCCTTTTGACAACAGCTCTGTCGGTCGAGTTTGCCCTGTCTTAAACTCGACCGATAGGCACCAATGGGTGTTGCCAGCAGCTGTCATTCGGTCGAGTTGTCAATACATAGAACTCGACCGACAGCATTGTGCATAGAATATACATTTGTCTTATTGACTGAGAATTTTCCTCTCAACTAGATTTTCTCATCCAATAGCCTTATTCTTTTGCACTCTCATTTGGTACATTTATATATGCATATTACCATGTTCTATATTGCCTATCTTGCATACAACTCTATCTCTCTAATTGCTCTAAATTGGTAATTCTATATCTTGCAACTACTTGTTTTGAGTTGTTTTGTAGGTTTTGATGATGATCTCTTTGGATCTCTTGGTTGTGTCTAAAATTGCTTTCATTGTGCTCTAACTTGCTACATCTATCTAGCTGTATATCTTGTTTTGACTAAAATTGCTTCCGTTGTGCTCTAACTTGCTACATCTATCTAGGTGTATATCTTGTTTTGATACAACCTTGAGGTTCTTAGGGGTAATCATCTTATGGTAATGATGCATATCTAGTGAGTTATTTCCTTTCATGTTTCTAAAAATTACATATCTCTTTGTTTGGATATATCTCTACATCAACTCATAACTTGATCTATCTTGTGTATCTTTTGGTATCTCTTGCTATGATCTAGATCCTACTAGTAGTCCTAACTTGTGATAACATCTACTAGTAGTTAATATACATGTAGTTCTAACCCTGTTTATAATTGGCATCTTTGCTCATCTATATGCTATGCTTGTATCTTGTATCTTACATTCTCAAGCTTGTTCCTTGAATTACATATCTACTATCTTGAGTTGTTTGCATAACATTGTGATGTAGGGTACATAGATCTACATGATATGTAGAAATTGGAGTATTTGTGGATTTTTATGCAGCCTTTGCTCCAATTTCAGTTTTTGGTGCAAGACTAGTGTTTTTAATGCAGAAACAGCCTTTTGAGAAAGACTCATGCTTTGCGATGAGCTCTGATGGTTTTTGGTCAAATGCCATCATCTTGAGGGTCAAAATTGTATTTTATTATTTTTCTGCAGCACTTTATCTTGCGTTTTGGGTTGCTAAAGTAAATGCTTTAACTTGCTTTTTTTCTATGCTTGGACAAGCCCCTATATGTGCTCTTCTACTCTCCTTACATAACCTTTTGTTATCTTCTTTCCTTTAACAAATTGTGTACCTTATTTCTTCATAACCCCACTTTTTGAAATGAAAAAGGGGGAGAAAGGTATGTCTTCTTTTAAAAAGAGGAAGAAGGCATGTCTTACACGAAGAGAAGAAGTATGTCCGTGTAAGGGGGAGAAGGTAAAATAGGAGAAGACATATATGTATAGAACATATATGAGTAGAAGACATAGTATTCTATAAATGTCATGAAAGCTAACCATGCAGGAGAAATAGCATCAATTGAGGGGGAGCATGAGAACTTCATGCGCATCAATTGAGGGGGAGCATATGAACTCAATTCTATTGAAACCCCTATGTTTCTCCAAAGGTATGACTTTACTTAATTGCTTTCAATACATTTATGGAATGGTTTGTCATCTTCAAAAAGGGGGAGATTGTTGACTCAAGGTCAATTAGGTCAATGTTGACTCATGTCTAAATTGACTAAACCTGTGTTTTGATGATGACTAACCATTCTACATATTGGTGTCTAATGTCTCCACTTGAGTGATTTCATATTAGGTATAGACACACTCCAAATGCCCTAACTTGCGCATATCAAATTGGAGAAAAGACAAGTCAAAGCAATACAAGTGCACGTTTTTGTAATATGATGTAAATCCATTAGAATCATGTTGTAAATAACTTGTAGTGATTGTATGACTTGTAATTAAGCTTGGAAAAGATTAGGATCACTTAGATCGAATGTTAGAGAACCTTAGATGCAACTTTGAAAATAAATTACAGTCACTTTGTCAGTCGAGTTTCCAATCCTGAAAACTCGACCGATCATCTTTGATCAATTTTCTGCAGATTCCATGGGTCGAGTTGTGTGTACACAGAACTCGACTGATCAAGTAACTGACCATTTTGATTCCTAATGGTCGGTTGAGTTTAGTCAGGACAAACTCGACCGATCATTTCAGTATCGGCCTTGTCGTTTACTTTATCGGTCGATTTACCTTTATTGAAACTCGACCGATTGCACTATACGGAAAAGTGCAGAAAAGTGATTCTAGTTGTTGTGGAGTTGCAACAAGTGAAAATAGATCCTTTGCGAGCCACAAAATGGCTAGTTTTCATTCTCAAGTGTTCCCAAAGGCTAAGAGGCATCCCCAGCTATAAATAGGACTCCTTGGGCTTCATTCCAAGGTTGAGCATTCAATGCAAACTCTATGTGAGGTTCCTATTCTATAGTTGATTGCTTCCTACAGCCTCCTCTCTCTCTCTAAGCTTAATCACTTCCTACATCCATTAGAGTGAGTAGAAAATCAGTAAGAGAGCTAGTCCTATATGTATATCTTGTGAGGGTCTCACTTCCACCACCTCCCCATCTCTCATTTCAAGCATGAAGATGAAGGTTCTCTCTCTTGTCTAAGAGAGGTGAAGAAGAACAAGGGAAGGCGTCCCTTGGTGAAGATCAAGGTTGAAGACTTGGAGCTAGAGTGGGTAAGCCCTATGTGAAGGCCGAAGACTCCTTGCTCAAGTGGGTAAGTCCTTGGTGGAAGCTTCTCCGAGTGAAGGTGAAGTCAAAGGCGAAAGATCCAAGAAGAGTGGGTAATTCCTGCAAGGCTGAAGACTTATGCAAGAGTAGGTAAGTCCTGCAAGGCTGAAGACCTCTCCAGGTAAGTGGACTGACACACTTCTAGTTTGAAGTGTGGAACCACTCTAAATAGCGTGTATATTGGTGTATGTTCAATCTCTCTCATCCTTGATATGCATGTTTTAGTTGCACTCAAATTAACTATTTAGAAACCTTATATTGTGATATATCTTGTAGGTCTAATGAATTTTGTTTAAGTGCATTCAACTCTATTCACCCCCCCCCCCTCTAGGGAACCTAAGTCACCCATCTAGGATCTAACAATTTGTATCAGAGCGGGCTTCTCCAAACATACTTCAACAAATAGGAGAAGATGGGTGACTACCAAGGAGGGAGATACTTGATCAGCCTACCAATCTTTGATGGGAGCAATTTTCTCTATTGGAGAAGAAGACTTCAATTCTACATCAGAGGATCAAGTCTTGAGATGTGGCAAATGGTGAACAGTCCATTCATGCTACCAAAGACAAAGATTGAAGAATGGGATGATGCCACCTTGAAGAAAACAAACTTGAATGCTAGAGCCATGCACATCCTTTATGCCTCCATGACCCCCACCGAGTTCAACTGGATTTTTCATGTGAAACAGCCTATGAGGTATGGAGAAAGCTTTGCATCACTTATGAAGGGATAGATAAAGTGAAGGAAAGCAAAGTCTACATGCTCAAGGGGCTGCTTGAGAACTTCAAGATGGGAAAGGAGGAGAGTATAGCCAACATGTACTCAAGGGTCAACACCATTGTGAATGGTCTTACTGTTCTAGGTCATCCTATGTCTAGTGGAGAGATCAACTCTAAGATCCTTAGAACTCTTCCCAAGAGGTGGGAACCCAAGGTGACTTCCATTTAAGAAGCAAGGTCACTTAAGGATATCCCTATTGAAGAGCTCATTGGAAATCTACAAGCACATGAAGCCACACTTGACAAGAGGGAGGAAGTAGAAAGATAAGGGAAGACAAAGCTAAAGAGAATGAAGAAGGCTGAAATAATTACTCAAATTGAAGCTATCATGGAACAAGTCTCTCCATCCTCTCAAGATAAAGAAGATGCCATGTACTCCATGGGTGGATTCTACAAAGGCAAGTCGTCCTCCATCCGGTGCTTCACATGTGGAAAGAAGGGTCACTACAAGGAAGATTGCCCACAAGGCAAAAAGACCCATCTTCACAAGAAGAAGGAGAAATGGCACTCAAGCTCAAGTGAAGAATCAAGTGAAGAGTAAATTGGTAGCTCAATCTCTAGTGATGAAGGAGAATGCCATTTTGCTCTTATAACATCAACAAGTGAAGACTCAAGTGAGGTAAATCTAAACTCTTTAGATAAAGAATCTTTGATTGCTATTATTCATGATATGTGTGCCTCTCTTAAGTCTTCTAAAAGGAAAAAGAAAAAGTTTGCTATAATTGTTGATAATTTGCATGTAGAACTAGATGATCTTGAACATGCCAATTCTTACTTGCTTGATGATAGAAATGTTTGTCTTAGCCAAGTAGACTCTCTTAAACTTGAAAATGCTAGTTTACTTGATAAGATTGGATTTCTAGAAGCTCAACCTCTTATGTCTAGTTATAATGAAGAGCATACTTTAATTGTTGATTCTCTCATGCATGATATTGATGTTCTTAAATCTGAAAATAAGGACAAAGATTTTTTTTTGCAGGAATTAGAAACAGAAAATGCCTCCTTGCTTGCTAAAATCAATGTGCATGAATCTTGTTCTAGTTTTACTAGTAGAGAGAATGATGTTGTTGCTCGCCATATTGATAGAGATTCTTATTTAACTAAAGCTCTTTGCTTAGAAAATGATCTTTTGCATGCTAGAGATAATATCAATCATTTGTCTTCTACAATTACTTCTCTCATGCATGATAATGACAGCTTGAGATCTTCTTTGTAAAGATTCTTAGTGGGTAAGAAGAGCCTTAATGATATCCTACACCATACTACTAAATAAATTGGTAGACATAGTTTAGGATATGACAGTAGTCAAATGAACAACCAAGGTAAATGACCTCCAATATTCCATGGAGAATCCTCTAGATCCAAGACTATGGGCACATGCAACTATTGCAATGAAGTTAGTCATTATTCCAATTGTTGTCCTTTTAGGAAAGAACCCAAGAGAAATAGGACTTGGGTTGCTAAACTAACCCCTCCGGACCCAAAAATATGATTGGGGACTATTTCATCTTTCTTCTTGCAGGTTACTTGCAAATGGATTGACTTGAGCTATTGAATTATAAATTGACTTCTCAATCCACATGAAAGAAGAAAGGTGAGATGTGCAGAGGGTAACAACAAATGGAAAAAGCAATGGTAAGCACATAGGTAATGTTTTTCTTGTTTATAACCAATCCCAACTTATTTTTGTTAAGATAGTGTGTACTATACATATGGTTTTTGAGTCAAAAGTGGTATTTTGTGTTTCTCTTCACACTCTTTCTCAAAATTTATTTCTAATGCTTCTATAGTGTATTACTAACTTGCTTAGACATGTTTGGATATGGTTTGTATTTTTAGTATGTCTTTAAATATGTTTTTATGAAATATATGTGCCTTTTGACAGCAGCTCTGTCGGTCGAGTTTGCCCTGTCTGAAACTCGCTCGATAGGCACCAATGGGTGTTTCCAGCAGCTGTCATTCGGTCGAATTGTCAATACACAGAACTCTACCAATAACATTGTGCATAGAATATATACATTTGGCTTACTGAATGAGAATTTCCCTCTCAACTAGATTTTCTCAACTAATAGCCTTATTCTTTGGCACTCTCATTTGGTACCTTTATATATGCATATTGCCATGTTCTATATTGCCTATCTTGCATACAACTCTATCTCTCTAATTGCTCTAAATTGGTAATTCTATATCTTGCAGTTACTTGTTTTGAGTTGTTTTGCAGGTTTTGATGATGATCTCTTTGGATCTCTTAGTTGTGTCTAAAATTACTTCCATTGTGCTCTAACTTGCTACATCTATCTAGGTGTATATCTTATTTTGATACAACCTTGAGGTTCTTAGGGGTAATCATCTTATGTTAATGATGCATATCTAGTGAGTTATATCCTTTCATGTTTCTAAAAATTGCATATCTCTTTGTTTGGATATATCTCTACATCTAGGCATAGCTTGATCTATCTTGTGTATCTTTTGGTATCTCTTGCTATGATCTAGATCCTACTAGTAGTCCTAACTTGTGATAACATCTACTGGTAGTTCACATACTTGTAGTTCTAACCCTGTTTATAATTGGCATCTTTGCTCATCTGTATGCTATGCTTGTATCTTGTATCTTACATGCTCAAGCTTGTTCCTTGAATTACATATCTACTATCTTGAGTTGTTTGCATAACATTGTGATGCAGGGTACATAGATCTACTTGATATGTATAAATTGGAGTATTTGTGGATTTTTATGCAGCCTTTGCTCCAATTTCAGTTTTTGGTGCAAGACTAGTGTTTTTAATGCAGAAACAACCTTCTGAGAAAGACTCATGCTTCGCGATGAGCTCTGTTAGTTTTTGGTCAAATGCCATCATCTTGAGGGTCAAAATTTTATTTTATTGTTTTTCTTCAACACTTTATCTTGCATTTTGGGTTGTTCAAGTATATGCTTTAACTTGCTTTTTTTCTATGCTTGGACAAGCCCCTATCTGTGCTCTTCTACTCTCCTTACATAACCTTTTGTTATCTTCTTTCCTTTAACAAATTGTGTTCCTTATTTCTTCATAACCCCACTTTTTGAAATGACAAAGGGGGAGAAATGTATGTCTTCTATTAAAAAGAGGAAAAAGGCATGTCCATGTAAGGGGGAGAAGGTAAAATGGGAGAAGACATATATGTATAGAACATATATGAGTAGAAGACATATAGTATTCTATAAATGTTATGAAAGCTAACCATGCAGGAGAAATAGAATCAATTGAGGGGGAGTATGAGAACTTCATGCACATCAATTGAGGGGGAACATATCAACTCAATTCTATTGAAACCCCTAGGTTTCTCCAAAGGTATGACTTTACTTAATTGCTTTTAATACATTTATGGAATGGTTTGTCATCTTCAAAAAGGGGGAAATTGTTGACTCAAGGTCAATTAGGTCAATGTTGACTCACGTCTAAATTGACTAAACCTGTGTATTGATGATGACTAACCGTTCCACATATTAGTGTCTAATGTCTCTACTTGAGTGATTTCAGATTAGGTATAGACACACTCCAAATGCCTTAACTTGCGCATATCGAATTGGAGAAAAGACAAGTCAAAGTCATACAAGTGCATCTTTTTGTAATATGATGTAAATCCATTAGAATCATGTTTTAAATCACTTGTAAAGATTGTATAACTTGTAATTAAGCTTGGAAAATATTAGGAGCACTTAGATCGAATGTTAGAGCACTTTAGATGCAACTTTGTAAATTGATTACAGGAACTTTGTCGGTCGAGTTTCCCTTCCTGAAAACTCGACCGATCATCCTTGATCAATTTTCTACAGATTCCATCGGTCGAGTTGTGTTTACACAGAACTCGACCGATCAAGTAACTGACCATTTTGATTCCTAATGGTCGGTCGAGTTTTGTCAGGACAAACTTGACCGATCATTTGAGTATCGGCCTTGTCGTTTACTTGATCGGTCGAGTTACCTTTATTGAAACTCGATCGATTGCATGGTACGGAAAAGTGCAGAAAAGTGCTTCTAGCCGTTGTGGAGTTGTAATAAGTGAAAATAGATCTGTTGCAAGCCACAAAACGGCTAGTTTTCGTTCTTAAGTATTCCCAAAGGCTAAGAGGCTTCCCCAGCTATAAATAGGACTCCTTGGGCTTCATTCCAAGGTTGAGCATTCAATGCAAACTCTATGTGAGGTTCCTATTCTATAGTTGAGTGCTTCCTACAGCCTCCTCCTCTCTCTCTAAGCTTAATCACTTGCTACATCCATTAGAGTGAGTAGGAAATCTATAAGAGAGCTAGTCCTACATGTATATCTTGTGAGGCTCTCACTTCCACCACCTCCCCATCTCTCATTTCAAGCATAAAGATGAAGGTTCTCTCTCTTGTCCAAGAGAGGTGAAGAAGAACAAGGGAAGGCATCCCTTGGTGAAGATCAAGGCTGAAGACTTGGAGCTAGAGTGGGTAAGCCCTTGGTGAAGGCAGAAGACTCCTTGCTCAAGTGGGTAAGTCCTTGGTGGAAGCTTCTCCAAGTGAAGGTGAAGTCAAAGGCAGAAGATCCAAGAAGAGTGGGTAATTCCTGCAAGGCTGAAGACTTGTGCAATAGTAGGTAAGTCCTTGGAAGAAGGCGGAAGACTCCTTGCAAAGTGGGTAAGTCCTTGGTAAGGTTGAAGAATCTTTGTATTGGATAGGTACGTCCTTTGTTTGGTCATGTATTTTAAGTCTTATGAATATAAGAATGCAATGGTTTGGAAATCCTAGAGGTTGACCTCTCCAGGTAAGTGGACTGACACACTTCTAGTTTGAAGTGTGGAACCACTCTAAATAGCTTGTCTATTGGTGTATGTTCAATCTCTCTCATCCTTGCTATGCATGTTTTAGTTGCACTCAAATTACCTATTTAGCAACCTTATCTTGTGATATATCTTGAAGGTCTAATGAATTTTGTTTAAGTGCATTCAGCTCTATTCACCCCCCCCCCTCTAGAGCACCTAAGTCACCCATCTAGGATCCAACAATATGTTGTGCCCTACCCCATGTACCAGGTAGTCTAAGGAACTCCCTATATATTGTGTGCTCTTGGAAGGTGTACTAGTCAACATTAGTCCATTCCCTCATAAGGGGGATAATTAACACCTTAAATGACTACAAACATGTAATCATAATTTATGCATAGAGTGACAAATCACTGAGTACTTACAATAATACTAAATTCAATATTTGCAGATAGAAGGGCATATATAGATATCATGCTTCAACCAATAAAATTGTAGTCATATACTTAAATAAAAATTGAAATACTTGAGTTCCAAGATTCATTCCAAATTATATCCTTGATCATCTAGATTTCCAGTCATCATCTTATCAATATAAATTATTCACCACTAATACATGGTTCACCATTTTTAATGGTATTTGGGTCAAATTAGGGTTTAAGACCAAATCTAGGTTCAAATTGCCCTAAGATTGTGTATAATATTTATCTATTGATTTATATTTCATAATAATGCTATGATTCAATTTTTGTAATTTTTTGATGCTTTAATTATTTTATAGAATTCGTATGACATTAAAGCATCTAATTGGTCAAAAATGAAGTAAGACTTAGTATTGAGTTGTAACACTTTGATTAGTGTCCATTAATTGGTTCCAATAATCAATAGGGTTTTACAATAATTATTAAGCAATTATCTCAAAATAATATATATTATTTTATTTAATGAACCCAAAAGGGAGTTATCATACAGACTATATACCATAAGTAATAATTCCTCAAAGGTATGATTGAGTTCGAGGATATTTTTGGGGGATCTTCTGGCAAAGGGATATATTTATAGTTGCATATTTTGAAATCTAGATATATATAGAAATTAATTGGAATTTACCTTTGAGGGTTTTACTATAACTATTGTATCTTTCTGCTTGCCAATTGAATTTATACCTGATGTGAGGATTTTGAGTCACTTTTATAGGCTAGTTTTACATGTGTTTTATGCATTTATTAGTCATATTAGTGGTTAGTATCGTATGATTTGTTATCTTCAGTCTATAATCTCATTATGCAGCAAATTTACCTTGTTTCACCTCATTCAGAATAAAAGATCATATTTGTTGGATTTTATTGGTGTTTTTCTCTTTGTTTCAGGCAATTCGAATATCTGCATACGTCGATACCATTGGTGGATGGTCGATACCATTGGCGGATGGTCGATACCATTGACCTGGTCACAGTGCATTGTCGGAGAAGAGTAACCAGAAGTGGATACCATTGATGGGACTGTCGATGGTATCGAGAGAGCGTCAGTGAGCCAGAGTTCCAGAAGTCGATACTATCGACCCACAGTCGATACTATCGACTCTGCCCGAGAAAAGACTTCTTCATTGTCATATTCTAAAGAAAAGTGACGCCTAAGGTGTCGATACCATTGACACATAGTTGATGGTATCGAGATCAGGACAGAGAGAACCCCAGAATCGCGCAAGCACCGGTGCCTCGATGCAGGTCGATACCATCGACCCGTCAAATTAGGTTTTGTTAAATATCGATTCAGATCATACGGTGGAGATCTTTTGGTGACCTAAAGTGGTGCATATACCTAATTACAGTGGCCCTAAGCAATCTATCACGTCATTAGCTATTACACAAGTCTCAAGGAGGAGAGGAGAGAAGAAAGCCCAGAACTACACCCCGATCATTTCGAGAGTCGTGGAAGGAGTTTCCCACTGCCGAAAGGCTGTAGATCGCTCATCCTACGTTGAGGAACGCCCGGATCTCCTCCATTCAGGGGTTTACATCACTTCTATTCACATTTTCCCCATGTTTTCCTTTTCTCTCATCATGTCTTTCATTGAGACGAACATGCGGGGCTAATCCCCTCTATCTTTAGGACCGGGATTAGCCTGGGTGATCGTTGTATGACATTTTTATCATAGTTTATCATAATTTGTCTCTTAAATACGTGGTATGTTATCATTTTCTCCATTATATCATTATGATTGATCACCCTAATGATACTCTGATACCTTTAATGACTTTGAAAGAAGAATTAACGGTTGAAAAGAGATGATAATCACATTAACTAATAAATCCCTTGAACAAGGCGATGTACATTTAATGGTGGAAACCCAGAGTATGGTCTTCATGCACCTAGTTTAGGGTGTAGGTTACTACTACTGTGGAACCGACCTAGATTTAGGTAGTGAATTGTATCGTGAAAGCGAGCAATTCTGACTTGCGTTCTACGCACAGTTAAATTGTGTCACGTTTTTGGCGCCGTTGTCGGGGAAACGGAAATTGTTGGCACTACGAGTTCTACAAGCGACCAATCTAGGCTACTTTTTATTTTTATTTACACTTTTAATTCTTGCAATTAATTGTCTATTTTTCAGATTCTATATTCGTCTAGAACTGTACTTAACTAAATCTATAATTTTGTAGGTACCAGTGCATGGTGAGCACACGTAGCATAGACTATGCGCAGTCATTACCAGAGGTCCCATCTTCGGGATCAGACAACAAGGAGAACAATATTCAGAATCAACCCGAGAGAGTGGATTCAGATTCTAAACCAGAAGAAATGGCTAAGGAACAGACAATTTGGGAGAAAATCAAGGCATCTTCCTCTTCCGCTTCTAAGGGGCCAATTAAGAAGCAGGTCATCAACATTCCTAACTACAAAATTGACCCAGGCATAATTAATTTGGTCAAGTCTAATGCATTCCATAGGCTAACAAATGAAGATCCGGTGACCCACATAAGCCAGTTCGTTGAGAACTGTGATATGGTAAAAATCGACAGATTTCCACAGGAGGCCCTCTATCTGAAGCTATTCCCTAGTTCTCTTACAGGAAATGCAAGAGAATGGCTGCATAATTTGGATGATGAGTATGTGGAATCGTGGGATCACATGGTTGAAGTCTTATTTGAGAGATTTTTCCTACATGAGAAGACAAATGATCTCATAAGAAAAATCCACAAATTTAGCCAGAAAGCCGGTGAAACATATTCTGAGACCTGGGAGCGCTTCTAGATAATGCTGAGGAGGTGCCCACATCATGGGCTGCACAAGGAAAATTCGGTCAACATTTTCTATTTTTCTCTTTCTGAGCACGATAGAAGCAACCTAGATTGAGTGGGTTCGGGGTTTTTCTTGAACAACACAGATACAAGGTGTAGGAATTTATGAAGAATATGACAAAGAAGCAATCCTGGGGTGATAGAGATGCACCAGAAAAAATTAAAGTTGTGGGAGATGCTAAAGCCATCAAAGAACTCAATGAAAAGATGGATTTATTGAGAAAAGGCTACTTGCACAAGAGGAGGTATCGAATGAAGAAGCACAGGTTAAATTCATGCGTCAGCAATAAGGATACAGAAATAATGATTACTCTTGGAGGAAAGATAATAAGTTTTCATGGAAGGATCCAAATAACTTTCTACAAGACCCAGATGCTAAGTCGCAACCCACGGCGGAGGACAAAAGCAATGAGTTGCTCAATTAGGTAATAAAGTAGAATTAGGAGCTCATGAGTACGTTTGGCTGACAAATCAAGCAGCATGGTGAATTTATATAACCAGTTTGGGCTGCAGATATAGAGCCATGGTGCACAACAGAGGACGTTAGAGACGTCCATAACCTAAATTGCAACTGAGGTTGCTGCTATGAAGCAAATCATTCAACAAAAACCAGTTGTGAATGCAGAGCCCACTCAACCACATCAGCAGGTTAAATACATATCAGTCAAAAAGGGGCCAGAGTTTCCTATTGAGGAGAGACATGACCGGAGTATTATGCATATAAACTTGAAGGATAAACTCAAAGTTCCATACCCTTGCAGTTTGTATGGATTACCAGGAGGATGTAGGACTCCATCCAAATCACTCCAAGACTCCACCACTACCGTGCCCACATCTCAGATTTCAATAGAGACTCCTATGTCGGAAGAGTAGGTGAAAGATTTACTTCATAGTGGAGAAGCCACTATCAATAAGGAGAAGCAACCACAATTCACACCAACCATGAATGACATGCCAAAGTCTATGCCAGAGGGTGACATTGAAGCAAGCTTAGGGGAGGGGACCCCTAAAGTTCCATATATTCCACCGCACAAGTGCATAAAGGAGCCAAGTGTGCCATTCTCAGATAGTCTGAAGCCGAGGAAAGAGCAAAGAGAAATTTCTTGAGATCTTCCGAAAGCTCCACATTAACATTCCATTGGTGGAGGCTATAGAGAAAATTCCTTCATATGGAAGATTCATGAAAGACATCATCAACAAGAAATGACAGATCAAAGATACAGATGTTGTGTGTGTTGATGAAATAGTGAGTTCTATAATCTAAGGACGACTACCAAATAAGAGGAAAGATCCATGATGTTTCTACATCCCCTATTCCATAGGTGGCAATTATTTTCTACAAGCCCAATGTGACTTAGGGGAAAGCATTAATCTTATGCCATTTGCCACTTTTCAAAAGCTGCTATTGAAGAAGCCAACTCAAACTTCCATGACAATCGAGTTGGCAGATGGATCCATTGTGAAGCCACAAGTTATATGCGAGGATGTGCTAGTCATGGTCGATAAATTCATCTTCCCTATTGACTTTGTGGTCATGTACATGCATGAGCTAGAAGGAGGTGAGATGATATTGGGAAGGCCGTTCCAAGCTATGACTGACGTAATCACTGCCATTGGGTGAGGTTACTTGACACTTGGGATTCGTGATGATAGAGTTGAATTCAAATTGTCAAATGAATCATTAGAGACATCCCTTGACAACCCAGGTTAAAGGTATCCTTATGTCTAGCCTAAGACATTAAAGAAGGGCGCTTGTTGGGAGGCAACCCAACCATTAATAGGTTACATTTTTCATTTACTTCATTTTATTTTGTACTTTCAAGTTAGTCTTGGTTAATTTCATTTTTTAGTGTAAAAATGATACCCTAATAGGTTTGCTCAGTGTGCAGTACTGATTGGAAGCTGATACCATCGACCATCATGTCGATGGTAGCGACGAGGGTGCAGAGTGGCATCTGTAGAAAACTCACTCCGTCGATACTATCGACGGCCTCATCGATAGTATCAACGGCCTCATTGATAGTATCGACCACCCATCAGGTTGATTGACCAAATTTTTGGAGAAAGTCGATAGCATCGACCCCATGGTCGATGCTCGTGAGATCTCTAGTGATTTTCAGAGAAATTGTTATCAGTAAAGTCGATACCATCAACCCTTGAGTCGATGGTATCGACCCAGCTTCAGGGGAAATTAGAGCAAAATCCTCACGAGGACGAAAGGACACACATAGATGTTGATGCCATAGACACAAAGTCGATGGTATCGACTCGACACGTCAGCAATCCATGGGAAAGATACAAAGACACGCACCAAAATTGGAGGCGAACTGTGGCATGCGTCGATACTATCGACCCGCGTGGATGGTATCGACGCGTCATCGATCTGGGCCCCCACATCCAGCAATCGACAACCGTCAATACTAGCGACATCCAGATTGTGCTAAAGGTGTCGATACCATCGACACCTCGTCGATGGTATCGACGGGTCAACAGGGGCGCCGACTCCATCTATAAAAGGAGGGGTTTGTGTGATATTCTTTTCACACCTTCAGGGTGAATCCCCTCAACTCTTGCATCGAGCAACCAGAGTTCTTCCTCGAGCATCTAGCAATCGAGCAATCATCACCAAGCTCTCCATCGACATTGGAAATCATCTTCTCCGAGCTACTCCGACCGTCACCGAGCTCTCTTCTGGCTTCCCCTTTCTTTTCGTTATGAGGAGGAACATTGCTTCATCATCTTCAAGTGCCCAGCCTATGGAGATTGAGATGTTTATTCCGCCACCGCCAGTCTCCATCCCTCGTCCCCGACTTGCACATCCTTCTATGGATGTGAAGAAAGTATACGAGGAGATGATGAAAAGAACTATCGAGCCAAATCAATATTGTGACAGGCACATGATCTGAGACCTCAGATTTGAAGATAATATGATGTATCCATGTCCAGGAGGGGAAAACGCGCAGGCTCGACAACGTGGTCAACCATCATGAGGAGGGCCACCCCTTTTTCAGTGAATGGTCAACTTATAAAGAACTGATGGTTGAGTTTATGGCGTCGCTTTATATCTGCTTCGTGCTAAACGACCTCAACTCCTCTGACAGAGAATGGATCAAAGGCCGAGTGTCTTTCTGGCTCTTCAACAGATTCTATAATCTGACTCTCCAGCAATTCAACTCTATTTACAACTGGCAGCACTCCTCTGAGCAGCACCGACGGCCAGACAATCGAGTTGATTACGATGCCATGTTCACACAGCTGGTGACAACCCCTCAAGGCAAAACGATCAGCTATCATAATGCCATGGTGGCTGATTTTGAGCATCCCTTTGTGCAGGTCCTACACCGCATGTTGTGTATTACCTTCTTTGCTCGAGGAGAGCTGTCGCTGAGTAAATTTCAAGCGACCGACCTCTTTTTTTTATAATATGCTGACACGAGGCAAGCTTAACTGGGGTGCATTCTTCCTAACGCACGTGATTGTGGTGAAGAAAAGTACACGGCGGGCCCCCAATTCATTTTGGGGGACTCATCACTCCTTTAGCCCTCTATCTCGGGCTAGACCTTTCTTCAATGCCTCCCCTGATAAGTAAAAGCTCTATCAATCTTCATCATCTGCATTAGTCTAACTTGTTGATAGTTCGAGATGGCGTGGTATATGCACATTGCCACGTGAACAAAGAGTATCAAGAGTGCGCCCTTCCAGATCCCGTCTTCAACATCTAGGGAGCCCAGCACTTCCGGTGGCCGATCATTGCCATCGACGACTCCGGCAATGAATAAGATGAGGAGGACAACGACAATGATGACGGCGACGAGAAGGAGGAGGAAGAGGAGACTGATACTCCTCTTCGCACATGAGTGGCACCGAGGAAGCAGCCACACTTCTACCCGGGTGCATCTTCATCCTCGCAGCCTCCGCCACCACAACCCTCTCAACAAAGAGAGGATGCCTATTCTATGCAGGGAATGTACAACATGCTACAGAGCATCCAGGAGACGCAACAACATCACATTGCATCATTTGCCGACATCCAGGATACCACAAATCGGCTGTATGTAAATCAACAAGCCATCTTTGAGAATGAACATCAGCTGTTCGCCAATCAACAGCAGGTCTACGACATGTTGGGGAGGATCGAGCAACAACAACAGTCATTTTATGATCATTATTGGAGTCAGAACTATTCTGGTGACTACCCACAACCACCACTAATGCTCCCATATGATCCAAACTTCCAGGGGCAATATCCATCATGGGATCCCAGTGCCTCACAGTACCCGCCACTTGAGTAGTAAACTGTTGGTATGTATGCCCTGAGAGCCAATCATGGGATGATTGATGGGATACATAAGATTGATTTGATAAACATCAAAGGCAAGCTTCCAATTCTTTCTGGTTCAGTCATATGAGATAGTGATAGAACAGATTGAATGTCTAGAGAATGACAGTACTCAATGACGTATGCCTTCAGGTTCATGACCTGAACGATGAGATCATACGGATGCTAAGAGTTTGTACATTCTTGTTATGTCCCTAGTCGGATGTCATTGTGGAAGGTAGATAGACAGCAATGATACACAAGACTAGATTGTGGTGTTGGTTGATGACAAAATCTCATTAGTCATGATATAGAGATATCAAACCAAACACATAGGTACTTGTTAGAGAACAAGTGTACCGGACAGACCCACTGTGAGCTTGACACATGGAACCATGAGATGGTAGTCACAGTCAGTACTCACAGTGATGGTGGTGAGTGTGATTCTTAGACCTGAAATCACTGCACTCAACACATGTCATTGGGCACACTTTGACATCATCAAACGCAGTCCTGAAACATGGGTTGTTATAAAGGTGATGATTGGGTGGCTTTGACACATGGGGCTTTTGAAGGGTGAGTGATAGATATGGGATTTGTCCCTCCTAAGGGAGTTTGATATCCAAGGCCACTTGATGAGTTGGATTGAGATAGGCGTGCGCACGCATGTGTGAATCAGTATGTGATATTGATGTCATACATATCTCCTTCAATCTACTCTGAGATCAAGAAAGTGAATGAACATTGACAGGATGACTGTTCCATGCCTTGAGTTCATTCGGGATATCAGTGACAAAGGAATTATACATTCACTGTAACAACATTCATGGATTGTAGGATGAAACTTGTTCTCCAACTTTCTACTTTCACTTGGGTAGAACTGATGTGTGACTAGGCACCGCTCTTTGCTTGTGAAGTCATAAGTGTTATGGACTTTCACTGCCAACGTGAAATGGACCTGCAGGGTCACACACATAGGATTTACCCTGGAAGAGGAGTTTTTTCCACAAAGCAATGTTTAGATTGATTACTAAAGGAGTTTAGTAGTTCAATTAAACACTCAATCAGTTGATAGCTCAATATCATATGGTTCAAGGTGTTGGACGCATTGATTGGAGTATCGGATTGATTGAAATCGCATTTGACTGATTCTGCACAACCTGTACTCCCAACCGATCGGTTCAAGTGTTGAACCGGTCGACTGAGGTTGATGAACCGATCGGCTCAAGTGTTGAGCCGATCGGCTCAAGGTCAGAGTGAAACGATTGGTTCAAGTGTTGAAACGATCGGTTCAACTGGTGCAACCGAGCAAGTTGGGAAAGTCAGTTCGGTGAGAATTTTCCTTGCGTTTCACTTGCCCAATTTGATTGGGAATAGGATTGGTATTCAATACCAATTAGAAACGAAAGTTGGAAAGTCAATCGGGAACTGATCAGGACCACAAACCGACCGGTTCAGAAAGTGAACCGATCGGCTCATGGGTCCCAACCGATCGGTTGGTCTCCAACCGACCGGTTCAGGTCCCCAACCGACTGTTTCAAGTGTTGAAACGATCGGTTCAGGTTGCGACTGGGTTGCTTTTTGTGGAAATTTCTCGAACCCTTCTACTCCTGCTTTAGTCCCATATTGCCGGGCACAGAGAACCCTGTCCCATGACCCGCCTATATATATAGGGGTATTGGGGGCTTCTCAAAGTACAACTCAATGCAAGTCGGTTGCTTTGCGAAGTTGTCGTTCTCTCTGGTTGTGGTAACCATGAGAGATCCCGAGCAAGTGCTTCCCGCAAAAGGGAGGTGCAGCAAGGGAAGGACAACTGCAGTTGCAACTAGTAGCAGGAGAGTATGTTGGCGACTAGTACGTCAACAGGAGGGTGCGACTCCTTCCACTTCCTTGTGGGACAAGGAGAGTGGAGTTCCAGGTGGTCCATGTGGACTACTACAGAGGCGGGAGGACACTGCCGCTCAGGAGGACAACTGTCATCCGACAGTCCGGTAGGAGGAGGAGTCGTTAGTCCCGGTGCGACCAGGAGCTGCACAGACACCGTCTAAGACCGGAGTTGAAGACCGCGCATTGCGCGAGGTATTGTCGCCGAGCAAGCCTCGGGACAAGGTATGATTCCACAAACCATCCTTTCCTATTATATAGACGTTGATGCGTATCCTCGGTATGGGTTGGGGGAGAAAATTTTTATTTCCGCTGCCTTCTCTGTCTCCCCTAAAACCCAACATAAACGGTATCACTGTTCCACCTTCTAAGATTATTTTTGACTATGAGGCCATAGTCGAATTCAAGCTTAGGGGGGAGATTGAACAGTCTCTACCTAGATTTTATTTCCTCTTTCTTTTATTTTAACATTTTTCTTAGTTTTTAGGATCCACATGCTATCTAGTGTAATATGTGGATGTCTAATGTTAATGTGTCATCTCAATACTTTTCACATGGGAGTTATGGGTAAATTTGAAAACTTTTCATGTAATTGTAAGTTTTCTTTGTTTGAACTCAAGAACTTAACTAATGAAAATAATTAGGTTTGTCAACTTTAAAACATAAGATCATGATACATCCGAATAATTCAAGAAATTTGGACGGAATTGGATGTTGATCCTAAACTGACCAAATGGTAACAGGACTTTATTTGAAGTGAGAGAGAGAGACCCTTTTGATTGTACACATGTCAGTAAGGAGGGACATATAATATTCTCCAATGGTTCTGTCAATTAGTCTTGTGATCAATCCACCTCATCTCATTTACTGTGACAACCTTGATTTTTTAGGTTTCATATCCAATATAGTAATTGGAGTTCATGACTTTTCTTAATTGACTAGTTCCAAGTTGAGGTGACATTTATCCAATGATGGATGCCTTTAAACCACAAATATGACTACAGTTCCATTATAGGATGAATACTTTTATCAAGGGCCTTCTTTGGACATGCAGGTACTTAACATGTACTATTAGTTATTTTGATTTTCTTATGAAGTGAAGTGTCAAACTGAAGTATAAAAGGACTCTATTGGTTTAATGATGAGCCTTAGGGTGTAACATGATCAAATTTTACAAGTTAAACTTGTTTCATCAAGAACTGATGATTTATTGGTTTGGGTTTTAGGTTTATCCACTTTTTATGGGTTTACTTGAAGATTTAATCTGGATGACAAAATTTTAGAGTTTTGAGCTCAAACTTGATTATAGAAGGCCTTGTGTGATGGGGAATCCATGGTTTAAATTTCATCTAAACAGGAGGTTCCTACTAGAAGATATAAGAATTTGTAATTATCAATGTCGGTTCAAATATCTTGCCAAACCATAGTCTTATTGTTTAAGACTTTAGAAATTGTGACATTTAAACGTCACTCGGCCCAGATATCGTGAGTGCACAGCTCACTCTCCCAGCCGTAGATCTTAGATCTATGAGCCGAAACATCATCTCCTACCTCCGAACTTCACGGGAGACAGGGGCAACAGGTCTATGAGATAGGACACCTCGTCTTTGGACTGCCCCCCCCTCCACGCGATTCTTTTCATAATTTCAGATCCGAGAAGTCCGAAGATCTCCAACAGACCCTGCCTTAGGTGGGGAGGTGGCACATTTGGAGAGGACCAAGCCATCTTCCTAGCATCGTCTCCATAAGTGAGAACTAGAGAGATCGACTCCCTCCTTCCTCCTTTCATGATCATGTTCTGCAGTGACCAGGCAAACCAAAGCCCAAGGATACGAGGAGAGGATAACCCCAATTGCCTCCCACCTAGCCCCGTCGTCACCGAAAGTGGAACAAACTGAGAGCTCCCAGACTCCCCATCTCCAGGCCATCGTCCCCGTGCCGTCCAACTGCGAAGTCCCTGGTCTAATGGCGGTGCAGACCCAGGTGTTGGAGGAGACCGCACGGAGGAACACCACTACGGCGGCCATGGGCGGCGGGGTCAACAACTCCAGGCTCTGAGCTTCGTCGGATGACGAGGAGTGAGGACCAGATCTTCGTCTGGAGGTTCTTTGTTCCTTCACGATCAGGTCATAGCCGGACCACGCAAGGATGCTCCTTTTCTAGGCGGGAGGATGAACTCTGGGACCTGGGAACTTCGATGGAGGGAGTAGGGCCGAATCCATTGGCCCTGTTGTCGGTCGCACGCCGGTGGAGACCCATGCAGATGGTGGATGGAGCTGAAGGAAACCTTAATGGTTGATGAGGAGGGCTGGGTCGTGTAGGATCCCTTGCCAGGAACACCCCTCTCCGGCGACGCTGCGGACAGAGAACCCTCACGCTCAGTGTGGCGTCAAGCGAAAGTAGAAGGGGCAGAAGGTACCTCGGACTGGGTTCAAAGGACAATGAACTGGGCGGTCCAGTCAGACCAACAAAGAAATGACCAAATTCTACCATGAACCCAATGCAACCAAGGGAGACTGCTCACGGAGCCACATGGCACTGTCCCATTCGCCGAAAAGGTAACAATCTCAGATAATCGTCAAATCTTGCATAATTCATAGAAAATCACATTGTTATCAGAAAAATACAAATAACATACCAAAATGTTCAGAAAAATAAGTAGAACAACATGGAACCACCTTTTTAGTCTTTTGGTGCATTAATAATAGTGATATCATGTATTATGTGTAATGCTTCTCTAATGGGTAATATATAGCAAACAATGACATAAAATTCCGGAAAAATGTCAATAAATCATAAATCATGTTTATAATGAATATGATGCCATTTATGGTCATGTTGATGTATGAAATCATGTAATTTTCTCCATATGGCTAATTAGGGCAAATAACCCTAAAGAAAATGTAATAAATACATGCATGCTCAATAAATGATGAAATTTACAGAGTAAGCTCATATCTCTATTTAAAAGCTCAGATTTAATTATGAGATCATGATGATGCATAGAATGCATGTTATATGAAGAACACCCTTAATACATGTGATGTAACCCTAATATGGTTAATGAAAGTGACATAATGTTAAATATGTCCACATAATAATGTGACACATGAGTATATCCAGTTGATGAACTGTAATCTAGAAAATGACATCAGTAAGATAAATATAAGGTAAGAATACAAGTAATCATGAGAATAACATAATGATCTAAGTAAACCCTAAAATGAACACGACTAGGGCTAAGATGATCAGAAGCTGATGCTAGTATATGATTTTGTTATTAATCAGGTGATGACCAGAGATGTAGATGATCCAGAATATAAATAGGAATCTCTGAACTCAGGTACGTGGGTTTTTATTAAGTATAAGACTAGTTCTTCATGAATGCATAATGATATGATGTACTTTGGATGCTTGTGTTTGCATATAAATTCTTGGATGTGTACTAGTAATATATGCTCCACAAAACATTACAGAACATAAAAGAATATGGATGGTTTGTAGCTACTGAGTGGACATATGCTCTCTCTCTCCCCCTCAATCCTCTCTCTCTCTCTCTTCCTCTAAATATAAGGTCGGCACTCGGTCCCCATAGCCCAAGGGGCGGGGAAAAATGAAGTGCGACATCTCTCTCTCCCCTCTGAATATAAGGTCGACACTCGGTCCCCATAGCCCAAGGGGAGGGGGAAAATGAAGTGTGACACCACTTAGTAGTACAAACGCATCAAAGGATATCTAAAATATGTGTTTATCTGATTATCGCTTTAAATAATGTTTTCTTTTACTCTTTCTTTCTCAAGTTATTTCAATTATGCAAACATATTAGTATGTATCTTTCTACCCACGTGCACAACACCTTGTGTGTTGATTCGTTGTTTCACGTATGTTTTAGGTTTAGAGATAGCATGGGAGAAAAGTACAGGATGTGAGAAGGTTGTACATGTTGTACCTATTGTGTAGATCCTAGTTTAGCATACATGTTCTTAGACTATGAAATTTTCATTCAATATGTAATTGTAAATCATTGTGTAATAATTCATGTTGTATAAATTTACATGTTGAATGTTGAGAATGTTATGGTTGTATGTTCATGTATGCGTATTATGCTTCCGCATCGCCTTTTGATCTGATTGGATGATGTTTTCGGATTCTGACATCTCATTCCAAATAGGGTTTGGAGAATCAAAATCCGGGGACGTCACAGTTGGTATCAGAGCATGAACAATAGCTACACCTAAAAATTGCTCATCATGAAACATAAAAACTAAATTTCACCTTCCACACTAAACCCTAGAAACTTAGTAAGTTATTCTATAGGAATAAGGTTTGACTTAGCCTCTAGGTTAGAACCTAGATGTTCGAGAACTAGGTTTAGACAAGTGTCTGAAACCCTTTCCATATAGAGCTCATATGTATTGGGTAGCTACACTAGTCTACACCTTGTTCTCACCATTTCAATAGGTGACATGACACTAGACTATCTACTGTGTGTGGGACACTCGTTTTGCTGATTTGGTTTTGTTTTCCAATCGGCTCGAGCCTCGAGTGTTTTCTCTGACGTCTTCTTTCTCAGAGAAAAACTATATAATATTTTATTATATATATGTAAATATAAAAATGTGTCCCTCACACTGGAGAGTAGTTAGTGTTAATGTAACCTAAGTGAAAGGGAGTGACATCAGTCTAGAAGAGAGAGTCTAGATTAGATGTCTAGAGCCTTATCAAGATATGTGATACATGGAGTGGGTGATAGAATGATAATTGAAATAAGCATGTGCAATCTTATCTAAGTTTGATCTCTGATGGTATAAGTTTCCTTATAAAGGTTTAAATTGTATATTAGTTGAATCCAATTTTGTAGGATTTATGCAAAATCTGGATGGTGAAAGTACATTCCCTTTTCCTACTTAAGATAAGCTAAGTTAAGATAGAGATGAGTGTGCATGAGCCTCAAGCTCTTATACAAGGAGGATGTCTAGTGGTAGGACGAGATATGTGGTGAACTCTAGATAGAGTAAGACCCACAGGGAGAAGTCCATAGGACCTAGCCTCCAATATATGAGATATGTGTTAAAAAAAGTCCTACACTAGATTACTCTTGAGTATTGAGTTGAGTCCTTATGCATGATTCCAATATATATGTGAGAATTGGGTAAAATAAAAGGATGGGTATATGGCCCATATGATAAAGTCAATCCTTTGGCTGAGTTAGGTCCTAGCTTGAGTGACATATTTTGTGAATCTCATCATTAGTTGCAAGTGAGGTAATATATGAACTCTAGTTATGAGAGTATGATGCTTTGTGCAAAAGATACTCAAAATACATGTTCTCCCTTCTTATTCTCTTTCTTAATATATGATGATAGAAACCTCACTTGAGCTATATAGATGATTTATATATGAGGAGTCACTCGCATAATCTTGATCTATTCTATATTTTTCCCCCTATATCATACATGTAGCACCCAAGATTGAAATCATGATAAGTTTGACTTTAAAATATTCTCTTCCCCTTCATATGAAACACGAAAGATATGATGCTAAGATCATGGGATACACTTAGTATATTATTTTTTTCCCTTACATAGTACATGCACGACATAAAAATTTGAACTCATGAACTTGATATAAAGATATTTTTGGATCATAGGATATATGATCAGAAATATGGTTCATAACTTTGATCCTTCTCAATGTATGCTTCTAAGTTGAGTAAGAATATCACACCATAGGGTGAAACCCTAATGGTCAAACATATTACGTAAGCCCTTCTTAAGAAAAATTCTAATATCATGGATGAAGATAAATCTCCTCTAAGGCTGAAATCATTGTAAGATGTTGATTATAAGACATTTTGATGATGTTAGATTTGAACGATCTGTATATCATGGCATATAAACGAATTCCTCCTGAATTTTAAAAGTATGAAAAAAACTTGTATCCTTAGGGGTGATGTAATCCTAAGATATCATTATGTCATGCTATGGCTAAGACATTAAGTGATGCTTCCACATAATAAGGTGGGGTGGACACACCCAAGAATCTCTAGACCCTAAGCTGGAAACTTAGACTGCACGCAATTATGGTGGTCTTAGAACCTAAGAAATAATGATGTATATGAAGTTCGACCCCAAAAATAGCCTCTTAAGGATGAGATTAGTTGAATTTCGAGGACGAAATTCCATATAAGGTGGGGTGAATGTGACAACCTTGATTTTTTAGGTTTCATATCCAATATAGTAATTGGAGTTCATGACTTTTCTTAATTGACTAGTTCCAAGTTGAGGTGACATTTATCCAATGATGGATGCCTTTAAACCACAAATATGACTACAGTTCCATTATAGGATGAATACTTTTATCAAGGGCCTTCTTTGGACATGCAGGTACTTAACATGTACTATTAGTTATTTTGATTTTCTTATGAAGTGAAGTGTCAAACTGAAGTATAAAAGGACTCTATTGGTTTAATGATGAGCCTTAGGGTGTAACATGATCAAATTTTACAAGTTAAACTTGTTTCATCAAGAACTGATGATTTATTGGTTTGGGTTTTAGGTTTATCCACTTTTTATGGGTTTACTTGAAGATTTAATCTGGATGACAAAATTTTAGAGTTTTGAGCTCAAACTTGATTATAGAAGGCCTTGTGTGATGGGGAATCCATGGTTTAAATTTCATCTAAACAGGAGGTTCCTACTAGAAGATATAAGAATTTGTAATTATCAATGTCGGTTCAAATATCTTGCCAAACCATAGTCTTATTGTTTAAGACTTTAGAAATTGTGACATTTAAACGTCACTCGGCCCAGATATCGTGAGTGCACAGCTCACTCTCCCAGCCGTAGATCTTAGATCTATGAGCCGAAACATCATCTCCTACCTCCGAACTTCACGGGAGACAGGGGCAACAGGTCTATGAGATAGGACACCTCGTCTTTGGACTGCCCCCCCCTCCACGCGATTCTTTTCATAATTTCAGATCCGAGAAGTCCGAAGATCTCCAACAGACCCTGCCTTAGGTGGGGAGGTGGCACATTTGGAGAGGACCAAGCCATCTTCCTAGCATCGTCTCCATAAGTGAGAACTAGAGAGATCGACTCCCTCCTTCCTCCTTTCATGATCATGTTCTGCAGTGACCAGGCAAACCAAAGCCCAAGGATACGAGGAGAGGATAACCCCAATTGCCTCCCACCTAGCCCCGTCGTCACCGAAAGTGGAACAAACTGAGAGCTCCCAGACTCCCCATCTCCAGGCCATCGTCCCCGTGCCGTCCAACTGCGAAGTCCCTGGTCTAATGGCGGTGCAGACCCAGGTGTTGGAGGAGACCGCACGGAGGAACACCACTACGGCGGCCATGGGCGGCGGGGTCAACAACTCCAGGCTCTGAGCTTCGTCGGATGACGAGGAGTGAGGACCAGATCTTCGTCTGGAGGTTCTTTGTTCCTTCACGATCAGGTCATAGCCGGACCACGCAAGGATGCTCCTTTTCTAGGCGGGAGGATGAACTCTGGGACCTGGGAACTTCGATGGAGGGAGTAGGGCCGAATCCATTGGCCCTGTTGTCGGTCGCACGCCGGTGGAGACCCATGCAGATGGTGGATGGAGCTGAAGGAAACCTTAATGGTTGATGAGGAGGGCTGGGTCGTGTAGGATCCCTCGCCAGGAACACCCCTCTCCGGCGACGCTGCGGACAGAGAACCCTCACGCTCAGTGTGGCGTCAAGCGGAAGTAGAAGGGGCAGAAGGTACCTCGGACTGGGTTCAAAGGACAATGAACTGGGCGGTCCAGTCAGACCAACAAAGAAATGACCAAATTCTACCATGAACCCAATGCAACCAAGGGAGACTGCTCACGGAGCCACATGGCACTGTCCCATTCGCCGAAAAGGTAACAATCTCAGATAATCGTCAAATCTTGCATAATTCATAGAAAATCACATTGTTATCAGAAAAATACAAATAACATACCAAAATGTTCAGAAAAATAAGTAGAACAACATGGAACCACCTTTTTAGTCTTTTGGTGCATTAATAATAGTGATATCATGTATTATGTGTAATGCTTCTCTAATGGGTAATATATAGCAAACAATGACATAAAATTCCGGAAAAATGTCAATAAATCATAAATCATGTTTATAATGAATATGATGCCATTTATGGTCATGTTGATGTATGAAATCATGTAATTTTCTCCATATGGCTAATTAGGGCAAATAACCCTAAAGAAAATGTAATAAATACATGCATGCTCAATAAATGATGAAATTTACAGAGTAAGCTCATATCTCTATTTAAAAGCTCAGATTTAATTATGAGATCATGATGATGCATAGAATGCATGTTATATGAAGAACACCCTTAATACATGTGATGTAACCCTAATATGGTTAATGAAAGTGACATAATGTTAAATATGTCCACATAATAATGTGACACATGAGTATATCCAGTTGATGAACTGTAATCTAGAAAATGACATCAGTAAGATAAATATAAGGTAAGAATACAAGTAATCATGAGAATAACATAATGATCTAAGTAAACCCTAAAATGAACACGACTAGGGCTAAGATGATCAGAAGCTGATGCTAGTATATGATTTTGTTATTAATCAGGTGATGACCAGAGATGTAGATGATCCAGAATATAAATAGGAATCTCTGAACTCAGGTACGTGGGTTTTTATTAAGTATAAGACTAGTTCTTCATGAATGCATAATGATATGATGTACTTTGGATGCTTGTGTTTGCATATAAATTCTTGGATGTGTACTAGTAATATATGCTCCACAAAACATTACAGAACATAAAAGAATATGGATGGTTTGTAGCTACTGAGTGGACATATGCTCTCTCTCTCCCCCTCAATCCTCTCTCTCTCTCTCTTCCTCTAAATATAAGGTCGGCACTCGGTCCCCATAGCCCAAGGGGCGGGGAAAAATGAAGTGCGACATCTCTCTCTCCCCTCTGAATATAAGGTCGACACTCGGTCCCCATAGCCCAAGGGGAGGGGGAAAATGAAGTGTGACACCACTTAGTAGTACAAACGCATCAAAGGATATCTAAAATATGTGTTTATCTGATTATCGCTTTAAATAATGTTTTCTTTTACTCTTTCTTTCTCAAGTTATTTCAATTATGCAAACATATTAGTATGTATCTTTCTACCCACGTGCACAACACCTTGTGTGTTGATTCGTTGTTTCACGTATGTTTTAGGTTTAGAGATAGCATGGGAGAAAAGTACAGGATGTGAGAAGGTTGTACATGTTGTACCTATTGTGTAGATCCTAGTTTAGCATACATGTTCTTAGACTATGAAATTTTCATTCAATATGTAATTGTAAATCATTGTGTAATAATTCATGTTGTATAAATTTACATGTTGAATGTTGAGAATGTTATGGTTGTATGTTCATGTATGCGTATTATGCTTCCGCATCGCCTTTTGATCTGATTGGATGATGTTTTCGGATTCTGACATCTCATTCCAAATAGGGTTTGGAGAATCAAAATCCGGGGACGTCACATTTACACTCCACCATAAGAATTGGGAGCACTCTATAGTTTTTCATCTCTTTATTGCATATCATGTAGATAGGATTGCACTGTATTTAGTTTTTACATCTATTGCATAGTTGAAAAGAACAAAAAAAATCTATTGCATTATAGTCATGCATGCACACATTCTAGGGTGCATGCCAATGTCATTTTAGTTACATTTTGCATAATCTTCAGCATATAGGACATGATGTGCCTTGCTTCTTCTGAAAAAAAAATAGGGAACTTGTTTCATACTCTATGAAAAATAAAGTGAATGAAAAAAATAGTAGTTATGTGAATAAGCCAAGACAAAGAAGTTGAAAATTTCATCTTAGTCTATTAAGCAAAATAAGGGCTTGAAAAAAAAAGAATAAGTAAGTGAAGATTCAGAGGGAGAAAGGAACTTGTTCACCTGTAAAATAAGAAGAGCAAGCACATATGTAGTCTGTAGATATTCTATCTCTCATTGAGATAGAATGATAGTGCATGCATCATTTCACCTAAAACATAAGCATTAGGTCATTTTCATATGCATAGGCATCATGTAGGTCATTGTTGTATTGTTGCATGTCGAACTATATTGTGCTACTTTTTCTTCCATAACCGCCCATTCCGTCCACCCATTTCTCAAAATGGTAGTCCACCCGTGATTATCTCCTCATTCTTATATTTCAGGAGATCTGCTTCCATGTAGATGGTAGTTAGGTTATGAGCAACGTAGATAGGAGATCACAAGATGCGCCAAGCCTGAACTGAAGGATTTTATTATATTAATTGTCTTATTTGATAGTGTTCACTAATCTTGGGGTGGATATCTCTTATGGATGATCATTGTCACCTGTAGGGTAGTTACCGTTCCGTGGTTAGTAAGGGCCGGTATGTGCATGCCTGGTGGGAATCATACGGTAATGTCTGTTGTGATAGTATGTTCTTTAGTTGACCCTCGCAATTTTATTCAATAGTTTTGTACTCGAGGATGAGCAATGCTCAAGCTTTGGGAAGTTTGATGCGAGGATTTTGAGTCGCTTTTATAGGCTAGTTTTACATGCATTTTATGCATTTATTAGTCATATCTGTGGTTAGTATCACATGATTCATTATCTTCAGTCTGTAATCTCATTATGCAACAAATTTACCTTATTTCATCTTATTCTGAATAAAAGATCATATTTGTTGAATTTTATTGATGTTTTTCTCTTCATTTCAGGCAATTTGAATATCTACATACGTCGATACCATCGACGGATGGTCGATACCATTGACCTGGTCATAGTGTATTGCCAGAGAAGAGCAACCAGAAATCGATACCATCGATGGGACTGTCGATGGTATCGAGAGAGTGTCAGCGAGCCAGAGTTCCAGAAGTCGATACTATCGACCCACAGTCGATACTATCGACTCCTCCCGAGCAAAGACAGCTTCAGTGTCATATTCTAAAGAAAAGCGACGCCCTAAGGTGTCGATACCATCGACACACAGTCGATGGTATTGAGATCGGGAAAGAGAGAACCCAAGAATCACGCAAGCGCTGGTGCCTCCATGTAGGTCGATACCATCGACCCGCGTCGATGGTATCGACGCCGTCAGATTCAGTTTTGTTAAAGATCGATTCAGATCGTACGGTGGAGATCTTTTGGTGACCTAAAGTGGTGCATATACCTAATTACGACTGCCCTAAGCAATCTATCACGTTATTAGCCATTGCACAAGTCTTAAGGAGGAGAGGAGAGATGAACGGAGCCCAGAACTACACCTCGATCCTTCCGAGAGCCATGGAAGGAGTTTCCCACTTCTGAAAGGCTGTAGATCGCTCATCCTACGCTGAGGAACGCCCGAATCTCCTCCGTTTAGGGGTTTACATCATTTCTATTCACGTTTTCCCCATGTTTTCCCTTTCTCTCATCATGTCTTTTATTGAGATGAACATGCGGGGCCCCTCTATGTTTAGGACCGGGATTAGTCCGGGTGATCGTTGTATGACATTTTTACCATAGTTTATCATAATTTGTCTCTTAAATCCGTGGTATGTTATCGTTTTCTCCATTATATCATTATGATTGATCACCCTAATGATAATATAATACCTTTAATGACTTTGAAAGAAGAATTAACGGTTGAAAAGAGACGATAATCACATTAACTAATAAATCCCTTGAACAAGGAGATGTACTAGTTAATGGTGGAAATCCAGAGTATAATCTTCATGCACCGAGTTTAGGGTATAGGTTACTACTACCGTGGAACCGACCTAGATTTAGGTAGTGAATTGTATCGCGAAAGTGAGCAATTCTGACTTCAGATCACTATCCGGAATGAGCGACGAATTAGGATAACTATGTAGGAATTAGTGCAACGAGAATCTGCGGTGAAACCACAATCCTAAAGATTCTATTTTGAATTGATTAAACTAAACATTTAATCGATTGTTCTATTTTCTTTTCTTTTTCAATCAACTCTCAAACCATTATAAACCGGTTTAGTTGATTGCGAGTAGTTAGTAGTAGTCCACCGACAATTACGTTTCCCTCAGTTCGACTCGGGCCTCATAAACGCCTATATTATTCTGACGCGTACACTTACTTTCTACGCTCAATTAAATCGTGTCATTGAGAAGGGGAAGGCATGCAGCTTATCCCCTAGCAAGATTTAGGCTGGGTGAAATTTCTAGTATCTATCTCTTTCCCTTTTGCTAGCATCACCAGCACGATGCTTCGCCTCGTGGCCTTTTCTACCACATAAAGTCACCGCCATGAGGCCTGTCTCTAGCGAGAGATTGTGCATTTTGCAGCCATCTACATCCCCAATTGATGGTGTAGAAGAGTCCCTTAGGAGTCAATGCACCACATAGGCTAGTCTTAGAGACTAGAACATATTCCATAGCTTGGTGAGGACTCCAACTTAGATCCAAGGTGGAGTGTGGTTTTGGTTGGGAATTTTTGTTTTTTGGCTTCTCTACCTCCTTGAACCCGTGAGTGGTCTCAGAAATAAATGGAAAATCAAGGAGGTCTACTCTCGGGGCTACCGTCCACGATAGAAGAGGGCGGGCTGGGAATCTCTTGGGAAAGTTTTCTGGCTCAAGAATCCTGCCCAGATTATGTGATGAAAAAATAAGGATCAACTTAAGTATTCAATATCAAATGGCGGCGCTAGGTTTTGGGTGTGCAGGGGCGATGGGGGCCATCGCACAGGCGGTCAAGAAGAGTTACGCTACACACAGTCCCCCTTACATCCGGGTTCCTGCTCGTTTTTTAGGAAAATGCATCTGCAGTATTTGTAGTTGTTTTTGTATTAATACTCATACAAAGTCCATGCAAAGCCTATGCAACATTATGTCTCTCCACTCTTCTCTCCGGAGTATTAATACTCATGTAAAGTCCATACAAAGTCCGTGCAATGTGTATTAATTCGTTTTTGCTCTTGTAATTATTCTCTCCCGTTCTAATCCACACACCTGCATTTCCGTATTAGTACAGTACTTAGGAATCCAATAACAACATTGATCTGGAAGCATAAGTACAGTACCTACGAAATCCAGTAGTAACATTTGTCATCTGGACATAAGTACAGTACCTACGGAATCCATACAAAATAAGTACAGTACCCACTTATTTTTTCCAACTTAGTTTTTTCAAACATAAGTAGAGTACTTACCAAATTATAAAACAAGCATAAGTACAGTACTTAACAAATTACAAAATAAAGCATAATTGTATAACTGATCTGGAAGCATAAGTACAGTACCTACGGAATTCAATAACAATATTTTTCGTCTCGACATAATTTTTTTTACAAAAATATAGTGCACATCTGGTCCATAATCAATTATAAAATGCATCTATAAGTATTGTACCTAATTATTAATTTTCAACCCAGTTTGTCAAATATAAGTACAGTACCTCTCAAATTCATTTGTGAATGTATATGTATTTATTGTAGGTACAGTACTTACGTAATCTGCAGTGGGGATAAATATGCAATAGAATTTTTTTGTAAGCTATAGTGGATTGATATGTGCCATTTGCATGACTGTTGCATGGAGTAGGTGGCGAGATAATTATTTCATGCATCTTTTTTACATGTAAAAACATGCAGAATCGCTGTTGTAGATATCTATTTAATTGTGCATGCGGCAGCAGAGATTAGTGGGCGTGGTAGTGGGCTGGCGCAGGAGCTGGTGGGAGCAGAAGTTGGTGAGTCCCGATGTCCGGATAGGTGGCCGGATATGTGGGGTGTTATGTGTAGAATTTTTCGAAAGGGACTTGGCGACGAGGACGGAGAGAGGATATTTGATCCTGGGCCGCAGCGGGGAAGGAACGGGGAGGTCAAGATAGCCTTACTGGCCAAAGGAAACATGAAGGTCACAAGAAAGGTGTGGTCACACACGCAGTGTCAGAGATCGGGTTAACATTTAATATGGCAGGCATGCGAGGGCAATCTGACAACGCGGATAATGGCGGCGAAGCACGCATGGACCAATCTCTGGCACCACGGCGGATGGACATATGCTGGAATAGCCGTACCGGACTCGCAAACTTCTTACGCGAGGATCACTGCGGGACATACAATGGACCAAGACGTAGCTGACCATGACGTGTTCTTTCTAGAAAAGTTATTCGAAGATGATCTACTCCTGGAAGCGGTCTCATTGAGCGAACAGGATGGTGTCCCTCTACTATCTATTGATTCGGAGGCAGAAGAACAACTAGTGAGGCCGTGGAGGTATGTAGTTGTAGCACGGTTGATCGGAACCGATATTAGATACATGAAACTTCGAGATAAAATTAAGCTGTTATGGCACGTAAAGGGGCGCTTCAATATGTTCGAGTTGAAGCATAGGCACTTTGTCATACAGCTTTCATGTCAAATTGATTTTGAGACAGCGTTAATGGGGGGGCCTTGGAAAATTTTCGGTTGCTCGTTGGTAGTCTGGGAGTGGTATCCAAATTTTAAACCGTCGGAGGCTCTGCCGGACTACATAGTAACCTGGGTCAGAATAATCAATCTACTGCTTCACCTGTATGTGACCACCATCTTCCAATACATTGGAAGTGCGTTGGGATGTCTGTTTAAAATAGATAAACACACTGCGAACAGACCCAGAAGTCACTTTGCTCGACTAGCTATAGAGATTGACACAGCGAAGGAGCTAGCATCATCTATTCTCATTAATTGGGAGGAGTTTGAGGTCTATTATGAAGGCCTACCCTTGTCCTGTGCCAAGTGTGGCAAGGAAGGGCATGTCTTCAAAATACTGAAAGGCCGTGGCCAGTAATGAAGATACGAATACGATTCATAATGTGACAAGTGAAGCAAACAAGTCTGGTCAGCAAAGCCCAAAGAGTCCCACTCAAGGAGGCTGGCAAGTTCAAACGAGGAGGAACAATGGAAGGAGAAGTAGAGTACCACAACACTACTCAAAAGTTGGCTCATCAAATAGATTCGATGGGTTAGAGGACATTGTCGAGGAAGAGACCCAAGATAAGGAAGCTGACAAAGCAGATCAACCTAGAGAGAACAGAGTGGAACAGAGTCATCCGGCGAAGGTGTGGAGGAAGAAGAAGGTACAAGAAAAGGTTTCCATGCAGGATAATAGTAGAATAGTTCCTGGGGACACAGCTACTAAGGCCACTGGTGCAGCTCAAGGGAAAGAAAGCCACGTTGTTGTTAATCCTGAGGTCAACGAAGTAGTTAATATTGAGGATGAAGACATATTTACATAGAAGAGGACAGTATGGGGGGGTTGAGGAGGGACAGGAGGCAGAAAAGATCACTATTTTAATAAGAACAAAGAAAGATAAACTAAGGAAAGGAACGCGTGAAAAGGAGAAGGCTCTCCTTCCTCGGAAGACTGACAGTAGTAACAACCTAAGCACAAAGAGGAATGGAAAGAGCAAACCACCAGACCCACCGAACATATGTAGACGCAGCCCGAGGTGGTTTGTAAACGAAGATGAAAGTGAAGCTAGCAGTAGCTGTGTAAAGCCAGGGGAAGAATACGGCAGTGCAGATGCCCAGACCATTATCTAAGTTAATTAGTGGTGTTCTCCTCACCTCTCCTATTTTTTGTCTGAACGTAAGGGGCATAGGCAATGATGACACTTAGAGTTTTGAAAGATATAATCCGCATGAAGAAACCTAAAGTGGTTTCTATCCTAGAACCACGTATAAGCTGTTGGGATTAGAAATATAATCCAACCCATGTCTTAGTGGGATTTAGACTTGGGAGGGTTGGTTTGTGCTACCAGTCCTAATAGGAGTTAAATCTTGAATAGTAGGAATATGACTTTCTATGTACAACATGCAGTTGGACTAGGATTCGAACTAGGACTAAAATTCCTGGTTACAATCATATGCATGGAGGCATATAAATAGAGGCCCCTGGGGAGGCCTTTGGATCATCCACCGGTTGAGGTGTGAGTTCTCCAGTTGCTTGTTGGTGCCTTCTGTGGTAGAGGGTGCCAGAGAACAAGAACAACTGGTAGAGAAGCTCTCTTGGTTTATAAGAGAGGGCCAGCGACTTTGCCTTGAAGCAAAGCAGCGGTTGGCGGTTGCTACCCGGATTTAGGGGTAATTAAATCTGGGAGGTGTGAGTTGTAATTTTATTACATAGTGCTTATTAGCGGGATTGCCCCGTGGTTTTTCTCTCCTTATTGAGGGGAGAGTTTTCCACGTTAAATCTGGTGTTTTTCTTCTTTGGGTTTTATACGCTTGTTGGTAGCGCTTCCGTGACAACTTTTCGTCACATCCGGGACTGTATCGGTACAACATCCCCAACAAGTGGTATCAGAGCGCAGGCTGCAGATACAAGTCCAGATGGAGAAAGATGAAGATGCGACGATGATAAAGTTGACAAGCACAAATTGGCAGATTTAAAAACCCAAGATGGAGGATATTCTCTATTGCAAAGATCTATACGATCCGATAGAGGGACAAAAGCCAGAGACTACATCTGATGCAGATTGGAAGAAGCTAAACAGGAAAACCGTCGGAACAGTGCGGAAGTGGCTCGACATCTCCGTATTCCATCATGTCTCAGAAGAGACCAATGCCAAAGATCTATGGGAAAAGCTCAAGAAGTTATATGAGCGGAAGACAGCCACAAATAAAGCTTTCTTGATCCGAAAGTTGGTGAACCTCAAGTACCGGGATGGTACAAACATCGCCGAGCATATGAATGAATTCCAAAGCCTTGTAAATGAGTTGGGGTCCATGAAGATGGTTCTTGATGATGAATTTCAGGCTCTACTTCTTCTAGGATCGCTACCAGACAGTTGGGAGGCACTCGTAGTGACAGTCAGCAATTCTGCACAGGAGGTCAAGTTGACACTTGACCAGGTGAAGAGCAGTGTACTGAATGAAGAGACTCGACGACGAGCCTCAGGTGACAGTGGATCAGAGGTGCACTTCACAGAGGGTAGAGGCGTTGATAGAGCGAGAGACCGTGGTAGATCTAAGAGCCGCGGTGAATCCCAAGACCGCGAGAAGTCTCGTGGTAGATCCAAGTCAAAGAATGGTAGAGGGTGCTTCCATTGCGGCAAGCCAGGTCACTTCAAAAGAGATTGCAAGATTTGGAAAAATAAACATGGGTCTGAAGCCAAAGACAAGCAAGATGACGCCAAGAATACTACATCGGCGATCTCAGATGATAGGTGTGATGATGACGATGTGGTCTTAACAGTCCAAGAACAGTGTTTGCATGCTGATGAGGATGATTCTGAGTGGGTGGTGGATACTGTAGCTTCTTATCATGCTTCACCAAGTAAGGAGTTCTTCACTTCATACAGGAGGGGAGACTTTGGTAGGGTGAACATGGGAAATTCCAGCTTCTCTAGAATTGTCAGGATTGGTGACATTTGTGTTCAGACAAGTGTTGGTTGCACGCTCACGCTGAAGGATGTTTGTCACGTTCCAGATTTGCGGCTGAGTTTGATCTCTGGTTCTTTCTTTGATAGAGAAGGTTGTCATATTGATTTTGGTGGCGGCAAATGCAAAATTACCAAGGGGGCTTTGGTTATTGTACGTGGCAAACTGTCTCGCACATTATACAAGACCAAGCTCAAAGTACTTAGAGACGGCAGTATACATGCAGTTGAGGATAACCAGACAGATTTATGGCACAAACGGTTAGGACACATGAGTGAGAAGGGCTTGAATCTTCTATCCAAGAAGAGGTTGATTCCTTGTGGCAAGGATAGTGGTCTCAGTTCATGTGATGCATGTCAGATAGGAAAGAAACGACGAGTTTCTTTCAAGACAAGGTCTACGGTGAAGTCAAAGCTTCTACAGTTGGTTCATTCGGATGTCTGCGGTCCGTTTGAGATGGCTTCACTGGGAGGCAATAAGTATTTTGTCACATTCATTGATGATGCATCTAGGAAGGTGTGGGTCTACTTGCTGAAGACCAAGGATCAGGTTTTTCAATGTTTCCAAAAGTTCCATGTCATGGTAGAGCGGGAGACCGGTGAAAAATTGAAGTGTCTCCGAACGGACAATGGAGGAGAGTACACCTCCAGGGAGTTCCAGGCGTACTGCATGCAGCATGGCCTACAGCATGAGAGGACGGAGCCCGGCACACCACAACATAATGGTACAGCTGAAAGGATGAACCATACTATTGTCGAGAAAGTCAGATGCATGTTGAAGACTGCAAAGTTGCCAAAGACATTTTGGGGTGAGGCAGTGAGAACTGCCTGCTATCTGATAAATCGATCTCCATCAGTTCCTTTGGGGTTTGATATACCTGAGCATGTATGGACAGGTAAGGATGCATCCTACTCACATCTCCGAGTATTTGGATGCAAGGCATATGCTCATGTTCCCAAGGAAAAGAGGCAAAAGCTAGATGATAAAGCGGTGCCATGTATCTTTCTTGGCTATGGAGATCAACAGTTTGGGTATAGGTTATGGGATCTAGTGAAAAAGACCATGACCAGACACAGAGATGTGACTTTCTGTGAGAGTCAGACAGTGATAGAGCCTGAGGTTGATGATGCAGAGGCTGCGGGATCAGGTGACAGTTCTTCAGACGATGAGTATGAGGATGATTCAGCTTCCTCACAGGTGCAGTCTTATGATGATGAAGAAGAGCAACATAATCACCATGAGCAGCAGAGTGATAGCACATTAAGTGGTCCAGTTCTAGACACACAGACGAATGATTCAACTTCACATGAAGAGACTTCTGGGCAGGGGGAGCAGGATCAGGACCAGGCAGAGTCCTTAGAGCAGCAGCTGAGGAGGTCTGACAGAGTACATCATCCTTCATCCAGATATCCGACATCTTAATATATCTTTCTTACTGATCAGGGGGAGCCAGAGACTTTTCAGGAGGCACAAACTCATAGAGACAGAGTACAGTGGCATCAGGCGATGCAGGAGGAGATGAATTCTTTGCAGAATAATGACACCTATGAGATTGTGGCACTTCCCAAGGGCCGGAGAGCACTAAAGAACAAGTGGGTCTATAGGATGAAGAATGACGGCACTGGTAGTGATATTAGATACAAAGCCAGACTTGTTGTCAAGGGCTTTGGTCAAAGACTAGGAGTGGATTTTGATTAGATATTTTCTCCGGTTGTGAAGATGAGTTCTATCAGATTGGTTCTAGGCTTGGTTGCTAGTCTAGATCTGGAGCTTGAGCAGATGGATGTGAAGACAGCTTTCCTTCACGGTGACCTTACAGAGGAGATCTACATGGAGCAGCCAGAAGGTTTTAAAGTCAAGGGGAAAGACCACTTAGTCTGCAAATTAAAGAAGAGTTTGTACGGGTTGAAACAGGCTCCTAGACAGTGGTACAAGAAGTTTGATTCTTTCATGCAGAGTCACGAGTACCAGAAGACAAGTGCAGATCCATGTGTCTACATCAGGAGGTTTCCCAATGACAGGTTCATTATTCTACTACTCTATGTGAATGACATGTTGATAGTGGGTCAGGATCTCAGTTTGATCAGAAAATTGAAGACAGAGCTTTCCAAAGCCTTTGAGATGAAGGATTTGGGACCATCACGACAGATTTTGGGGATGCAGATCACACGTGACAGGACACAGCGCAAGTTGTGGTTGTCACAACAGAGTTATGTTGAACGGGTACTTGAGCGGTTTAACATGGGCAAAGCCAAAGTCGTGGGGACTCCACTTTCAGGTCACTTCAAGCTGAGTAAGAAGTCATGCCCATCTACTGATGAGGAAAAGGAGGAGATGGCAAGGATTCCCTATTCCTCTGCTGTAGGGAGTTTGATGTACACAATGGTGTGTACCCGTCCTGATATTGCTCATGCAGTTGGCGTTGTGAGCAGGTTTCTCTCAAATCCTGGAAAAGATCAGTGGGAGGCGGTCAAGTGGATCTTCAGATACTTATGAGGCACGAGCAACACGTGTTTGATGTTTGGTGGTTCGGAACCAGTTCTAAAGGGCTTCGTTGATGCTGACATGGTAGGTGATATAGATCACAGGAAATCTACTTCTGGGTATATCTTCACTTTTGCAGGGGGAGCCATATCTTGGCAGTCCAGGTTGCAGAAGTGTGTTGCACTTTCAACTACAGAGGCAGAATACATTGCAGTAGCGGAAGCAGGAAAAGAAATTCTCTGGGTGGTGAGATTTCTAAGGGAGCTGGGGATGATTCAGATTGACCAGACTATTTTCTGTGATAGTCAGAGTGCCATTGACTTGAGCAAGAGCACAATGCATCATGCACGGACAAAGCACATTGATGTGAGATATCACTGGCTTCATGATGTTATAGAGAAGAAGTTGTTGACTCTGAAAAAGATCCATACTGAGAAGAATGCTTCTGATATGATGACCAAGGTGGTGACACGAGACAAGCTAGAGCTTTGTAAGAAGCTCTGCGGTGTACATTCCCAATGATGATCGATGAAGACCACATCTCCCTCATGGGCTGGAGGGGGAGATTGTTGGGATTAGAAATATAATCCAGCCCATGTCTTAGTGGGATTTAGACTTGGGAGGGTTGGTTTGTGCTACCAATCCTAATAGGAGTCAAATCTTGAATAGTAGGAATATGACTTCCTATGTGCAACATGCAGTTGGACTAGGATTCGAACTAGGACTAGAATTCCTGGTTGCAATCACATGCATGGAGGCATATAAATAGAGGCCCCTGGGGAGGCCTTTGGATCATCCACCGGTTGAGGTGTGAGTTCTCCAGTTGCTTGTTGGTGCCTTCTGTGGTAGAGGGTGCCAGAGAACAAGAACAACTGGTAGAGAAGCTCTCTTGGTTTATAAGAGAGGGCCAGTGACTTTGCCTTGAAGCAAAGTAGCGGTTGGCGGTTGCTACCCGGATTTTGGGGTAATTAAATCTGGGAGGTGTGAGTTGTAATTTTATTACATAGTGCTTATTAGCGGGATTGCCCCGTGGTTTTTCTCTCCTTATTGAGGGGAGAGTTTTCCACGTTAAATCTGGTGTTTTTCTTCTTTGGGTTTTATATGCTTGTTGGTAGCGCTTCCGTGACAACTTTTCGTCACATTTAGGACTGTATCGGTACAACATCCCCAACATAAGCGGCCATGTAGCTGCCAGTGCCATCTTGAAGCTGGGATTCACCAATTCCTTCTGATGTGAAGCCAGAGGCTTTGAAGGAGGGATTTGGGCCTGCTGGAAGGAGGAAGATAGCGAAGTTAATATTATTAATTATCACCGACAATTCATCACTTGTACCATTAACAACTCCGCTTTGGTCACCTTCGTTTACGCCAACCCGCACATCACTATCCGGAGCTTACTCTGGGATCACCTCAAAGATATGAGGAAAACTATCAACATGCCTTGGGTGGTTATTGGGGATTTCAACACTACTCTCTCGCTTGAGGAGAAGATGGGGAGTTCGCTATACAACTTTTCTGAGGCAAATACGTTTGATAACACCCTTCTGGAAACGGGCCTCTCAGATTTGGGTTACAATGGCACAAAGTACACGGACATCTAAGGGAGTGGCTAGACCGTGCAGTAGCCAACGCTGATTTTATCCAGAGCTTCCCACACTTCATTGTAGAGCATCTCCCTCAGCGTGGTCCGACCATTGTCTGCTTTTACTGAGAGCAATAGGTAGGGCATCGCCTGTGCAAAGGTTTGTTGTCAAGGAATCATAGTCTGTGAACCCTGAATTCCAAATAGTTCTCTGAGATCATTGGAACCCAGAACTAGATTTCCACAAGGCACTTCAACACTCAAAGAAGCATATGCTGAATTGGGCAGTAAGGACCAGAAGAAATACATTGAAAGAAAAACAACACATTGTCAAAAACTTTGATACTCTCCAAGCTAGCTTGTTGGATGGCTACGATAGCCAGATCGTCAGACTCATATCCGACATGGAAGCTAAGTATACAAAAATCCTGAGGATGGAAGAATACGACCTGAAACAAAAGAGTCATATAAATTGGCTGGTCAATGGGGACAACAATACTAAATTCTACAATGCATATGTCAAACAATGAAAGAGATTCAACATTGTTACTATGCTTAAGGACAATGTAGGTGTTTGGGTGACAGATAAATGCACGGTTAACAGTATGATCAGCAGTCATTTTAAAAGCATCTTCACAGAACCAATTCAGGTGGATTTGGCTACAATTAACAACTACTGTGGCTCTTTAAAGCCTCTTTCTAGCAAGGATGTTCCGATGATTCAGAAGGCCCCCACGCTTCAGGGGATACACAACATTTTATCCAAATCTAACCCACACAAGGCCCCTGGCCCAGATGGTATTGATAGTTCTTTTTTGCTAAAAAACTGGCACACGGTGAAGCATTCCCTCCTTTCCACTATCAACAAATCTCTGTCTGGCACGGCTCTTGAGAAGACACTCTGTGATGCTAGTATCGTTTTAATCCCCAAAGTTCCAAAGCCTGAAAAGTGCGAGCAGTTCAGACCCATTTCGCTCAATAACACTATCCTCAAACTTACCTCCAAGGTGGTTGTCGAAAGACTGAAAGGGTTCTTATCTGACTGGATTTCACCAGCCCAAAGCACCTTCGTCCGTGGTCAAAGGATAGCCGACCATATCACGGTTGTGCAGGAAATCATTCATATCATGAGGAGGAAGACAACTCCTAGAATGATGGCTATTAAGGTGGACCTCTCCAAGGCCTATGATAAAATGAATTGGCCTTTTGTAGATGATACCTTATTGAATATTGCCATACCGAACTCTACTAAGAGATATATCATGAACTCCACATCCGGTGGGGAGGCCTCAATTCTTTGGAACGGTAAATAGATTGAGTCCTTTAAAGCTTCAAGAGGACTTCGCCAGGGTGATCCCTTATCCCTGTATTTGTTTGTCATGTGTTTGGAATGTGTTTGCCAAGCCATTAAAAGTCTAGTGTGGGAAAAGAAGTGGAAACCAGTTTAGTTATACCACAATGGCCCCAAAGTTTCTCACCTCTACTTTGCTGATGATTTATTCCTTTTCGCGAAGGCTGACATAGTGAAATCAAGACAGTGGTTGATTGTTTTAGTACGTTTGGAGCAGTATCCGGACAGGCAATCTTGATCAATAAATCATGCATCCATTTTGCCAAAAGTGTCCCAACAAGGCTGAGGAAATGGATCTGCAAATTCAGTGGCTTTAGCCAGTCATAAAATATGGGGAAGTACCTTGGGGTTCCACTTATACAAGGCCGAGTAAGGATGGACACTTACAGTAGCATCCTTGACAGAGTAGTTGCTAGGATTAACTCTTGGTCGACCAGAACTTCGAGTCTTACAGGTAGAGTTTGTTTAGCTAAAGCTACTCTTACAGCTGTACCAAGTTATATTATGTAGACGACTGTTCTCCCAATGAAGATATGTGATCAAATCGACAATGGTATAAGATCCTTCATTTGGGGAGGAAACCAGAAGTAGCACACTCTTTCATTGTGGCTTGGAATAAGATTACAAGTGATAAGAAACATGGCGGTCTGGGCTTGAAAGCTATGCGAGAATTGAACCAGACATTAATGATCAAACACACATGAGACTCGAGTTCTGACAGGAAATCTATGCGGTGCGAGGGTCTTCGAACAAAGTATGTGAATTTCAATGGAGGTTGTACTCCGAGCATATCCATATTGGGGCGTGCAGTCCTACAGGAAAAGTCCTTTATACACAACAACTCCACTATGATCCTGGTGAACGGTAGAAGCACTAATGTTTGGCAAGATAGATTGTGGGGGTAGCAATGCCTCTCTGATGGACAGTGTCATCAAGCCAATACCAAATGATCTCTTGGATTTGAAAGTTGCAAGCCTTGTCAACCTGGAAGATAAATGGGATGTAGAATTCTTGAAGGAATGACTCCCGTAAGATATTGTAAAGAAAGTTCTACATATTGTTGTCCCTCTGAAAAGTGACGTGCAAGACATTCGGGCTTGGTGCCATACAGACTCTGGCATTATCACAACTAGAATTTCTTATGATGTTCTCTGGGCGGAGAAGGACATCAGAACGGAGGGTAAATGGGATACAGTTTGGAAGATGAAAGCAGGCATGAAGGTTAAGTTTTTTCTTTGGCTCCTGGGTTCTATTCTCACTAATAGAAAAAGGATGGCACGTAATTTTTCTACCACCGATCTATATTCAATATGTGAATTAGAAGAGGAAACAATCCTATACGCATTGAGAGATCGTAATCAGACAGCTTGTGTATGGAAAGAAATTATACACTGAAGTACATGGGGCCTTTTTTTTTGGAAAAACTAACATCTTGAACTGGCTCCACAACAACCTAACTGCATTCATTTCTCACAGTTTACAATTTGTGGTGGGTTGCTGGCAGTTATGGAAGCATAGAAACTTGTAAGTGTTTGAGAAGAAGAAGCCGACCCTTAGCCATATACGAGCTCTTATTACCAAGGTGGTGCTGCTTACTACGAAGGTGTGGTCAGCTAAGGCGCCGAATACCCACAGAGAAGAGAGTTGTGTTTGCTGGAACAAGCCGCAATGAGGAAACCTAAAACTAAATACGGATGCTACGTTGAATTCTATGACTTATCGTTCTTCTATGGTAGTCATTTGTCGAGATGATAGGGGACGTTGGCATGGGGGCTGGGGAAGGACTATAAAGGTTGAAAGCACTCTGGAGGCTGAGGTGCGAGCCATTGAATTAGCCACAGAAGTAGGTTAGGGTCCGAACTATGATACGAACTGCGTTGAGACTGATTCCATGATTGTCAAGGAGGCTATGATAGGTGAGGTGTCTAATTACCCAAAGCTAGCTAGATGGGTAATGGCTGTGAAGAAGTTCATAAAACTAGGTTGGTAATATACACACACCAGAAGAGAGGGGAATATAGTTGTGGACTAGTTGGCTAAGTTCCATATTAAAAACAATGGTGGCTCTTATTACTATAGGAGTTCACCTAATCACCTTGTTGATATAATCAACATTGATGCATGTAATGGTAGTAGTACTACCAAGTTTACTTCTATTTCCAATAATCCTAATTGTATTGAACATGTTGTTTTAGCTTGCATGAGAGGGACAAGATGTATAAAAACACCCTCTGACTTAAAAAAAAAACAAGGATCATTTTTCCAAGGGTTTTATCCCTCCAGTTCCCTCCATACTACCGCTCATGTTAGTCCCCACATTCTAGATTCATGAGTAGAGATGGAGTTTCAATAGTCCATAACTAACTAAACATTTGGAAAGACCTAGAAACCCCCATGGACCACAAGAGTGGAGGGGGACCCTTATGTGGCTACTCCCCCACATAACCTACAGGTAGAAGACAAAGTCTTCACTATTGGATCCTAGAGTTTGTCTAAGATTATGCCACCCATATGTGCTACAGACATCACAAGTAAACCATCATGCCCCAAAGTCATATAGTATGGATGGCATATCAATGTTACAACCAATAATATTTTGTGGAAACCATAGTCCTCTATTCATGGGTCGTAAATTTTTGATAATCAAAATAACTTGTTGTACGAACCTCCTTTATTCATGAAACTTTATCCATAATAGCATACTATTCTAAAGTGTCTTAATCGATGTTTGATATACAAAGTTCACTATTTGGTCATGCAAATTAATCCTTCAAACAACCTTATATTAAATGTAGAAACCATAAACAATTATTTATTTAAACATCAGATCTTGATCAAACAAATCCCAAAATACTTTCTATGATTCTAATAACCTTAAGATTCATCAATATACCACTTGAGTTCAAAATGGATACCTTGCACTCACAAGTATTCAAGTTGATTAGACTAAGTAGTTGATTAAAATTGGACTCAATTAGGTCTAATAATCATCAATTGCATTTCCAGTTACAATTTTTGGGTGAAAAGAGTTCATAGTTGAATAAACCATTCCTTAATTTGGTGTCAGTCATCTACATAAACTTTCACGGCCTTAAAATACCATATTGGATATCGAAACCCTAACATGTGAGTTATCACAGATCGTATAAGGAATTTTGTCCTAGAAACTCCACTAGTCTTATACTTAGGAGAATACCATCAGATTCAACCTTGTATAGGTCATCAGTTATAGGTTCCAAGGCTATCATAGCTCTAAATGAATCATGATTTGTCATCTTAGGTTTTTGAGCATATAGGGGTACCCACCCCACCATATATAGGTCAATGCATCATTAATCATCTCAATCATTGTGTGGAATTCTTTAAGTCAAGATTTATGCTCCTTATCTCTCTAAGATAATGGCTTTTTTGTAGTGAAAGTTGAGAAGGTATTACTCAAGGTCTCATGTTTCACCCCATAAACCATGTAAGGTTATACGAAGATTCTAGGTCACTATTTATTGAAACTATCACATTTACACCATTAGTGCATTCTAATGATCAACATCATAGTAGGATTTTGTCATAAAGAGAACAATTTTCATATTTACATATTATGATTTTCACCCTATCCGGGTGTTACACCCATAAGCATCAATGTAGAAGGATTGATATTATGTGTATATTTTGTGATCATGTAATGTATGATCCAAAATATCTTTATTTCAATCTCATGATTTCGAACTTATATCCTTCATGTATGATATGAAGAAAAAAGAAATATAATAAGTCGAGCTTATCATGATTTCCAACTTGTATATTACATGTATAAGATAGGTAGGGAATATGGATATGTCAAATTTATATGAGTACTCCACATACATAAATCATCTATATAGATCAAGTGAGGTTTCTAATATCATATATTAAGAAAGAGAAGTAGAAGAGTATTTCATGCACAAGGCATTTTACTCTCAAAACTAGAATATCATATATCTCTTGACTTGCAGGTAATAATGAACTTCACAAACATAAGCAACTCAAAACAGGACCTAATTTTGTCAAAGAATTGACTTATACATCATGAGTTTTCTACCTGTCACATATTTTTACCCAAATCTCACACCTAGTATTTAGATCAACATTACAAATCATGCATTAGGTACTCAGCTTGTCTACTCAAGAGTGGTCTAGTTTAGGACACATCATTTCAAATATATTTTATATTTCTCATATATTGAAAGTTAGGTCATCTACTTTCTCCCAGTGGGTCTCACTCTGTCTATAGTTGACCACATATCTCATTCTAACACTAGAGGTCCTCCTTTGTAAAACATTTTGAGGTTCATGCATATTAAATTTTGGCTTAACTTCTATAACCTTATCTAAGAAATTGTGGATACTTTGATCATCAAGACTTAGCTCCTGTTTTTCCAAAATTGAATTCAAACCACACATACAACTTAGATTGTTCTAAACAAACTAATATCATGAGAAAAAGAACTTAGATAAGAACATCCATGCTTATATCATCTATAATTACATCTTCCATTATATATGTCACATATTTGATAATTCTCAAGAAATCTAATAAAAAACTACTGTCTCATCTAGATTTATATCATTGCCTTTCACTTACATTTCGTGACTACCTCCTACTATCCTATGTGTATGGACACATTTACATATTTACTTACATATATAATAAAATATTATATTGTTTTCCTCTGATAAAGGTAACATTAACGTTAAAGTGAGTTTGAGGCTTGATTTGATTAAAAACAAAACCAAATCAGCACCACCAAGTATCCTAAACTCAATAGAGAGTCTAGTTCCAAGTCACCAAGTGATGTGGTAAGAACAAGGTGTAAATTAGTGTATATACTTGATACATATGAGATCTATATGGAAGGGGTTTCACACACTTGTCAAAACATAGTTCTGGAACATCTAGGTTCTAATGTATAGGCTAAGTCAAATCTAGTCCTTATAG